>CM019716.1:66724947-67314947 GCA_009760885.1 Achatina immaculata | reverse complement strand
GCTCTTTGTTTCTTTGTTTTTTCTATGTTTCGTTGTTTCTTTGCTACTTTAGTTTCTTTCTTTCTTTTGTTTGTTTGTTTGTTTCTGATATTTCTTTGTTTCTTTCTTTGTTTCTTTTCTTTGTTTCTTTCTTTGTTTCTTTCTTTGATTTTTTGCTTTGTTTCTATTCTTTCTTTTCTTTCTTTGCTTATTTGTGTATTTGTTTTCTTTCTATCTTTCTGTGCTTCTTTGCTTTCTTTCTTTTCTTTGTGTGTTTCTTTGTTTGTTTGCTTTTCTTTCACTGTTTTTACTTTTCTTTCTTTCTTTCTTCCTTTATTTTTGCTCTGTTTCATAAGAGGTGGCCAAATTTGCTTAAGGTAAGAGCCACATACACAAACACACACACAAATGTACAAACGCACACAAATGTTCAAGTACACACAAATGTATAAACACGCACACATTTACAAGTAACACACAAATGTACAAGTATTAGAACAACCAGAAGCACTGTGTGAACTTGTCAAGGAAATAACTGTCAAGAAAACAAAATACTTCGGCCAGTCATAAGACATAAATAGTACATTAGAAAGAAAAGTGGAAGGGAAAAGAGAGAGAGAGAGAGAGAGAGAGAGAGAGAGAGAGGTAGACAGAGATTTAGGTGGGGAGGCCTGATACGAGAGTGGAACAGGATACAGCCTGGCTGAGTAAAGGTACATCAGCCTTCGCACTGACGACGGCACATGATGATGATGTGTGTGAGATAAACTTCAGATGTTTGAGAGAGGCAAGCAGGAGTTACGAGAGTTGAGGGAAAAGAAAAAAAAGGGGGGGGGGGGTATATGTGTTGGGGGTAGCGGAGGGTTGTTCTAAAGCCCGGGCTGTTAAATACTTCGCATTTGACCGGGCGTCACTGTGATATAACTATATAGTTTTGAGAGTATATACATCACATAAATACATCATCGCGCAATCACATCTCCAACAATCACATATTCTACCTGCCGTATTCATACGCAACACAATACATCACACAACTCACACAAAACTGTCTGTGATATTTTCCTTTCATCCCTTCCCCTTTTTTTTTTTTCCTTTTTTCAAAAGTCAGAAATTCACAAAAGGACAAGATGTAAGACTTGACAATTTTTCAGTATGACAGTAAAATGTCAAGATATCTTTGTAGCGGGATTTCTGGTGGATCATCAGTTCAGTTTCCCATCTTCTTGAAGAAAAAAAAATGGGACAAAAAAACCACACACACACACACACAAAAACGATCCACTCTTTTGTCGCCTCGTAACTTGAGAACAGTGTAGTTTTCTTCCGGTATCGCTACATAACCTGGCTAACAGATTACTGAAAGGATAATGTATTCGAATATTACAATAATCGACACTACTGTGTGTTAAAACTTGTATTGGTCCAGTGTTGTTTTGTTAGCTCCGAATTATTTGGTATCATTATTTCTGATGTTTTTTATTTTTTTGTTTTGTTTTCCCCACAAGTTCACTTACATTTTTTGCTAAATTTCAGGAAACAGACTTGAAAATGTCTGCTTTTAATAAAATTCTAGTGTGTAATGAGTCTGAGATGTCATATCGCCTCTCTCTCTCTCCCTCTCTCATAGAGTAATCATATGCAGTATCGGAAAGTATTTTTTAAGGAAAAAAAAAGTTCTTAGATACTAAAAGTAATCGTTTGTTGAATCGAGTTACCAAATTTTTTTTTCAAATCCTCTCCTCAGTTATTATCCGTTTCGGGATGTTTTTTAGGTTAAATTTTCAACGAACACCGGATATCGTGTTCGCCATTGGCGCCAGCGTCATCTACATGACCACGTGACAAACGAGTAGTTTCACACCAAAATGACTCTATAGATCTCAGCTATGGAAATCTATGATTGACAACAATGTGAGAAAGCTATCAAATTATCCGTTATCTTCTCCCATCGGTCGGGTTTAAGCTCTGGGTTTTGAGGAGGCGAAACACGATAGTTTGGGGACCGCATGAGGATTTAGCGCGAAACTATGGGCCTCATGAAGCTAAGGCTGGCCTTTTCTTGTCGAAAACATTAACTTGGGCACAATCGGCTGAATTTCAAATTTTCGGAAGCAGATCGACAAGACAACGTCCGATGCGTATCGCAACCCGGACTTTGTCGTCACTGTCAAGCTGCAGTGCAGGGTTGTCGTTCTTTGCTGAAATGAATGCGGTTTTGATGGCGTGTATTTTATACATTGGGCCAGCTAATATATACTGTCTACCTGCAGAAAACGACACCGTAGATTCCTTTTCTGGGATTTTTAGAAAATAGATATGCGATTTGATAACAGGAATGGGGCCTGACATTGCGTGAATATGTGAAATAAACGTGATTAAGTAGTTCTTACTTTCGGTTCAGTTCACAACTTTTTTTTTCGTGATCTCTCTCAACATGGCCTTGTTGTGTTGGTAGCGCTTTCATAGCCATGCTCGTTCATTCTTCCATACGCATGAAAAACTATACATTAATAGCATATCCAATGTTTAACACAACTGTGCTTATTGTATACCTAGATAAGATATGTATACTTGTCTCATAGCGCTGGACACGTATATGAAGTAGTGGATGTAAGCAAATGGAATATCTTTATATCGCTACTAATGAACAACAGTTTGTTAAACTATACTGAATGTATACGTTTATTATATTCGCGAATTTCAGCGTTTTGTGCCCGTCTTTCGTACAAGGAGGATACCAAAAGAGTTAAGTGTTTTCATGTATTTTTCATGTTTGTGTCTGTGATCGGGGGGGGGGGGGGGGGTGTTGTGCTGAAATATTGGTTGTTGTGTGTTCTTCATTTGCACGTGCTCATCTTATGGTCTGCCACTCTCGTTTCGGCACCACTTTCCTCACTCTTTCTATCTTTGTTGTTGTTGTTGTTGTTGTAAAAATTAACAATACACCTTCGTCTATCGTTATTATTAATACCGGTTTTATCACATTCATCATCTCTCTTATCTTTCACCGTTATTTCACATCTGTGATTATGTGGGTGAGAGATAAATGTGAAAGAAATGTGAAATGTGAATTTGATTTTTTTTAAAATTCAGACTTACCATGTTCAGAGCACACTGATACTAACCCAGATCTGAAAAAAACAGCTGGCATAGCCCACTCCCAGTCCGACACGATGGCTGTGCCTCAACACTGCCTCGGCTGTGAAGAACTCCAGCTGGCAGTTCCAGGGAGATAGACAGGACGAGAGACCCGTTATAAGGTACAGAGTCCTTCCAAGTCAAGACTTCTTGCATGTACTTGTAACACCATAATCCTGCGCTGTCTGTTCTGGATCCCCTGTGTGTTCTATGTTTTTGTCTTGACCCAACATCCTGCCAAGCTGTTGCTGTTCCATCACTTGATGTTTTCTCTCTAGCTCAATCGTTGTCACTCACAAGTTTTGTCATGGCAGCTTTCTTCGTGACTAATGCATGCAATATCTGGTCCAGGGAAGCAACTCGCAAGCGTCAGCTTGGAAACCTGTAGCCGTTCAAGTACAGCTTGGAAACCTGTAGCCGCCTCAAGCACAGCTTAGCAACCTGTAGCCGCCTCAAGCACAGCTGGGCAACCTGTAGCCGACTCAAGCACAGCTGTGGGCCCACAATTCTTTAGCGGGAAAGTACGTATGTAAAGGGCTTTTTGAGAAAAAAAAAAATGAACCGAGAATGGAAGTCCTATCATGGCAACTCTCGCACAGAAGTATCATCTGACACTCACTTCAGTCTCTTTCAGTCATCGTCCAGGACAACAAGTCACTTCAGTCTCTTTCAGTCATCGTCCAGGACAACAAGTAGCATTCCCGCTCCCCCCCCCAAGTTGTATTTCATCCACGTGACACGATAACAAGACAGTGAGCATAATCATTGCCTGTGCTAGGCCGGCTCAAGCAGTGTTTCCCAACGTTGGGCGTAGGCCCGGGGGTGGGGGGAAGGGGTGGGCAATTAGAATATTTTTATCTTTTTTTTTGGGGGGGCGGGGATATTTAGAATATTTTTATTTAAAATTTTTTTTTTTGGGGGGGGGGGCCCAATTAGAAATTGTTATCTTTTGTTGGGGGGGGGGGGGGGTGGCAATTAGAATATTTGTATCTTTTGTCGGAGGACCGGGGGCAGGGGAGGTGGCAAATTAGAATATTTTTTTTTTATTTTATACTTTTTCAAAAACAGATCAAAATCTTTAAGCCTTGAAGTGGGGCATGATCCATTAAAAGGTTGGGAAACACTGAGCTAATTAGACGCAGAGATCGAGACCTCAGAGAACGGCAATACTGACCTTTGAAGGGGGAACCATTTTGTAAAAATTTTTTCTAACACAAATTTACCCAGGACACAAATCGTCCTGCTCGAGTCCTGTAATCGATCCAGTCCATGGCACACGATATCAAAACCAGACACACTTTTGTCGTTCCCTTACTCGTTTGCCTTCAACATTTCTTTGTTTTTCAGTGCATTGTTTCGTTGTTCGTGTTTGCACGCATTTATATTGTTTAATGTTTCTTATTATTACTTCAATAACAGTTGTCCCATTGCTGGTGGTTGTGATGATGATAATGGGGTGATAATGTTGATAGTGGTGGTAGTCATGATGTTGGTCTTGATCCTGATAGTGGTGGTAGTCATGATGTTGGTCTTGGTGATGATAGTGGTGCTGTCATGATGTTGGTCTTGGTGATTATGGTGGTGGTAGTCATGATGTTGGTCTTGGTGATGACAGTGGTGGTAGTCATGATGTTGGTCTTGGAGATGATAGTGATGACAGTGGTGGTAGTCATGATGTTGGTCTTGGTGATGATAGTGATGACAGTGGTGGTAGTCATGATGTTGGTCTTGGTGATGATAGTGATGATAGTGGTGGTAGTCATGATGTTGGTCTTGGTGATGATAGTGATGATAGTGGTAGTAGTCATGGTGTTGGTCTTGACGATGGTCATGGTGGTGGATCTCTCTGATAAGTATAACATGGAAAGCCTTTGCTCCGGTAATCCTTAAGTGCCTGTAGCGAATAGCGGAGGCTGGTCTTCCCAGGTCACAGTTGTGGGATAGATGTGATAGTGAGTGCTGTAAAGCACTAATACAGTAAAGTTACAAAGGTATCTCTCCCTTACTCTCTCTCCCTCTCTTTCCTTCTCTCTCCCTCTTTCTCTTTTTTATCTCTCTTTCTCTCTCTCTCCCTCTCTTTCTCTATCTCTCCCTCTTCTCTCTCTCCCCCTTTCTCGCCCCATCTCTCTCTACCTCTCTCCCCCTCTCCTCTCTCTCTCACCCCCTCTCTCTCTCGTTCTCTCCCCTTCCCTTTCTTTCTGTCTCGTTCTCTCTGCCCTCTCTCTCTTTCTCTCTCTCCCCTCTCTCTTCCATCTCTCTGTCTCTCTCCCCTCTCTTTCTCTCTCTCTCCCTCTCTCTCTCCGAGGGTGTACCGAGCCATGTAGGAAGAAAGGCTGAGGCATGTAGGAAGAAAGGCTGAGGCATGTAGGAAGAAAGGCTGAGGCATGTAGGAAGAAAGGCTGAGGAATGTAGGAAGAAAGGCTGAGGCATGTAGGAAGAATGGCTGAGGCATGTAAGAAGAATGGTTGAGGCATGTAGGAAGAATGGCTGAGGCATGTAGGAAGAATGGCTGAGGCATGTAAGAAGAATGGTTGAGGCATGTAGGAAGAAAGGCTTAGGCATGTAGGAAGAAAGGCTGAGGAATGTAGGAAGAATGGCTGAGGCATGTAGGAAGAAAGGCTTAGGCATGTAGGAAGAAAGGCTGAGGAATGTAGGAAGAATGGTTGAGGCATGTAGGAAGAAAGGCTGAGGCATGTAAGAAGAATGGCTGAGGCATGTAGGAAGAAAGGCCGAGCCATATAGGAAGAAAGGCTGAGGCATGTAGGAAGAATGGCTGAGGCATGTAGGAAGAATGGGCGACATCCTCATCAAGATAAGAAAACGGCCAGTTTTTTTATTTGTTGTATTTTCGAAGTGTGAAACTTCTGATGAAAGTCATTTCTTCTGTAAATTGTTGCAGGTCTTAAGATACGGTTTGTCATAATTTTCTTACTCATTGATCTACAAGGAGCTGTATATAGTCCATTGTCTACAAAATGTTTTAGTCCAAAGCTTCACAATATTGGGTGTCTGAGTGGCGAAGTGGTTAGTGCACTGGTCTCTCATGGCGAAGGTCGGGGGTTCGAATCCGGCCGACGGCACCCCAGTCACCCAGCTGTAGAAATGGGTACCCGACCTCTTCTGGAGTTGGGGAAGGAAAGGCAGCCAGGCGTGATACTGACCATATCACCCTCTAGTGTGCTGACAGGTCAAGAAAAATATGGGCACTAACACCATATCCCTATGTGCCTCCAAGGCATGACAGGGTCACCTTTACCTTTTTTTTTTTCACAATATTAAGGTGTTGACAATGCATAGGCAGACAGACAGATAGACAGATAGACAGACAGACAGATAGATAGACAGATAGACAAACAGACAGACAGATAGATTGATTAATTGATTGATTGATTGATCTTTATTTCAAAAGGGTTAAGAATTGGGCACACAGGCCCGTCTGACATTCTGCCCTTTATAGATAGATAGATAGATAGATAGATAGATAGATAGATAGATGGATAGATAGATAGATAGATAGATAGATAGATACATACATACATACATACATACATACATACATACATACATAATACATACATACATACATACATAATTAGGTTGGTATGTAGACAGGTAGGTAGGCAGGCAAAGAGACAAGTAGGTAGGTAGGTAGGTAGGTAGGTAGGTAGGTAGGTAGGTAGGTAGGTAGGTAGGTAGGTAGGTAGGTAGGTAGGTAGGTAGGTAGGTAGCCGGACGGGTAGTCAGGTAGGTAGGTAGGCTGATAGATTTTAAAATAAGAATAAGAACAAACTGTAATCTACACATTTAAAGTTGTCATAAAAGAAATGAAGCAGAACATTTTATACTTTAGTGTAAGTTTCATAAAGCAAAAACATTTTATTATTCCACTACAAACGTTTGCCTTCAAAAGTTATGCGTACAGTGGAGTGTGACACTATTACTACACATAGCTAAAATGTGACAAAAAGAACTAACTAAACAGCAAAAAAAAAAAAGAAAAATAAATAAATAGCTATAAAGAATTTTTTTTAAAATTTAAACACATCCCTGTTTACCTAAATCCTTGAAAATCTGTGCCAGAAATTGAGAGTTCTGGGATTTGTTTCCTCGGCAATCGAGATGAATGTTTACCATTTACAATTTATGTTAACATTTACAGTAACAATTTACAAAACATTTACAAGTAATTCTTTCTCTCTCTCTCTCTCTCTCTCTCTCCTCTCTCTCTCTCTCTCTTTTGTTTTTGTTTTTGCTAACGTTTTGTACCAAGTGTTTAAATAACGCAGATACAAAATGTATACAACTACAAATGTTTTTATTGGGGTCACGTGATGAGAAGAAACAATCAGACAGTCCCCAAACAAGCTATCAAGTGGAACACAACAGGCAGAAGAAAAAAAGAGGTCGACCACGTGAAACTCTAAAGAGGACATCGTTAAGAGAGGCCAGTTCAGTGGGCATAACATCCCTTCATGAGGTTGAAAAGCTTCCCTTAGAGATGAAATCTTGGCAAACTACCATGCGGGCCCTAAGTGACTTTTAGCGGCACGGGAAGGATGTAAGATGTAAGACACATGTTTTTTTTTTTAGTTCTTTGAACACTCTCATTTCCCGTTCTTTCCTCGGCTTTTATCGCGTCCATTCTTGACTCTGCCTTGTCTTAACTCAGTCATCTTAAACCGATTTGTTTCCTCTCTTCAAACTTCCATTTCTCTGGAAGCGAAGACGATGTCCGATTTGGAAGCTAGTGATCCATAGCTAACATGCTAGCGCCAACATTGGCGAACCATAGGAGGCCAAGGCCCTGTCCAACCTCTGCTTTGGTACCTCCAGTAACAGGCCATGCCTGGTTAACCGGGGTAGGAATGGCCTGAGTCCTCATTTGACAGTTAAGGCTCCGCTCCTGAAGATCCTTGCTTGCTAACTCCGTTCCTGGGTATAGCCGCCATAATCTGCACCAAGTAAGACACGACGCTGTGCTTCCAAGATCTTTCCTGCACCGGCTGCAGAGAACATCCGGCTCGGAGTTTCAGGGAAGAAGAAGAAGAAGAAGATCTACATGGTATTAGTTCTTCCAAAGAACGCTCCATCAGCTATGCTAAGAACTCTCATAATTACGTCATTAATCCATCAATAACTCATGATTGTATCTACTCCTGGCAGTGCACCCATCTGTTCATCAATCGGTCCACCACCTTCTCAGTCTATCAGCATAAACAGTCTACATCACACGTCCACCACCTTCTCAGTCTATCAGCATAAACAGTCTTACAAACCATAAGAAAACTGGCAGGCATGGCAACAACTGGCTTCCAGCTCTTTGAAAACACTTCCTGCCACGAGGTTTGGTGGGCAGTAGGTCATCCGCTCCTGATTGGTGTATTCCTTGTCATGTTAGAATGACATGAATTCGGCGGTCAGTCATTTTCTTTATTTCTCCTTTGTTTGGATTCTTCAGCACCGCCTCCAACGTTAAACTCCACCCCCTAGTCAAAAAAATTGGCATTTTTAAAACACCTCCCATCAGTTTTTTTTTCTTTTCTTTTCTTTTTTTTTATTAAATTGAGCAAATTACAGAGAAAGAATCACTATTCCGTCTCACGTCGTCGTCGTCATCATCATCATCATCATCATCATCGTCATCATCATCATCATCATCATCCAGGTTCTATGAATGTGTTTCCTGTTCATTTTGTCATTTGACTCAGTGGTATACTCTCACAGAAAACCACCACAAGCCCCTCCCCTACCTCCCCGCTCTCCCAAATTTACCTACTCCTTCCATTCTCTTTGCCTAGAGCCCTCTTCAGTCAACGTCAACATCCCCCCCCCCTCCCAAAATCCATGAAAACCTCAATTCAGCCGTAAGAGGCGTGAGTATGAATAAAACAAGAGTTTCATGACTTCAAAGTTCATGTGAGTTTCATGGAGCTGAAACTCTGCTAAAACATGACCCACTTGTTTTAACGCTTCTAAATCTGTGTTAACTTCTGATGTGTTTTAACCTTCCATCGGGTAATTGCTGGCGCTCGCTGTTCAGGGCATATGAAAAACGAAGTGGCAATGCATCAGAGCATACGTGTTCCAGATGGAAGATCGTAGTTTATATCACAAGTATATTCTCCTATATATTAACAATAATAATCCCTAAAATTATTAATCGTTAGTTTAGGAACAGATAATAACAAATTATTTTTAAAAAAAAAGAAAAAAAAATACTACGAATCTAAAATATGTGAAATGGACCAAATCTTTGGTTTCGGTTTCGGCGTCCTTGAACTTTGACATGCGGGTAACGTTTCGGAAGGTGTTGCTAGAGATTTGTCAGGTAACACTGGTGGACACGCCCCTTGCTGACAGACAGCGGCCGATGACGTAATGACTGGGAGTCTAGTTCTGGAAGCTGTCTTCGGACTTCCGAGCGACTGTGGCTTGAAGACATCGTTTTCCTCGTCAGAGATATCTGAGAACGAGTCAGGCTCCGCTTCTCCTTCGCTCGAAAGTGGCACTGCAAAGATAAACGTAGAAGTCATTAGGAGGAGGAGGAGGGGGAGAGGTTTTAAGAGAATGTGACATTCTTCTTCTTCTTCTTCTCTTTTTCTTCTTCTTCTTCTTCTTCTTCTTCTTAAAGCTGTGAGCTGGTGCTCTTTGTAGCCGATGCGGTGAAGATGTTGAGGTACATCATCACGTCGGCTTGGGAGCGTGTCATGGCAGCTAAAGTTCGTAAGTGCATCTAAAAAGCAGGGAATGTGCAATACTTCTTTAACAGACTCCACCACCATGGGGACTACAGCGACCCGTGGCCTGTTAGCCAGGCTAGGCCTGTTATTGGGGGGGGGGGGGTATCAACGGACAGGTGCGAAGAACACTTAGTCAGCTGTGGCTTACCAACCCTGATTCGGGTTGCTGATTGCCAATACTTCGCCACCAACCTCCAACATAATGGAAAGCCATGTTAAAGTTTATTCACGAGGGATGATTGAGCGGCCTAAGGTACAAATACTTGAAACACACAGCTGATATTAGGTGCATTTGTAGATCAGGTTAATGTAAGATTAAACACCAAATTTCAAGAAATTAACCGCAACCAATTTTTTTTATAGGCTACTGAAGTGGTAAGGGGTGGAGGAAATTGAGAAAATGGATAAAATTTCTCATTGAGCAGTCATTCGCTACCTCTGCATCAATGGATTATCATCGAAGGAGATCCATATGGTAGATATTCTAGGGGAGAGTGCCCCTTCTTTTAGCACAGTGAGGAAATGGGCAGCTCAGTTCAAACATGGAAAGGAGAGTCTGGAAGATGATCCCCGTCCAGAAAGACCAAGAACGGTAATCACCGATGAAACCACCGGCAGAATCCATGACATGATAATGGAGGATCGACGACTAACTGAGCGGTACATTGCTACTGAGTTGGGCATATCCCAGGAACGTGTTCATGCCATTATTCACAGTGGTCTTCAAATAACAACGGTCTCTGCTTGATGGTTCTCGAAACTTCTTGGAGCTGATCACAAACGACAGCGTCTCAAAATATCAAGAGACAAACTTGGCCATTTTTCTGCAGATCTTGAAAAGTTTCTTCAGCAATTTATGACTATGGATGAGACTTGGGTTCATCATTTTCAACCAGAAACCAAAGAACAGTCAAAGCAGTGGAAACATCATGGATCCCCACCTCCAAAAAAAAAACAAAAAAAACAAGGGTGGTTCTGTCTACGGGCAAAGTGATGGCTTCCATCTTTTGAGATTCAGGAGGTGTGCTACTGGTAGATTATCTTAAAAAGGGCAAACGATCACCGGGGCCTATTAGGCTAATCTTGTGAAGCAACTGCGGGTCATACTGAAGGAAAAGCGTCGAAGGAAATTTCAGCAAGACAATGCTCCATTGCACAAGTCGGCGGTGGCAATGGCTGCCATTCATGAATGCGGCTTCCAGCTTCTTGAACATCCTCCTTATTCCCCAGATTTGACCCCTTTGGACTATTACCTGCTTACCAAACTCAAAAAGGAGCTCAGTGGTCGCAAATTTGCTTCAGATAATGACGTCATTCATCCTGTAGACCACTTTCTACTGGCACAAGATGCTGACCTTTACAATGCTCCAGGATCTCTCTCTCTCTCTCTCTCTCACACACACACACACACATACGCACACACACACACTCACACAACATCCCGTCGCGCGCGAAATTTTATAAGCCACGCAGGAAAGAAAGCACCAATTTAAAAGAAACAGTAAAATAAAAATAATTTGTTACTTTCATTTTCAGTTACACTGTCTTACTCTGTGCTATGGTACCGCTAAAGAAAATTATAATAGAACTGCATGAATGTGTTTTAACACCTTCTTTGGATGCGTTTTTTTTTCTATGAGAACTTTAAACTACATTCTGATCTGATGCTGTGGCGCACATTTGTGTATTTCTGAGAATATAGTTGGACCCGGGTTGGATATTTTTGTGCATGAGCCGCAGCACCTTAGAGGGAACATTGCTTGCCTGTATTGTTTTAAGAAACTACATATTAAAGTAATATGTAAGCAGCTATAACTTGTAAAGCATTAGAAAGTTGTACAATGGATTAGAACATGTAAATAGAGTTTTCATCAGAGATGTTCAATCTAAGTCTTGGATTTAAAGACTCTGGTTTTGTAGTAAGGGCTTGATTTTGCATTAAAACAGGGACACGGTTACTCTAGCAGTTGCTTAAGGATATAAGGCCGGTACAGGACTATGGGAGGGGGGGGGGGAATAATATTACAGCTTGGATTAATATGCGTTGGAGCTGATCCTACAGAATCCACATAAGCCGTTGACTCTTGTCTAGCCAAGCCTGGAGATATTCTTCCTGCTGTATGTCAGCCTGATCTCCATAGTCCAGGTCTCGAGCCTGTTTACATGATGTATGGCGGAGCATGGTATGACTGCAGGTCACTGTGTGTAAATAAAAAGCCTGTTCTTTGCAAATCCTCCGTCTCTTTTCACAGGCGAGCAAGCTCATCCAGGACGATACAGGGAGGATTAAAGCAGATCAGGTTCGGCTGTTATCTGCCGTCGCCTTGCGGGGAGCTTCGCGTAGACAGAAGTCAGACAGACCACTTGTATACAAACATGCTCCCCGAGCTGTGACGATGTCAGCCTCCATTGGTTCCAGCAGTCGTCAAGATCTCGACCAGCCAGGACTGTCTTTATCTGCTCGCAGATCTTTCTGTGACTTTTTTTTTTTGTGACTGGCAAGGATCAAGTGACTAAGCCCTGCTGCATACAACTGGCTCTGATCTGGCTGATGGTAAGCTACCAGGGTCTGTATGTATGTGACTGCGCACCGGGTAATGTCTACAAAGTTTAGCTTGAGCACGGCCGGTTACCTAGCAGTAGCTACTATGTGGCAGTGCTATAGAGTGGCCAAGGCAGCTTTTTATGACAAGAAGATAGTAACAAATAGGATGCCCCTAAAAGTGATGAAAGAGTATTATGGTTCTGGATAGAGTCAATACTGCGAAGATAGTAACAAATAAGTTGTCCCTAAAAGTGAGGAAAAGAGTATTATGGTGCTGGATAGAGTTAACACTGCTACATGATTGTGAAATTTGGACATGTCAACAAAAGGATGACGAAGAAACTGGAAGCAACAGAGATGTGGCTTTGGCAAAAGACGGCAACAAATACCGTGGGCAAACAGAAAAACAAGCAAACAGGTCATCAAGGAAGTTCCAAAATAAAGCAAACTATTTAAAATAATAAGAAAAAGACACAGTCAAAATTTCTTTGACATGCCACGGAAGGACAAAAGTTGGAGAACCTGTTAATCACTGGAAAATTCAAGGGAAAAGGAAGAAAGGAAGGCCAAGAGAAGACTGACCAAGTTGCACGGGGAGAGAAAAACATCGGAAATACCAGGATCGCACGAAATGGAAACAAATGATCACCAACGCCATCCGGCACTGTATATGATAATCACGGAGCAGTGAAAACACACTAGCAGATCATGCTGTTGTTGTATGAGGTAAATTTCAGTTTCTTAATCTGCATAAAACAAAGAAACATCAGCGCTCTTTCTCTTCGATAGTTCCTCTACCAGGAAGTAGGAGGTCTCTCTCGGAGGAGAAGGTAGGAGGTCCCTCTCGCAGGAGAAAGTAGGAGGTCCTTCTCGCAGGAGAAGGTAGGAGGTCCTTCTCGCAGGAGAATATAGGAGGTCCTTCTCGCAGGAGAAGGTAGGAGGTCCCTCTCGCAGGACAAGGTAGGAGGTCCCTCTCACAGGACAAGGTAGAAGGTCCCTCTTGCAGGACAAGGTAGGAGGTCCTTCTCGCAGAAGAAGGTAGGAGGCCCCTCCCACAGGACAAGGTAGCAGGTCCCTCTTGCAGGACAAGGTAGGAGGTCCCTCTAGCAGGACAATGTAGGAGGTCCTTCTCGCAGTAGAAGGTAAGTCTCTCTGGCAGGAGAAGGTAGGAGGCCCCTCTAGCAGGACAAGATAGGAGGTCCTTCTCGCAGGAGAAGGTAGGAGGCCCCTCTAGCAGGACAAGGTAGGAGGTCCTTCTCGCAGGAGAAGGTAGGTTTCTCTGGCAGGAGAAGGTAGGAGGCCCCTCTAGCAGGACAAGGTAGGAGGTCATTCTCGCAGTAGAAGGTAGGTCTCTCTGGCAGGAGAAGATAGGAGGCCCCTCTCGCAGGAGAAGGTAAGAGGCCCCTCTCGCAGGAGAAGGTAGGAGGCCCCTCTAGCAGGACAATGTAGGAGGTCCTACTCGCAGTAGAAGGTAGGTCTCTCTGGCAGGAGAAGGTAGGAGGCCCCTCTCGCAGGAGAAGGTAGGTCTCTCTGGCAGGACAAGGTAGGAGGCCCCTCTGGCAGGAGAAGGTAGAAGGCCCCTCTCGCAGGAGAAGGTAGGTCTCTCTGGCAGGACAAGGTAGGAGGCCCCTCTCGCAGGAGAAGGTAGAAGGCCCCTCTCGCAGGAGAAGGTAGGAGGCCCCTCTCGCAGGAGAAGGTAGGAGGCCCCTCTCGCAGGAGAAGGTAGAAGGCCCCTCTCGCAGGAGAGGGTAGGAGGTTCCGTCTAGCCCGAAAGTGTGGTCGCCTAGATGTAGTAAATGGCTCTTTCAGAAACTGAGGAAGGTAAGGCTATCAGGTGTGATGCTCCTGCTCCAGTAGAGCGGTTTTTAAACTGGCCCCACCGGGGGGGGGGGTCTATTGAGAGATTTTTGGAGATCTGTTGATCAGCAAATGAACTGGCCCAGTTTGAAAAAAACATCTTAGCAAAGTCTGTTTCTTGATATATCTTTAATGAGGTGTCCGTTGCTGTTCTCATGCCGGAAATGGTTCCCACAGTCAACTAGAGTGTTGACAGGTCAAGGAAAATATATGCATTAACATCATGCCCCCCTCCCCCTTTCCAGATGCCTCTACAGTATGAAATGACTGCAGTTTTTTTTTCCTCTTTGTAAACAGGAGTAGGTGCTGTCTGCTCAAGGAAACTGTTGGGCGCCATCTGATGAAGCAGCTTGTTTCATGACTAACTGTATCAGTGTAATGATAACAACTATCCAAAGTTAGAATAAAACAATCACAGTTACATGTCGTTCTGTTGGTTTGTTTTTGGTGGCTTCGCTGGCGTTAGCTCTTGGCTGCAGACCATATGGAAACGTTTCTGCCATACAGCAGTCATATACATATAGATGCAGAGGAGAAATGGGGCTAGTGCCAACACATTCTCCGACATGTTAACATATCACTAAACATAAGACATATTTGAGGCTGTTGACTTTACACACGTTTCCCTGTCGCTTTTCTTACTATCCTTCTCACTATCCTTCTCACTATCCTTCTCACTATCCTTCTCACTATCCTCACTTTCTGACATGTAGGCCAGGACCAAGGATGTCATTGGCAAAGCAGCTTTTGGAAAAAAATGAATAACATGTTAACAATTCAAAAGCTGTTTTAGCAACAAGAAAGAGAGTTCTAAGATACTACACAGAACCTATGTCTACTTTATGCAGATAAAACATGGACCACGAATAAACAGTTAGAACAAAGAATAAAGGCTGCTACTGAAATCTGGTTCTTAAGAAGCTTGCTTCGTATACCATGGACAGCCAGAAACACAAATGAAGAAATATTACAGCAGGTTAAAGAATGTCCCAGACTGGTGCCTTACATAACAAAAAGACAAAGTTTCTCGGACACATCGGCAGGCATGAAGGTCTTTAAAAATTGGTAATCACGGGAAAGACAAATGGCAAAAGACAGAGCGGAGAAGACAGGAATAACTGGATGGCCTGACTTCATGATCTGGCAGGAGAAGAGCAGTCGATTCGATTCGAGATACGGAGGATCGTCCAAGATGGATGGAGATAACCGCCTTCGCCTATTGGCATGGCACTATCAGATCTGAGCCTGTAGGCTAGTGACTCCAAAGTCTACAGACTGCCCAGCGGTCATCACAGCATCCGTGGATGCGTCCTTAATGATTTGGCATTAAGTGACTTCTTTTGATTAGATATGCTGATGACACAGTGTAACTGTCCACGACACAAAAAGGAATGGAAAAACTAATTATGTCAGTCCGTAACAACAGTGAAGAGCAAAACCTCTATCTTAATGTGAAGAAAACTAAATTGATGACAACTGACAAAACAATTAAGGCAGCTGATATATGTATCAATGAGGAAAAAATGGAAGAGGTGGAGAGTTTTGAATATCTTAGATCATTAATAACTAATAATGGAGATATAATGAGGGAAATTAAAAGGGGTACATCTATTGCTCTTCAAAAAGCAAAACAACTAAAAGAAGCTGTGGAGTGGAACAGACAGAGCTACAAAAATAGGATTTTTAAAGGCATACATCTTTCCCATCGCAACATATGCCTGTGAGACCAGGACACTTAACAAAACAGCTGAGAAACACATAAATGCCTTTGAATGTAAATGGTACAGAAGAGTTCTTCAAATATCATGGATACAAAAAAGTGCAAATACATCCATACTACAAGAACTTAATATTGAAGGTTGACTAGTAAAGAAGATTAAAGAGAGAAAACTTAAATATTTTGGACACATTAAACGTCATGATAATATAGAGAAGACCGTCTTGGAAGGGTACATAGTGGGAAATAGAAAGAGAGGAAGACCAAGGCGAAGATGGCTGCAAGACATCGTTGATAATCTGCAAATGGATGCATCAGCAGCTGGGCATCTTGCTCACAACCGAGAGGCCTACAGGAGTGCTTTTAGGGAGGCAAAGTTCCGCAAGAGACATGCAAATGACTGACTGACTGGCTGACTGACTGAACATCTTGTGAATAAAAGTAACGAAGAGTTTATGGCACTGCGATATTACATATAAGATGTCCGTCAGGACCCTAACTGTATGTTGTTGGAAAAAAATGATGTAAGAAGTAGTATGTTGATACCCATATTTTCATGTGTTTGTGCTCAGCTGAGACATACAGTGAATATGGTGTTATTTTTCCTGCTTACCTTGACATGTTTGCACAGCAGAGGATGCCGCGGGCAGTGTCGCGCCGGGGACAACCGGCCGTCAAAAGAAGTGAGTCAGCCGTTCTAAACCCGGCCTGTCTCAGCATATGAGATGTGTACACTAACCACTGGGCTACAGGGACTCGTAAACAAAACCAGAGGCAGCTGTTTATTAAAATTTAGTCTGGGCGCTAAACTGAGCCCACACCGTATTGTAGTCGTCTCATTTACTTTTGGCCACGTCCAGGCGATAATCCTAACAGGCATCATCATCATCATGTGCCGTGCCGACCGGCGTTGGCTATTATGCTTCTCCAGAGTACACGATCCTTCATGCAGGCCATCAGCTCAGTTGATGATCTCCTCTCACACCATCCCGTCAGACTGTCCAGTATCATTTCTCTTGGTCTTCCTCTTGATCTTCTTCCTTCTATTTTTCCTGTTGTTATAATATTTTCAATGCCCCCTCTTCTCATTGCATGTCCTATGAAAGTACATTGTCTCTCTCTTATCTTTTTGACAAGGTTTTTTGTCTCTCCAGCTCTTCTCCTACATTCTTCATTAGTTATTTTTGCTGTCCAGGGGATTCGCAACATTCTTCTAATAAACCACATTTCTGCTGCTTCCAATGATTTTTGTGCAGACTTGCCTATTGTCCATGATTCACTTCCATATAACAAGATAGGTTCAATATAGCATTTTAGGACTCGTTTTCTAACATTCATTGATAAGGATGTGTTGGTCAATATGTTTCTCATTCTCTGAAATGCAGTCTTTGCTTGGCCTATTCTGTTCCTAATTTCTGTTCTGCATTTCCCATCTGAAGTTATTACTGCTCCAAGGTATTTGAATTTCTGCACCTGCTTTAGAACAGTTCCGTTTAATTTAATACTGCATGCTGGTGGATTCTGTTTCTTAGATATAACCATAGTCTCTGTCTTTTTTATGTTCAAAGTAAGGCCTTTCTGTTCACTTTCTTTGGCGACTTTATTCAAGAGATTTTGCAGGTCTTGTTGGTTCTCAGCTATCAGTACTGTGTCGTCAGCATACCGAAGGTTGTTAATATTGTATCCTCCAATTTTTATGCCTGGTTCTGTGATGATTGTTCTTAGAATATTCTCGCTATACAGAGAAAAAAGGTCTGGAGATAGTACACATCCTTGTCGCACCCCTTGTTTTATAGGTTGATATTTTCCAATCCTATTTTCAACTCGAACTGCTGCTTCTTGCTGCCAGTATAGATGTTTTACAATCCTAAGGTCTTTGCCGTCTATATTGATGCCGTCTATCTAACAGGCGGCGGCAGGATTTGTCCCGCAGAGGTGACTTGGAACCTGAGACACCCTCTGAAAGTTGACCCAGCCCTCCGATCCCACCAATAGAACTAATGACAGCTGTAGGGAAAGACCATTTATGGAGGACTTGAAGGTAGATACGGCTTGCGTCTTATCTTCATAACACTTTTTTTTTTGTTCCCCTGTTAACTACGAAGATAAATTCACTGAAGTAAATAAAAGAATTTAACTTCAATTAAAAATTTTTAAAAATCTTCTTATCTCCTGGAGAATATATTTCTAGCTTTATTCACTCGTAGGCAGCTGATATATGTCTCAATGAGGAAAAGCTGGAAGAAGTGGAGAGTTTTGAATATCTTGGATCACTGCTAACTAATAATGGAGATACAATGAGGGAAATTAAAGAGGGACATCTATCGCTCTTCAGAAAGTAAAACAACTAAAAGAATCTGTGGAGAGGAACAGACAGGACTACAAAAATAAGATTTTTAAGAGCATGCATCTTTTCCATCGCAACATATGCCTGTGGGACATGGACACTTAACAAAACAGCTGAGAAACACATAAATGCCTTTGAATTTAAATGCTACGGAAGAGTTCTTCAAATATCATGGACACAAAAAAGAACAAATATATCCATACTACAAGAGCTTAATATTGAAGAAGGCTGGCTAGTAAAGAGGTTTAAAGAGAGAAAACTTAAATATTTTGGGCACATTAAACGTCATGATAGTCTAGAGAAGACCGTCTTGGAAGGGTACATAATGGGGAAAAAAAGAGAGGAAGACCAAGGCGAAGATGGCTGCAAGACGTCGTTAATGATCTGCAAATGGATGCATCAGCAGCTGGGCATCTTGCTCACAACCGAGAGGCCTACAGAAGAGCTGTTAGGGAGGCAACATTCCGCAAAGGACTTGCAAATGAATTCATTCGTATGCAAGTATTTGCAGCTATATTCACTTGTATCTAAGTATTTGTAGCTTTATTCACTTGCATCCAACTATTTGCAGCTATATTCACTTGTATCCAAGTATTTGTAGCTATATTCACTTGTATCCAAGTATTTGCAGCTATATTCACTTGTATCCAATTATTTGTAGCTGTATTCACTTGTATCCAAGTATTTGTAGCTAAATTCACTTGCATCCAAGTATTTGTAGCTACATTCACTTGTATCCAAGTGTTTGTAGCTATATTCACTTGTATCCAAGTATTTGTAGCTATATTCACGTGTATCCAAGTATTTGTAGCTATATTCACTTGTATCCAAGTATTTGTAGCTATATTCACTTGTGTTTGGTAAATAAAGAAAAGGGTTCAGTGGAAGTCTTGAGAAGAGTTCACGTGTGTTCTCAGCGGTAAAAGCTATCTCTGAGGAGATGATCAAAGACAAGAAGAAAGACACACCAAATGCCACGCCCACGCTCATAGAACGCTCAGATGAAGAAGAAAAAATCAGTAAAAACAATTCATCAACCCATAAACCATGATCATATTATAACCCAAGGGAGACCTCTTCTACCACATTCCCCCCCCCCTTCCCAAACACAAAACTCCACCCCCTTGAATTTCAGCTCCCAGGAAAAAACAAAAATCCCTGGAAAGGGGACTGGGAAACAGCACTGAGATAAATTCCATTCTAGGGAACTGGGAAACAGCACTGAGATAAATTCCATTCTAGGGAACTGGGAAACAGCACTGAGATAAATTCCATTCTAGGGAACTGGGAAACAGCACTGAGATAAATTCCATTCTAGGGAACAGGGAAACAGCACTGAGATAAATTCCATTCTAGGGGACTGGGAAACAGCTCTGAGATAAATTCCATTCTAGGGGACTGGGAAACAGCACTGAGATAAATTCCATTCTAGGGAACAGGGAAACAGCATTGAGATAAATTCCATTCTAGGGGACTGGGAAACAGCACTGAGATAAATTCCATTCCAGGGAACAGGGAAACAGCACTGAGATAAATTCCATTCTAGGGAACTGGGAAACAGCACTGAGATAAATTCCATTCTAGGGGACTGGGAAACAGCACTGAGATAAATTCCATTCTAGGGGACTGGGAAACAGCACTGAAATAAATTCCATTATCGTCTTTGAGATAACATTTTATAGCTGGTAATCATTTCACTCAAAATATCTCCTTCTTCTTCTTCTTCCTCTTCTTCTTCTTCTTCTTTCTTTCTTTCTTTCTTTCTTTTTTTCTTTCTTCCTTTCTTCTTCTTTCTTTCATATTGCAGTATAGCGTTATATACTGTAGTTAATGTTCTGATAATGCTAAAATAAAAGGACAATGTAGTAGTAGAGTTAATAAACTGATCATGTTAAAATAAAAGGATAATGTAGTAGCAGTAGAGTTAATATTCTGACAATGTTGAAAGAAAAGGATAATGTAGTAGTAGTATAGTTAATATTCTGATAATGTTGAAAGAAAAGGATAATGTAGTAGTAGTAGAGTTAATATTCTGACAATGTTGAAAGAAAAGGATAATGTAGTAGTAGTAGAGTTAATGTTCTGACAATGTTGAAAGAAAAGGATAATGTAGTAGTAGTAGAGTTAATGTTCTGACAATGTTGAAAGAAAAGGATAATGTAGTAGTAGTAGAGTTAATGTTCTGACAATGTTGAAAGAAAAGGATAATGCAGTAGTAGTAGAGTTAACGTTCTGATAATGTTGAAATAAAAGGATAATGTAGTAGTAGTAGAGTTAATGTTCTGACAATGTTGAAAGAAAAGGATAATGTAGTAGTAGTAGAGTTAATGTTCTGACAATGTTGAAAGAAAAGGATAATGTAGTAGTAGTAGAGTTAATGTTCTGACAATGTTGAAAGAAAAGGATAATGTAGTAGTAGTAGAGTTAATGTTCTGACAATGTTGAAAGAAAAGGATAATGCAGTAGTAGTAGAGTTAACGTTCTGATAATGTTGAAATAAAAGGATAATGTAGTAGTAGTAGAGTTAATGTTCTGACAATGTTGAAAGAAAAGGATAATGTAGTAGTAGTAGAGTTAACGTTCTGATAATGTTGAAAGAAAAGGATAATGTAGTAGTAGTAGAGTTAATGTTCTGACAATGTTGAAAGAAAAGGATAATGCAGTAGTAGTAGAGTTAACGTTCTGATAATGTTGAAATAAAAGGATAACGTAGTACTAGAAGTGAACTTCATTTCTTTTTTCTTTCAAAATCCACAACAGAGACAAACGAGAGCTTCTCTGCAAGCTCCACTAACATGACGACCAGGGTGCGCCTCACATTGACAGCCAAATTAACGGAGCGCAGCAACTCCAGAGAATGAGTATGAGGTACACCAGACACTGTGGAGTACGTGAAGAGGTGCAAAAAGAATAGACTCTACATGATCTTTGCCAGATATGGTTCGCTGATCCCCAGTACAGTGTTTTACTCTGCCTTAGTCATCTCTGAATCAGCACTTCGTGTATCATGTGACAAATCCTATAATCCTCTCTGTTTACCACACACGGCTTTACTCGCTTCTAAATCTCTTCTCCGAATCTTGTCTTCTATATCACAGAAACTGCCAAGAAAGAAAGAAAGAAAGAAAGCAAGAAAGAAAGAAAGCAAGAAAGAAAGAAAGAAAAGAAAGAAAGAAAAAGAAAGCAAGAAAGAAAGAAAGAAAGAAAGCAAGAAAGAAGAAAGAAAGAAGAAAAGAAAGAAGAAAGAAAGCAAGAAAGAAAGAAAGAAAGAAAGAAAGCAAGAAAGAAAGAAAGAAAGAAAGCAAGAAAGAAAGAAAGAAAGCAAAGAAAGAAAGAAAGAAAGAAAACAAGAAAGAAGAAGAAAGAAAGCAAGAAAGAAAGAAAGAAAGAAAGCAAGAAAGAAAGAAAGAAAGAAAGCAAGAAAGAAAGAAAGAAAGCAAGAAAGAAAGAAAGAAAGAAAACAAGAAAGAAGAAAGAAAGAAAGAAAGAAAGAAAGCAAGAAAGAAAGAAAGAAAGCAAGAAAGAAAGAAAGAAAGAAAGAAAGAAAGAAAAAGAAAGAAAGAAAGAAAGCAAGAAAGAAAGAAAGAAAGAAAGAAGAAAGAAAGAAAGCAAGAAAGAAAGAAAGAAAGAAGAAAGAAAGCAAGAAAGAAAGAAAGAAAGAAAGAAAGAAAGAAAAATAAAGATAAACGTAGCAAGCGCCCTAACCTTCTGTCCGGAGCGCAACTTGTACCTCCTTATCCACATCAACGGACACGCCCATGCTTGTACTTTCAGCATCCCCTTCTCTGTCGCTGTCAATTCCGACACTGTCCTCCTCTCCAGTACCAGGTGACAGGCGGTTGTCTTTCTTAAGTCTTCTCCTGGCATTGGCAAACCATGTAGATACCTGCACCGGAAACATTCCATGGTTAGATCAAGACCATCTGCTAGTAACAGGTTATCTTCATACTCTGAGTTCTTAATACTTTCTTCTGCGTCTGGAGACATTAAGTGAGTGTTAGTTATTTATGCTAGTTGCCTAGCAACCTTTTGCTCATCATCAACATCATCATCATCATCATCACCATCACCCTTGCTTCGTCTCCCCTCAGACGATATGGTCAACTAATTCTGTTCCTTGTTCTCTGCGCTGACTGCCCAGCTGTATTTCTTGATATTGTCCACCCATATATTGGTGATATCCTCTTTCTCTTTTTCTTCAACTTTTTCTCTCAAGTATGTTTTTAGTACTATATCTTGTCTCTAAAAAAAAAAAACCAAATATATCCACATTACAAGAACTTAATATTGAAGAAGGCTGACTAGTAAAGAGGATTAAACAGAGAAAACTTAAATATTTTGGACACATTAAACGTCATGATAATCTAGAGAAGACCGTCTTGGAAGGGTACATAATGGGGAAAAGAAAGAGAGGAAGACCAAGGCGAAGATGGCTGCAAGACATCGTTGGTGATCTGCAAACGGATGCATCAGCAGCAGGCCATCTTGCTCACAATCGAGATGCCTACAGGAGAGCTGTTAGGGAGGCAAAGTTCCGCAAGGGTCATGCAAATGAATGAATGAATGAATCCTGTCTCTTGATGTGACCTCTGATCAGCGTCTGCCAACGTTGTATAATAACAAACAATGTTTGTGTTGCACGATCGGATCTTTTTTTCTTCCCATCACTATTATACTTTTCTCATCTTCTCTATGCAAGTTACTTAAAACTGACACTTATGGCTCATGAGGAGGAGTTTCTTTTCTAGACCCCTTTGGAAAATCAAACTGTTCTTCTTCGAAGCTTGTAATTTATGTCGCAGTGCAAACACTGTCTCGGATGGGGAGTGGGCTACGGAAGACAGTACCAACATGAACACTACAGTCAACCTTCTCCCTCGAGGTTAATAATGTCATAGAACTATCATCATTGCTTGCCAGACAAGTTCAAAAATAATTCGATCCCGCTCTGTATAAGACGACTTCAGAACAGTGCATGTACTCCGCAGCACCGGGAGCGCTCCGGTGAATAAAAGAGACGGACAGACCGAATCAGAACCCACTACCAACAGTCAGAGAAGCTCTGTCGATATCGATTCGGCGGCCCCAGCTCTTAAAGCCAGGCTGGAATACCTGTACTGACTAGTACAATGGACTCCATTGAGAACAGAATCAGAGTTCAGCCAGTTCTAACTTAATGGCCTAGACAAACGTATCGACTTTTCCCCTCAGCTGCGTTTAATCGAATCTAGACCAGCGGTTCCCAAAGTAGAGACGGTAAGAGGATCCAGGAGACGGTGAGGGAAGAGAGAGCGGCAGAGATATACAACAGAATCATTGAAATGTTGTCTCAAAGACAAATGAGTGTAACATTTTGAGAACCGCTTACAAAGACTTTGCTGTGACGGGTATGGTCCCTGGAAACGGAGCACCCCATAATCCTAGGATGTATTTAACGGGCAGAGATAAACGAATAGTGTACCTGTGTCAACGTCATCCTCGTAATGATGGCCAGCATTATCTTCTCGGCTTTTGTCGGGTACGGATTTTTCTTGTGTTCGCTTAGCCAGATTTTTAACGGGCCAGTGGTCTCACGTGTTGCAGCCTTTCTGATTGGTCCGCCATTCACATCCAACCCGGCATACCTGAAAATAACCATTTTAAAAAAATTCTTCATTTTCTGATGCATTTAATCCTTTCATATGTAACTTAACAAGACCGAAATGTATGACAGTTTACATTCATTTGACACAATGCTCGTTTATAAATATTGGAAAGGAACAAAGATAAATGTGGAGAAGTGATCTGGCGGGTATTATCGAGAGTCTTCTGCTTCGTCGTTCGCTCGGACCTCGACGTCCATCTCTCTCACAAATGCGGGCAGTTCGTCTCAGGTTTTCAGTATCTCTGTAGAGCTTCTCTTGTAGAGGGCTAGGCTCTAGCTTCTCTTGTAGAGTGCTGGGCTCTAGCTTCTCTTGTAGAGTGCTGGGCTCTAGCTTCTCTTGTAGAGGGCTGGGCTCTAGCTTCTCTTGTAGAGGGCTGGGCTCTAGCTTCTCTTGTAGAGTGCTGGGCTCTAGCTTCTCTTGTAGAGTGCTGGGCTCTAGCTTCTCTTGTAGAGTGCTGGGCTCTAGCTTCTCTTGTAGAGGACTGGGCTCTAGCTTCTCTTGTAGAGGACTGGGCTCTACTTCTCTTGTAGAGTGCTGGGCTCTAGCTTCTCTTGTAGAGTGCTGCGCTCTAGCTTCTCTTGTAGTGTGCTGGGCTCTAGCTTCTCTTGTAGGGGTCTGGCCAGGTCCTGTGGGAGAGGGGAGCTTGGTTTGGTGTTTTGTCGAGAGCGACCGATTGGGGGAGGGGACGGGGGATCAAGGTCAAGCGTCTCCTCTGGTGTCAGGCTGGGGGTTATCGTTGTGTTGGTCAGGTGGAGGTAATGTGCTAGCTAGTTCCGTCTTCAGCATGGGGGCCACCTGGACAAAACCTGGGTTCATAGCTGGATAGTCTATCCAAAATCACTATATATATATATATATATATGAAAACTGCAGTAAACACATCCAGATGTACCACTACCACGGCTCATCCAGATAAACACATCCAGATGTACCACTACCACGGCTCATCCAGATAAACACATCCAGATGTACCACTACCACGGCTCACCTAGATAACAATGTGCAGCTTCGCCAAGGTCCCCCTTGAAGTCTGAACTAGCACATCACGCCACTACCCTGACCAGCACGTCATGTGACCAGGTAGCCCCCAGACCACTTCGAAATAGGCCAACCCTTGACCCTCCGAAACGGCCGAATTTCAAAGAATCAAGCCTAGCCCATTCCACACTCCTTTGCCTGTGTGGGTTGTGTAACTGGCAACTCTGGAGGATGGGATATGGAATATGTTGTTCTTTGCTGCTGACATATAAGTCTGTTGGGCCAATTTTCAGCTTATGGTATAGATGGGGTCTCAGTCTTCCAATGTCCTGTTCTCAGCTGGAAGATTACCACGTGGTCATTTCTTGAGAGTCACGTCAAGTGAACCAGATTTGGTCAAGACCCTTCCCGAGCTATTTTTCTTGCAACAAGGTGATGTGCTCCTCATCTTTGCTAACAGGATAGCTCGCAGAGTTTTTTTTTCAAAAGGAGATGGAGCCTGCCAAGAAACATGTTCCTTGTAGTGCTTTCCAAGTATTCAAGACAATTACTGCAACTCGCCTCTCATCCTGCACGTTGTCTGAGCTGTATCATCATCATGGCGCGTGCTATATAAACTACAAACATTTGTGGGTTCAAAACAATCAGAACAAAAGCGTGAACTTTCCAGTTATCATCGATGCTGTTGTAATAGGAGGCTGGCCTTCTAAGAAACAGGCACTACTTCTTCTTCTTCTTCTTCTTCTTCTTCCTGGAACTGCAAGCTGATTTTCTTTGCAGCCGATGCTGTGAGGATTTGAGGCACAGGCATTATGTGGTCTTAGAAGCCGGTTATATCGGCTATTTTTCCGGTCCGTGAGTGTAAGTAATACTTCTTTAGCAGACTCCATCACTGAGACTGTGGCGATCCCTGTCCCCTTTAGTCAGACTAGACCTGTTATTAGGGGTACCAACGGAGAAGTGGGACAGGGTCTTGGTCAGCTATAGATCGCCAACCCTGACGCCAGCATGTCAGCTACAGATGGCCAACCCTAACGCCAACATGTCAACTATAGATCGTCAACCCTGACGCCAGCATGTCAACTATAGATCGCCAACCCTGACGCCAGCATGTCAGCTATAGATCGCCAACCCTGACGATGTATATCAACTACAGATCGCTGACTGTCACATCGGAGAGCGTCGTCACTCCCTGCATTATTCACCATTTTTTATTTACAATTTAGTAAGCGATGTTGTTCAACATGAGTGCCAGCTGGGATAGAAGAGTATTTCACATATTTAGGCAGCATAGTGGATAGATACGGGAGAAAAAAAAAGGGGGCGGGGGGTTAAAGCTAGAATAACCAAAGGCAGGACAGGACGGCATTTATTGAACTTAAAAAATTATGGTCATCAAAGAACATCAAAACAGGAACCAGACTTAGACTCTTAAATACAAACGTGAAGACTGTCCTGCTATATGGTTTGGAGACATGGGTTATGACCAAGACAATACAACAGAGGATATAAACATTCATGAACTGCTGCTTGAGGAGGATTTTAAACATTAAATAGCAGGACAAGACCAGGAACGAGGAGCCCTGGGAATGGGCAGAACAAGAACCTATGAACCTACAAATCATGTCTAGGAAGTGGAGGTGGATTGGCCACACTCTGAGAAAACCTTCCACCAGCATAACAAGACAGGCACTGACATGGAATCCCCAAGGAAATAGAAATCGAGTAAGACCTAGACTTACCTGGAGAAGAGAAATTATGACAGTGCTCAGAGACAAGGGATGCACATGGAAGGAAGCAGAGAATAATTCCAAGAACAGGGATGACTAGAGAGCCTTTATCCGTGGCCTATACTCTCAAAGGAGTGAAAGACGACGACGACGATGATGATAATGATGATGATTCTTCAACACAAGAAAGCTGTTTTCAGTCATTGTACTCTGATTGAGACACAGAAGAAAAGATCAGGGCTACGAAGTGGTGTGTCCAGTGTGGAAAGATGCTTGTCCTTTCTGGCGTGTCCAGTGTGGAAA
The DNA here is from genome assembly GCA_009760885.1 of Achatina immaculata. Classification (NCBI taxonomy): domain Eukaryota; kingdom Metazoa; phylum Mollusca; class Gastropoda; order Stylommatophora; family Achatinidae; genus Lissachatina; species Lissachatina immaculata. The sequence continues at coordinate 67,287,965 of CM019716.1, read as the reverse complement.
GATGCTTGTCCTTTCTAAGCAACTAATCAATACTGGAAAGCATCAAGACGTAGCATTGGGAATAGAAGAAAAGAGGTGCAGAGAGAGTCGACGGTGGAGATGGATGGAGATAAAGGTAAAGGGTAAAATTCCCATTTCAATGCTATTAAGGCATGCTGGGGACACTATATTAGGCCCGTATTTTCAAGAGTTTCGGCACACGAACATGTGGTCTGGTCAGTATCACGCTTTGGCGCATGTACCCTCTCAGATTTCTCTGGTACACATTTTTGTAGACTGGCTAGAGCGAAGTAACTTTTTGGTGTGGTGCTACCAGAGAAAAGTCCTACTTCTGGGATTTGAACCCGGTATCACAGGATTGGTAGACCAAGCGCCTAATCACTCAGATGGACGGTGGGATTAACAGAAATCCTGTATATGCCCTTATATGGAGTGATCCACAGAGACCAGTCGAGAAATTTGTTTCCACACACGTACGCGTGGGAGTGACAAGACAAGATAGGGACAAGACAAGACAAGACAAGATAAGATAGAGACCAGATAAGATAAGACAGAGACAAGACAAGATAAGACAGGATAAGACAAGACAGATACAAAAGAGAGACACGCCAGAGACAAGACAAGACAGAAACAAGACAGAGACATGGCAAGACATGGACAAGACAGGGACAAGATAAGACAAGACAGAAACAAGACATCGACATGGCAAGACAGAGACAAGATAAGACAGGGACAAGATAAGACAAGACAGAGACAAGACAAAACAAGACAGAGACAAGACAAGACAAAGACAGGATACGGCAAGACGAGACAAGACAGAGATAGAGAAAGACAAAACAGAGACATGGCAAGACAGAGACAAGATAAGACAAGACAGAAACAAGAAATACACATGGCAAGACAGAGACAAAACAAGACAGGGACAAAATAAGGCATGACAGAGACAACACAAGACAGAGATTAGACAAGACAAGACAGAGACAAAACAAGAAGGTGAGAGGACAAGATAGCGACAAAACAAAACAAGACAGAGAGAAGACAAAACAAGACAAGACAACAGAAAAAGGAACACGACAAGAGAAGCCAACAGAATAGAAGACAAGTCAAAACAGGATAAAAAAGAAGACTAGACAATACGATACAACAGGAGATAAGACAAACCAAGGCAAGAGAAGACAAAACAAGACACGACAAGACAAATGGTCTGTGCTAAATAACGAAAGAAAGTTTAAATATAAAAGTAAATGTCAAAAAAAATTCAACAACGCGCGACATGGTAAGGAAAGTTACAACAGAATGTCCAAATAGAAGCTAGAACAACTACCAGACAAGGAGCAAACATGCTACAACAGGAACAGCTCCACATCCACAAGACTACAAACAATATTTGTTCTTGCAATAAAAAGTGTTATTTTTTAAAAAGTTTTCAGTGGCAGTGTCTTTTAAAAAAAATTATATGTTATATCAAGGAAATTCTAACAAAAGTTGATATATTATATATCAAGGCAAGTCTAACAAAAGTTTATATGTTATATCAAGGAAAGTCTAACAAAAGTTGATATGCTATATCAAGGAAAGTCTAACAAAAGTTGATGTTATATCAAGGAAAGTCTAACAAAAGTTGATATGCTATATCAAGGAAAGTCTAACAAAAGTTGATGTTATATCAAGGAAAGTCTAACAAAAGTTGATGTTATATCAAGAAAATTCTAACAAAAGCAAATGTAGGAAAAAAAATCTAATTACATCAATAAGGAAACGACAGTCATCTCTCTCTCTCTCTCTCTCTCTCCAATCTCTCTCTCTCTTTCTTAAGGTTCATGCCAACAAACGTAGGATATGTCCCTCTATAACAGTCGATCTCTTTTGCATCTGAATAAACTTGCCATTTAGGATCTCCCGTGCCAGTATGCCAAACCATCAAATATCTTCTCTCTCCGTCTTCATCCGTCTCTTCTATCTTCGACCTACCCCGTTGCCAGTCATCATTCACTGGACATATAATGAGAAAAGGAGGGCTTGAAAAACTTCATAACAACAGGAAAGATAAATGGAAAGAGAAGCAAGGAAAGGCGAGGAAGGAAAAGAAATGGACGGCCCTAACTTGGTGGCACAATATAAAGTCATCCGACATGGGCTGATGGCAAATATCACAAGATCGAGATCTGTTGACTAAACTAACCGTCAAAGTCATCCGGCACGATGCTTAAAGATGACGATGATGACATTTTATCAACTACCCAGATCAGGGTTTGAGACTACGATAGAAGTGGAAAAGGTTTGGACCTCGTCAGCCAAGATTATAAAGCACAATCAGAGCGTCTCCAAACCCGATGACTTCGCCATAAAGTCTCTGAACATTTTGAAAAGACCCGTTAAAACATTACAAAAGTCAGACGACATATATATGTGAGGCTGGATTGAAGGTGTCAACATACGACTGTCTCCTTCAGACATGAAGGCGCGACCTGGATTTGAGTTCGGGAGGAGACTGATAACCTGACACCGGGTGTGGGACTAGTTTTTTTTCCAACCTCCTGACGCCGGCGGAGCGATCAGAAGCGCGGATGTGTCTTCAAGACTAGACGGCGGTGAACGGGCGGCAAAAATTACGGCGCTTGTGGTGTCTTCTTTCCGGACTGAAGCAAAACTAATTCTAAACAAATTTATTCGCTGTTTAAGCATGAACTAATTTTTACCAGTAACAAATGTTAGCGGAAACAGTTTTATTTACTTCCACGGCCTTGACAATCCGAGTTAACGCAGTTTAAAATTTGAATTGGACTGGTATTTATAACTCATTTTATACTGTGACACGAAGCGTAGATGATCATGCTTCCTCATTTTGTGAGATTCTGCTGTTTGGAATTAGTTGCGGTGTCTTTTTTTTTGTTATCCTGCTTAGACAATTGACAGTTTGTTGTTTGTTTTGTTTTCCATCGCAGTTCCGCTTTCTTTTGCCCTTGAATTTTCCAGTGATTCAGATTATCTGACTTCTGTCTTCTCATGACATATCCAGAAATGTTTTAAATGTATTCTTCCTCTTCTCTTCTTCCTCCTCCTCTTCTCTTCTTCTTCCTCCTCTTCTTCTTCTTCTTCTCCTCCTCCTCCTCCTTCTTCGTCTTCTTCTTCTTCTTCTTCTTTTGTCTCCCTGTAACTGCGAGCAGGTGTTCTTTGCAGTGGATGTTGTGAAGGTGTTTAGGGCACATCATCGTGTCGGATTGGGAGCTGGTCGTGGCAGTTATTTTTTTCTACTCCGAGTGCAGCTAAAAAGCTGGGTGTGTGTGCAATGCTTTCTTAGTAGGCTCCACCACCGTGGGGATTATGGCGATCCCTGCCCCGTTACCCAGGCTAGGCACGTTACTTGGGGGTACCAATGGAGAAGTGGTACAGGGTCTTGGTCAGCTATGGTTCGCTAACCCTGACACTAGCATATAAGCTCTGGGTAGTAGATTGCCTAATCAGACAGCTTCTTCGTTTCACCCCACCCCCCCCCCCCATTCTAATAACTTCTGGAACTTCTATCAGAGCGCTTGAATTTGTCTCCAGGTAGAGGACTACGGCAGTACCCCCCTTTCATTCATTCATTCATTCATTCATTCCGCTTTCTGAACACTTTTGACTCATGGCTGCAGACAACATCTGTCTCCACTCCTTTCTGTTCTTAGTCATCTCCTGCCAGTTGTCCACTCCTTTCTGTTCTTAGTCATCTCCTGCCAGTTGTCCACTCCTTTCTGTTCTTAGTCATCTCCTGCCAGTTGTCCACTCCTTTCTGTTCTTAGTCATCTCCTACCAGCTGTCTCCACTCCTTTCTGTTCTTAGTCATCTCCTGCCAGTTGTCTCCACTCCTTTCTGTTCTTAGTCATCTCCTGCCAGTTGTCTCCACTCCTTTCTGTTCTTAGTCATCTCCTGCCAGTTGTCTCCACTCCTTTCTGTTCTTAGTCATCTCCTGCCAGTTGTCTCCACTCCTTTCTGTTCGTAGTCATCTCCTGCCAGTTGTCCACTCCTTTCTGTTCTTAGTCATCTCCTGCCAGTTGTCCACTCCTTTCTGTTCTTAGTCATCTCCTGCCAGTTGTCTCCACTCCTTTCAGCCTGGCATATCCATCTTCAGCACAGCGTATTTTTGACTGGATATATTTTCCAATTTGATCCCTACTCATTTTGTCAGAATGAGATCTGTTTCCAGAACTCTAGGGCTTTAGCTTTGGTCTGCTAATCCCTATGTAAGCAGTCAGTTACTCATCAATGACCATTATCTCATTTAGCCTGAGCACTGTATGTGGGTGTCCCACTGCTCTTCTCCAAACAGTTTCCATGGAGATCAAAGATGAACTTTATAACTTTCTGCAGTAGATGAAAGGCTAAAAACTTATGATGAAAAAGGAACTGTTAAAAAAAAGTTAACAGAGAAAGTAATTATACTTTGAACTGGAAAAACAAAGACTAAAATGCAGAAGTCTACACTACTACTGTTCAAAGGTTAACTGGATAAATATGGTTAAAAAACAAGACTACTTGGTAAATACGGTTAATAAGATTAATATCTAACGGAAATAAGGCTAGTAAGGGAGCACATTAAAAATACATCATGTATGAAACTAACATTACTAAGATTTTAACTAGTTTGCTCATGCTGATGTGAAAGACTCTCCTAATATCAGCCTCCCATATTTTTAACTGTTCTTGACTGTCATATGATAAATGTGTTCCATCAGCAACTCATCCCAATATATTTTTGTGTATTCCAGCAGATATAGGTAAACAAATATCTTGAAATTAGTGGCTGATCCCATATCAATTTTTTGGGCAATTTTCATCATACATAAACATGTCCTACCCCTCGTCTCCAGGAATCCCAGAAATGTTGCTCAAAAATGATCCACCACCAGTCTCTTGGGAAACTCTTGGTCGAGACTTACACCTAGAACACCAGAAACAATAAAAATAACCAGGACATTGTTTCTAATAAAACAATAAGAGTAATATTCTGTTTATGAACAAAACGTGGAAATTTTTCAATCAGCTCGCTGTAAAATTAAGTGTACTCCCATATACTTTATATCAATTTCCCCTTAATATACTGATGACCTTGTGTAAAATGTATTCTAGGCAGCCAACCACACCACCTGTGAACCACTGGGACATAATGGCCCAATGAAACCACTCAAAAAAAAAAAAACAAAAAACACCATGTTCCACAGTTTTATTCATTCATTCAGCTTTCTGAGCTATTGCAGCAGACAACACTTGTCTCTATTCCTCTCCGTTCTTAGTCTTCTCCGGCCAACTGTCCACTCTGAGGGAATGTAGGTCTTCTTTCAGGTTGTCATGCCACCGTTGTCTTGGTCTGTCTCCGTTTATTACTTCTGTATAAACCCTTTATGTCTGTCTATTCTCGTCCATCCTCTCCGAGTGTCTAAGCCATTTCAATCTGTTGTTTTTCATAATGGTAGTTATAAGTGGTCACTACCAAAAAACAGCACTAAGATGGACACCACAGGGGAACAGAAGTAAGGGTAGACCATAAGAGACATGGAGAGGAACAAAAGAGAGGATGTTGAGGGCTCACCTGGGCAAGAGTGGAAACAAAGGCAAAGGACAGGCATGTGTGGAAAACCCTTGCGGAAGCCCCATGTGCCCTGGGCACTTAAGATTCAGAGAGAGAGAGAGAGAGAGAGAGAGAGAGAGAGTGAGAGAGAGAAAGAGTTATAAGCGGAGATTGAAATAGCATGTGTATTTCTTTGTTATTTCTAATTTTCCATTCTTGTGATATATGATTTCTAATCAATCCAAAAATTATTCTCAAGGTTCTATTTTCAAAGATCTGTAAATGTACTTCATCTTGTTTTATAATCCTCCATGTTTCTGACCCATACAAGACAGCTGGTCTGATCTGTGTCTTGTATATATTTAGTTTGGTGTTGTGAGACAGGATATTTGATTGCAACAAGTGTCTAAGGATAAAATAAGTGTTGGTTTCTGCTTGTATCCTAGCCCTAATTTCATCTCTTACAATGCTAGAGCTACTGATTAATGTCCCCATATATTTATGAGTCTTTTCTTTTAATCCTTATAATTTGTACTGGGAGCTGATTTTCATGGTTAATCCTTATAACTTGTACTAGGAGCTGATTTTCTTGATTAATTCTTATACCTTGTACTAGGAGCTGATTTTCTTGATTAATTCTTATACCTTGTACTAGGAGCTGATTTTCTTGATTAATTCTTATAACTTGTACTAGGAGCTGATTTTCTTGATTAATTCTTATACCTTGTACTAGGAGCTGATTTTCTTGATTAATTCTTATACCTTGTACTAGGAGCTGATTTTCTTGATTAATCCTTATAACTTGTACTAGGAGCTGATTTTCTTGATTAATTCTTATACCTTGTACTAGGAGCTGATTTTCTTGATTAATTCTTATACCTTGTACTAGGAGCTGATTTTCTTGATTAATTCTTATACCTTGTAATTTGGACCTGATTTTCTTGATTAATTCTTATACCTTGTACTAGGAGCTGATTTTCTTGATTAATCCTTATAACTTGTACTAGGAGCTGATTTTCTTGATTAATTCTTATACCTTGTACTAGGAGCTGATTTTCTTGATTAATTCTTATACCTTGTAATTTGGACCTGATTTTCTTGATTAATTCTTATACCTTGTATAAACAAAACGTTAAACAAACGATCAATTTGTAAGAGAAACAGGCAGCTACAGACAAACTGCTCAGGCTCACTGGCTGTCAAAGGCATGCTTTCTGCTACTGATGTTTCCTACAGGACTATTTCTAAATACATTAGTTCCAGCACCATCACTACTTTCATCGTATCAGTTCCAGCACCATCACTTCTTTCATCATATTAGTTCCAACACCATAAATTCTTTCATCGTATTAGTTCCAACACCATCACTTCTTCTATCGTATTAGTTCCAGCACCATCACGTCTTTCTTCATATTAATTTCAGCAACATCAATTCTTTCATTGCATTAGTTCCAGCACCATCACTTCTTTCTTCATATTAGTTCCAGCACAATCACTTCTACATCACATTAGTTCCAGCACAGTCACATTTTTCATCATATTAGTTCCAGCACCATGACTTTTTTCATCATATTAGTTCCATCACTATCACTTCTTTCATCATATCAGTTCCAGCACCATCACTTCTTTCATCATATCTGTTGCAGCACCATCACTTCTTTCATCGTATTAGTTTCAGCACCATCACTTCTTTCGTATTAGTTCCAGCAACATCACTTCTTTCGTATTAGTTCCAGCAACATCACTTCATTCGTATTAGTTCACGCCAGCACTTAGCTTCCATCTCTGTCGGTTCTAGGGCACTACCTAGAGCTGACCAGCTAGCCACTGTCCACGTTACTCCCCTCCCCCCCGACTCCATTTATGATATGTTTCTTTTGATAGCATTTTTTAGAACCAACTTCCTGTTATGAAGCCAAGACCCCAAACCCCAAAGGTGCACCATACAAGCGAAAGCCCCCAAAGGTGCACCATACAAGCGAAAGCCCCCAAAGGTGCATTATGCAAGCGAAAGCCCCCAAAAGTGCACCATGCAAAAGAAAGCCCCAAAGGTGCATCATGGAAACGAAAGCCCCCAAAAGTGCACCATGCAAACGAAAGCCCCCAAAGGTGCACCATGGAAACGAAAGCCCCCAAAAGTGCACCATGCAAACGAAAGCCCCCAAAGGTGCACCATGGAAACGAAAGCCCCCAAAAGTGCACCATGCAAACGAAAGCCCCCAACGGTGCACCATGCAAACGAAAGCCCCCAAAAGTGCACCATGCAAACGAAAGCCCCCAAAGGTGCACCATGCAAACGAAAGCCCCCAAAAGTGCACCAAGCAAACGAACCCATCCCCTACAGGTGCAGCATACAAGCAAAAGGCACAAAATGAAACCAAATTGACAGTTTTAACTTCTCTCTCTCTCTCTGAACCTTAAGTGCCCAGGGCACATGGGGCTTCCGCAAGGGTTTTCCACAAATGCCTGTCCTTCGCCTTTTTTTTTTCTGCTCTTGCCCAGGTGAGCCCTCTATTGCTCAACATCCTTTCTGTTGTTCTTCTCTATGTCTCTTGTGGTCTACCCTTACTTCTGCTCCCCTGTGGTGTCCATCTTAGTGCTATTTTTGGTAGTGAGTTGTCAGTCATTCGGAGTACATGTCCCAACCATCGGCAGCGTCTTTCCTCAATAATTTTAACTTAGGCACCTTGATAACGTCAGATGTAAGATGTAACATGTACGATGGAAGATGTAAAATGTAAGATGCAAGTTGAAGGATTTAAGATGTAAGATGGAAGTTAGAAGATGTAAGATGTAAGATAGAAGATGGAAGATGTAAGATGTATCACCGAAGTAAAAAGTAGAATTACACAAGCCAAGACCTCCTTTCAACAGTTGAAAAAAAACCATCACTTTTCAATAAGTCTAACAATCTTTCAGGGTCAGGAAGAAAACAGAGCTACACTGAACCAATCCTCTTCAACTGACTTGAAAAACTGATGGTCAGTAAAGAGATACAAAGAAAGCTGGAATCAGCTGACATGTGATGATCAAGGGGAATGCTGAAGATAACATGGACAACGAGAAAACCGAACGAGGAAGTTCTGAATGAGAAAAAAACAACGAGGAAAATTATAAATGCATGTATATATAAAGATAAGAAAATGACAACCCAAATGTGTGGAGCATTGTTGGAGAAGAGGCTGGCTGGAGCACCTAATGGTAGCAGGGAATATGGAAGGTAGAAGAGACAGAGGTAGAGAGTGAGGAAAGATGTTTGATGGTTTGGGGCATCCTAGCACAGGAGGTGCTCAGTGAGATGCACAAGGGACTGAGGGTTATAGAAGGACATGACATCCTACTCCTGTAGGCAGGGGCATAGATAGACAGACAGACAGACAGACAGACAGATAGATAGATAGATAGATAGATAGATAGATAGATAGATAGATAGATAGATAGATAGATAGATAGATAGATCATAACTCCAAGACGCCAATTTTGATTTTATATGGAGCTTACTTTAATTCCCGTTCTGTGATAGGGGCTTATGGTATAGGGGCTTATGATATAGGGGCTTATGATATAGGGGCTTATGATATAGGTTCTTCATATATAACAGGCTGATGTTTTGTGATAGGTTCTTCATATATAACAGGCTGATGTTTTGTGATAGGTTCTTCATATATAACAGGCTGATGTTTTGTGATAGGTTCTTCATATATAACAGGCTGATGTTTTGTGATAGGTTCTTCATATACAACAGGCTGATGTTTTGTGATAGGTTCTTCATATACAACAGGCTGATGTTTTGTGATAGGTTCTTCATATACAATAGGCTGATGTTTTGTGATAGGTTCTTCATATACAACAGGCTGATGTTTTGTGATAGGTTCTTCATATATAACAGGCTGATGTTTTGTGATAGGTTCTTCATATACAACAGGCTGATGTTTTGTGATAGGTTCTTCATATATAACAGGCTGATGTTTTGTGATAGGTTCTTCATATACAACAGGCTGATGTTTTGTGATAGGTTCTTCATATACAACAGGCTGATGTTTTGTGATAGGTTCTTCATATACAACAGGCTGATGTTTTGTGATAGGTTCTTCATATATAACAGGCTGATGTTTTGTGATAGGTTCTTCATATACAACAGGCTGATGTTTTGTGACAGGGGCTTGATGTACAACAGCCTGATGTTTTGTGATAGGTTTTTCATATACAACAGGCTGATGTTTTGTGACAGGGGCTTCATGTACAACAGCCTGATGTTTTGTGACAAGGGCTTCATGTACAACAGTCTGATGTCAAACTTGTGAGATGCTTGGAAATGTGGCTTGTAAGGGAAGCTTGTTTCAGGTCAACAAATACTGATCCGTATCCATTGGCTTAATCCACGAAGTTGAGGACTGGTTTAGATGGATAAACCAGATATCAGGACCAGCAGACGATGCCTGCACGGTACTTATCATAGAAGCAAGCTTTTGCTTTCTTGGATTTCACGGAAGGGGGAGAACTCCATGAGCTGATACTGGCGGTGACGAGCTCTCTGGAAGCTTTATTCTTGTCTGCGCTGCAAGAATTCCACTTCCACAATGTCTTCCATCAGAAAGCACTCCTCCCAAAGCTGCTTTCTTCCCTTGCGCTATATGAGGACGAGCGTTGTCTTACAGGAGCAGCACCGCACTCGACAGCAATACAGGCTGTTCGGAATATATAACCGACTTTAATTTGTGTTCCGGCAGGTGGCACTAGTAGCAGTAGTTCCTGGTTACATGTAATGTTCCAGCAGGTGGCACTAGTGGCAGTAGCCCCTGGTTACATGTAATGTTCCAGCAGGTGGCACTACTAGCAGTAGTTGCTGGCTGCATTTAATGTCTCAGCAAGTAGTACTAGTGACAGTAGTTCCTGGTTACATGTAATGTTCCAGCAGGTGGCACTACTAGCAGTAGTTGCTGGATGCATTTAATGTCCCAGCAGGTAGTACTAGTGGCAGTATTTCCTGGTTGCATGCAATGTTCCAGCAGAGCTTCTCTGTAAGCCTAGAGAATACTCAGCACGACTTTGACAGAGTGCACTTCTTCTTGTGCACATGTCGGTAAGATAGTCGCCATCTTGACATGCACTATTCTCAGTTTTCTGTTTACCGGCCGTGGCGCTCACTGCATACTGACCTCACAACGCTAACAGTTGGTACTACTAAGGGATTTTAAATATTCTTTCGAAGATTATGTCCGCATTATCTAACTTTCATATTATTTCCTGTTCCGGCTAAACGACAAATCGTCTCTTCTTCCGCTTTCTTCATGTTCCAACAACTCCAGTCTCATCTTCCATAAAAACCCTTTCTTTTCATTCTTATCCATCGAGGTCTGCCGAGATAAATGTCTTTATCTTTGTCCAAAACTTTTTCATTTTTTTTTTTTTTAGTTTTGTTTTCACAGTTTATCTTGAAATGTCGGCAGTTTTATTTCTCATAGAATCAGTCCTGAATCTTGTTCAAAAAGAAAGCGCGTTTGTGGATTGTGTTTCACATATCTGACAACTGTTTCACGAATTCGGATCAAATGTGTTTCACATGCATGCATGAATAATATCACCGTTTCGAGTGGTCAAGCATAACTGTTGAAGTAATCGCATGAATGAGGCTCTGAAGATGTCTTTAAACAATTCCAAGTATTTTCTATGAATGCACGAGTTCCAATGCTCATGTCTTGAATGCTCAATGTTTACATAAACAGGCATTGTGGGACACGTCTGCCCCCTGAACTGAGAATGTGTCCAGAAGAGCCCTCCTCACCATGGTAGGTATTCCTCAAGAAAAGGCTGCGTTAGGTTCGTTACCTTCAACTACAATCTGTCATTTCGTAAGTAATTTCAGGTTTCGCTGTGCATACAGTTCACCAGGTATATGCGTACCTCTTATGAAGTCTGTAGCCCCGCGGCCACAACCGCCCACATTATTTCAAAACAACGGCCCACTTTTAATAGGAGATCACAACAATGCCAGTCTTTTATACAAATTCAAGTAAAAACTTAAAACCCTCCCCCCCTAAAAATCTTAAACCAAAATTTAAAATTGTGCAATATGGCAACTCTCGATGCTTTCCCCTCCCCTTTTCTTGAAAAGAATTTTGTGTTGCTGTTGAATGTTGCATGTCATCTTTCAAACCACAGTCACCAACTATAGCCGCAGCCCAATAATTATCATATCCACAGAAATGATATATTTTTTTTCCTCCATTAATTTCTGCCAACATGGGAACACTACGCACCACAGGGACCGCTTTAAAAAAAAAAATCCCCCGTCACGTGGTCACGGTAGCCATGTTGCGATAGAAGGGAACAAGCTTTCGTTTCACGGCTGCTTTCTCTATTGATGGCGTCGTGTATTCCACCATTTATGTTTTTTTTTCCTCTTACTTCACTGAATTAAAAAAAAAAACATTACCTCCTTAGCCAACTCTTGAGACGCGGTATAAACGTGCGTCGAGGAGGAAACGTATTATAAACGTGACACCTGTAAGGCTTTATATGGCCACGTCTCTTACAGCGCCGTAATCGACGCTTGGTGTGGCATGCTTTGTTGGTTCCGAAATGAAGAAGCTATAAAATTATTTTCTTTTTGGGGAAGCAGATTGCTGCTGTAGTCCACAGTACACAGTTTAGCAATAAATTATCGGAGTTTCAATGGCCAACGAGTTCAGGAGTTGGGGTTGGTTTTTTGTTTTTTTTTCCCTTAAGCTTATACCGTTCTGGGACTACAAGGAAAGGACAGCCTGGCAAGAAATGAATGACCCTCTGGAACAAAACCGCTAATGTTGTTTTAATTAATGTAGCGTTTTCTCTCTCTCTCTTTTTTTTTTTTTGGTTCAATTCTTAGAGCGTGGTGTAGCGAGTGTTGGACAGCGGTATAGTTGGCATGCCACGCAGGGTTTGGATGGAATAAATCTACGTGCTGCCTGGTGTGTATGACACGAATTCCTCATTGTTTGTCGGTGTGTCAGTCAGTGCGTGCAAGGTCCGCCCGACGCGCGGGCGTGCAACATTTGGAGGCTCCGTGTCCATCACATAATTGCTGTATAATATAACCACCCGACGGGGATTAGCATCCCCACAGAGGGAATACGCATCATTTCTTTTTCTTGTTTTTATTTTTATTTCTTACTCGGGGGTGGGGGTGGGGGTGGGTGGAGGTGGGGTAAGAAGTTAATACCACCTTTGGTTTCCTGGCGTGTTATACTAGCCTTGGGTGTCTGAGCAAAAGTTCAGAACATCTTTAAAGAATGTTCACCTCTCACACTTCACCGGTTCTTAACTCGTTTTTTTTTTTGTTTTTTGTTTGTGCCCACAAACTCTCATGTAAATATTCGGTAAGAGATGCTCGTACGCGCGGTTGTCGTGGTCCACATGTCCCCAACCAGCAAACCTCACTCAAAATAGGTTTTTACATAGCTAAATGTGCTTTAGGTTCACTTTAATGTGATATAATCATAGTGTATAGACTGTGAATGTTCAGACGAGAAGATGAATAACGCACAAGAAGAAGAAGACAAAAAGGAAGAAAGAAAGAAAGAACAACAACAACAAGAAAGAAAGGATGAAAGAAAGAAGAAGAAGAAGAAGAAAGAAAAGAAAAAGAAGAAGAAGAGAAAGAAGAAGAAGAAAGAGAGAAAGAAAGAAGAACAAGATGAGGAAAAGAAAGAATGAAAGAAAGAAAAAGAAGAAAGAAAAGAAAAGAAAAAAAAGAAGAAGAGAAAGAAGAAGAAGAAGAAGAAGAAGAAAGAGAGAAAGAAAGAAGAACAAGAACAAGAAAGAAAGAAAGACGAAGAAGAAGAAAGAAAGAAAGGAAAAGAAAGAAAAAGAAGAACTGAAACAACCAAAGATCTTTTAAGCTCTTAATACCATTCACAACCATATCCCATGCAAACAGATCTCTAATTTCCAACATCAATAAAACAGATTTCTGGTCCTTTTTTGCCACCTCATAGTTTCTCTAAAATCCTTATTCGAGTCCTAAAATTACCCACGAATCACAAACTGAGAAACCCAACAACCATCTGCGTATCTTGAGTTTGTAAGGCACATAATCTTCTAACTTAAATTAGATCAGTATTCAAGCTATTCAGAAACTTATCCCACATGTTTATGAAACTGGGTCTCAGAATAATACATCGCTACATGTTTCTAAAATTATAATGATTTGTCTGTAAACACACACTTTATTTGAATGAAATGGAGAATACCCGCTTTATGCTCATTCGACTAAGAGATTGATTTTTCAGCGTTATCCGATTAACGTTTGCTCTTGATATTTGACAGCTGTGTTGTGAAAACTGTCGACTTTCTCCTGATGGTACATTGACAAAAGTATCACAGTGGAAACCATGTGAATTATTACTTAGAATGTGCTTTTTTTTAAATTCAGATTTTTCGCTTTACCAAGGTTAATTAGGAGCTAATCTTCCATGATTGGATTAGGTCGTATTAATTCTTCGGTCGTTTTTCTCTGTGGGCAGTTAATCTCTTCGACGATTAGGCAGCTTGTCTCGACAGCAACAAGAAGGTTTGCATCAGTGTTTTTCAATAACTGGTTAATGTAACACTCCGTATTTTCCGCGGCCGTTTATGTATCAGCCGCGCTTTCCACAGCCTGTTTATATATCAGCCACGCTTCCCACAGCCTGTTTATATATCAGCCACGCTTCCCACAGCCTGTTTATATATCAGCCACGCTTCCCACAGCCTGTTTATATATCAGCCACGCTTCCCACAGCCTGTTTATACATCAGCCACGCTTTCCACAGTCTGTTTATATATCAGCCACGCTTTCCACAGTCTGTTTATATATCAGCCACGCTTTCCACAGCCTGTTTATATATCAGCCACGCTTTCCACAATCTGTTTATATATCAGCCACGCTTTCCACAGTCTGTTTATATATCAGCCACGCTTTCCACACCCCGTTTATGTATCAGCCGCGCTTTCCACACCCCGTTTATTTATCAGCCACGCTTTCTACAGCCCGTTTATGTATCAGCCACGCGATCTGTGCACCAGCCTGATCTTCTGTCGTTTGTTGAGACAGTTCATCCGAATAACTTCAGCGCTTAAGCTCCACTATCCCTTATCTAGCAGTGTTAAGTTTGTGAATGTTTGTGCTCTATGTTAAGTTTGTGAATGTTTGTGATCTATGTTAAGTTTGTGAATGTTTGTGATCTATGTTAAGTTTGTGAATGTTTGGGCCCCAAACTATTTTATGTATAGTTTCATGTGCTAGCACTGCTTTATTTAGGTTTCTGCTTTCAACTTCTCTAAGCTATAATTGTTAAGTGAAATGTGTAAGACATAAGACACAACCTGTTCAGAAAGGGACAAAATTATTTCTCCTGTATACCATACAGATTTCTTCACAACCTGAGCCTTTTTCCTGACAAAACCTTGACCTCTAGATGGCCAAAAATAGATCTTCAAAGAAGTAATTCAACAAAGTGGTTAAGGAAAAGGAAATGAGACTAAACTGTCATTCTCCTTTTGTGTACTTTATTCCGTTTTGTTCCCCATTTGTATCACATTTCCTTGTATTCTATTTATTTTATATATAAGCTGGGAGGTGGGAGTAGCGAAGCACATGGTGTTCTTGTCTTTCATGACCTCATGTAGGTGTCCACATTACAATGGTTGAAGAGATGGGTACCTGATTATTTGTGGAAGGCCGCCGATCTTGATACTGACCAAATCATCGTCCACTATGCCGGGTAGACCAAAGAAAGTTTGAGCACGAACACCCCATAATTTTCACTATTTTCCTTATATGGCTTTGGAGAAGCCAAAAGCCACAGATGGGTATGATCATAAACAACGTGAAACTGGAACAAGCGACAAGCCACAGCGTTCGGAAAATAACTGTGCATTAACCCAGTATCGATTCCGGTATTGTACTGATATCTTAATGACTGCGGTATCTAGCCACATCTCCCTGCATACGTTAGTATGTGAAGCCTGCTGTAGTGTAGTAATCGAAGATGGGAGATATTAGACGAGATAAAAGAGAAGAATAGGAATGGCAACACGCACACTTAACACCGCAAAGACAGTGCTGTCATCCAGGAATCTGTCCATAAAAACACAAATGAGATTTGCCAAAAACTATATCTATTATTTACAACGGTATGAAACAAAAACCCGAACTCTTCAGTGAAAAGAAAAAAAAGTCGGAGAGAAGGGGTACATGCAGCAGAAATGTGGGTCTACAGGAAAGTAGGTTATATAGCAAGGAAAAAAAATAGTAGAACAAATGTACAATTAGAACAACTACAAATGCAACATGAACTTCTCAACGAAATAAGGATTTTTAAAAAAAAATACTTTGGCCACATCAAAAGACATAGTAACATAGTGAAGGCCATTTTTGAAGAAAAAGCAGAAGATACAAAAGAGCTAGAGGTAAAGAGAGATGAAGATGAGAAGATAACATACGAGAGTGAGCAAAAATACAGCCTGGCTGAGAGCATCATCAAAGTCGAGGGAGTGGTAACTGTGTTTCGATGATTGGATACAAAATCTTCTTCTTCTTCTTCAATCTCCGATGCAGTGAAGATGTTGAGGAACGACATCGTCTCGGCTTGAGAACGAGTCATGGCGTATATTACTTTTAGTTCCTAGGTACAGCTAGAAAGCGGAGGGTATCCAAAGCTTCTTCAGCACTGTCCACCACCATGAAGACTATGGTAATCCCTGCCGCGTTTTGCCAAGCTAGACTTTCTTTACTGGGGAGGTGGCAAGGGATTAGATAAGAATCTTATAAATCTACGTGTAATGACACTTACATGGTGCTGTAAGGATGAAAGGCAATGTGGGACGACAACAGGCCATTGGCTGGTTCAGTAAGAGGAGTCATGGCGGACAACTGTGGATTAGAAGAGGAAATACTCTTAGGATATCCTGATCAGTGAAGCATGTCATGGTATGATATCGTGAAGGTTACAAAGCATGGTATGATATCTACTAATTGTCATGGTTACAAAGCATAGTGCGATGTCTGCTAGTTGTCATGGTTACAAAGCACAGTACGATATCTAGTCTTTCTAACGTCGCAAACTGAGTCGAAGGTACACCTCCGTGAGTTGTTGTATAACACATGTACACACAATCAAAAGCAAAAGACAGTCTAAACTCTTTGGACGCGAGAGTCTAGCAGTAACAAAGCTCGAAGGAAAAAAGAAGCAGATAGAAACCACGAGAAAAACATCTGAGCATGCTGACCAAGTGGCACTGAAAGAGAAAATCAAGCGGTGTAATTAGAAACATAAAAGGATAGTTTTGAAAAATGGAGACGTATTATGGCCAGAGTTCATGGTACATGATGATGATGGTTCCCCTCACCTGTATCCTGTAGTTGTGCACATCGCCGAATGCGGACCGCGTCGTGGGGACCGCCTGCAGGCCCCTGAGGGCCGGGTGGGATTGAAGGCTGTGGGCCGGGTGAGTCTCTAGCTGGCAGAGACAAACAAGCTGTCCAGTGCTAGGGTCAGTGATGTATGCCCGCCCCTTCTCGCACAGTTTAGTAGTCTGGGAGGAATATACAACGTGAAATGCTTATGTCTGTTCTGAAAGAGCCCCTTAGAATACGGGACATCTCATTATCCTACATATTATTTAACCAGCTGATGGATTTCATACATTTGTACAAATTAATTTGGTTAATGAAAAACGATAGAATTAAAATGTTTCATCTGCAGCGAAAGACTAGAAATTATGTTGAAAATCCTTACGGTATGTTGAAATAAAAGATGAAAAGGAGAAGAGGAGATGAAGAGGAGGAGGAGGAGAGTTGAAGTTAAATATATGAGGACGATAAAGATAAAGACGTATATGATAAGAACAAGGAGTAGATCTTGCGAAGCTCGGGCCAGTTCACCATAGAGGCAAGAGATTAGAACAATCTTCAGGACATTTTGTGATTAGCGTTGTCTGGAATGATGATGATGATGATGATGATGAATCTCGCTTTCTACCTTGTCAGGCAAGGAGATTTTTTTTTAAGGGGAAGCAGTTCTGAGAAAAATGATAATGCACGTGATAAGTTCTGGAAAACTAAGGCTGAATGTTCTGTCTAGAATGCATAGAACAATAGAATGATGAATAGTTCACGCTGGTGAAGAACTAAATAAAATCTATATCAATGAAAAAAAAAGAGCTAACTAGATTCTAAATAACTGAATATGAAGAAGATTATCAAATATTTGATGAACGGGTGACAAACTAACTTGAATCTATGTTGCTGAATATATGAAGAACTAACTATAATCTGCATTGTTCATTGGCTGAAGGATAATTGTGATAGTGATAGTGGTATAGCTGATAATAGCAAAGTAGAGCATGGTGCAGTTTCTCTCTCTCTCTCTCTCTCTCTCTCTCACACACACACACACACACACACACAAACAGAGAAAGGAAGGAAAGGAAGAAAAATTAGAGCTGTCTACCCCCAACAGATCTGGATTCTCAGTTCCCATTTCTCTGAGGAACTCTTCCCTTTGTCTGATTTATAACTCTTTCCTTTGTCTGATTTATAACTCGTTCCATGTCCTTCTTCCCTTTCATTTCTTTCCACGCCTTATGCCTTTTCTCATCTGCTTCGTGGAACAGCAAGGGTTAATAATACTATCCAATGCTCTCCTATATTCTAATGCTGCTCACTCACTCACTCACTCATTCATTCACTCATTCACTCACTCACTCACTCACTCACTCACTCTTATTTGTCTTGACTTTTCTATTGTCCTTGATAAAGGCATTATTGACGAAATATTGATTGTTGCTATTGTTCTTTTTCATAACCATTTCACTGTTCTTACCTATTATTGCTAACTATTCTTCTTCTTCTTCTTCTTCTACTACTACTACTACTACTACTACTACTACTACTACTACTACTACTACTACTACTACTACTACTACTACTACTTCTTCTTCTTCTTCTACTACTATACTACTACTACTACTACTTCTTCTTCTTCTTCTACTACTGCTACTACTACTACTACTACTTCTTCTTCTTCTTCTACTACTACTACTACTACTTCTTCTTCTTCTTCTTCTACTACTACTACTACTACTACTACTACTACTTCTTCTTCTTCTACTACTACTACTACTACTACTACTACTACTACTTCTTCTTCTTCTACTACTACTACTACTTCTTCTTCTACTACTACTACTACTACTTCTTCTTCTTCTTCGTCTACTACTACTACTACTACTACTACTACTACTACTACTACTACTTCTTCTTCTTCTTCTTCTACTACTACTACTACTACTACTACTACTACTTCTTCTACTTCTACTACTACTACTACTACTACTACTACTACTACTTTTTCTTCTTCTTCTTCTCTGTCTGTACTATACACATTCGCCTAACCGTGCTCCGAATGCCTGGAAAACTGACTACAATCTTCTTTGTTGAATAAGTGAAGAAATAAAATCTGTACCGTTGACTGAATGAAGAACTGGGTGAGGAACTAAAACCTGCATTGTTGGATGAGTGTAAAAGTAAGGAAAATTTCTGTTGCAGACAGGGCGAAGAACTAGCTAGAAAATATAATCTGATTGTGCGAAGCATAAACTATGATCTATATTATCAGATCATTTGAACTAACGGAAGATTACACTGTTGAATCCGAAGAACTAACTCGAAAACTATATCTATTAGGAAGATATTTAGAACACATGAAGCAGAAATCACTAAACAACAAATGAATGAGACAACACAACAATGAATGAAACAAAGTATCTGAATTCAGAGTATGAACAATCATTCACCGATCTATCTGTGTTGGATCTGAGGGAAAGAGAAGGCCCGACTCCGTGCAGCGGCCGCTGATGGAACATGGCTGACAGTTTTGGACCTTACACAGGTCAAGACACAATCTGAAATCAACAAATGAATTCATAGTCAAACTTCTGTGTTGCAAGTATTTAGTATGACTCCATGGCAACTCAAGGCGTTTTACCATGTGGCAGTAAGCGACCCATAGCTGATATGCTAGAGTTAGGGTTAGCGACACATAGCTGATATGCTAGAGTTAGGGTTAGCGACACATAGCTGATATGCTAGAGTTAGGGTTAGCGACACATAGCTGATATGCTAGAGTTAGGGTTAGCGACACATAGCTGATATGCTAGAGTTAGGGTTAGCGACACATAGCTGATATGCTAGAGTTAGGGTTAGCGACCCATAGCTGATATGCTAGAGTTAGGGTTAGCGACACATAGCTGATCAAGATTTTGTTCCACCTTCTCATTGGTACCCCCCCCCCCGTAACAGGCCTAGCTTGGCTAAACGGACAGAGATCGATATAATCGATATGGTGGTGGAGTCTGCTAAAGAAGTATCAAACACACCCAGTTTTTTTAACCTCTACTCGGGAACTTAAAAAAAAATAACCGTCATAACCCGCGCCTAAGCATAGATGCAATGCTTCAATATCTTCATGGCATCGACTGCACAGAACACCAGCCCGCAGCTACAGGGAGGCATAAGATAAGACAAGACATGTACGATCCCATTTCTTCTGTCATGTTTACAACTGCTACATTTCTACTGATTGATGATCTTATCGATAAACTGTGAACTTGAATTCCTGGGTAGTTTATATCTTTGATGAAGATCTTGAAAACGGTTATGGAATTCGGATCTAGAGTTGGCTGACGTGGATCTTCTTTAATTCCTGAAGCAGGACTAAGAAGTCATTTCTTCTTCTTCTTCTTCTTCTTCTTCTTCTTCTTCGATTCACTACAAGACTTTGGTCGCCCCCTACCAACAACAGCTAACAGCCTGTTTCAGTGAAAACTTGGCCTGTAACGATAACAGTTAGTTTCTATCATGTGTACAAGATGGCCGAGTCGATAAAGACGCTACTACTAGCTGTAAGAGACCTCCCTATATTCCGGCCCATCCTTTCCTGCCACGCCGTCTATTCATACAAAAGTGACTTTTAAAAAATGTTATTAAAAAAACACAATTAAAAACAAAATTGTTTCCATGTTTCAAAGAAATCAATGTTCAATGGCAAGTGAAAAAAAAAACAAAAAACAGAACGTGTTTTAATGCTCTGTAACCCACGTTAAACTTATTTTGATGTTCCCAAAATGTAATATACCAGAAAGCTGATGATTCTGAAACTGAATAGACTCGTAATACAATCTCTCTCTCTCTCTCCTCTCTCTCTCTCTCTTCTTTCTCTGAACCTTAAGTGCCCAAGGCACATGGGATTTCCGCAAGGGTTTTCCACAAACGTTTGTGCTTTGCCTTGTCTTCCTCTCTTGCCTAGGTGAGCCCTCTATTGCTCAACATCTTCTCTGTTGTTCTTCTCCGTGTCTTAATTGGTATACCCTTAATTCCGTTTCCTTGTGGTGTCCATCTTAGTGCTGTTTTTTTTTGTAGTGAGTTGTCAGTCACCCGGAGCATATATCCCAACCATCGCCAGCATCTTTCCTCAATAATTGCTGTCAGTGGCTTCATCTACATTTCTGTCAACAAGAAGTTTTTTGTTATGGTATTTGGCCAAAATATTCTTCTAATTCTTCGCGTAATACAGTATAGCGGTTCCTAAATCTGATGTAGCAGTTTGATGTTTCTCAAAACTCTAAGAATTTGATGATTCTGACAAATGCCTAAGGAAAATACTCGGTATAAAGTGGAATGAATTCAAGAACAACGCAGAGATAAGACAGATGAGCAAACAACAACCTGTCTCATGATTGATCAAAAAAAGAAGGTGGACATATGTCGGTCATGTGATGAGAAGAAATAATCAGAGAATCCCCAAACAAGCTATCAAATGTAACACAACAGGCTGAAGAAAAGGAGGTCGACCACGTGAAACTCTAAAGAGGACATTGTTAAGAGAAGCCAGTTTAGTGGGCATAACATCCCTTGATGAGATTGAAAAACTCGTCGAAGACATGACATCTTGGCGAAATACCGTGCAGGCCCTGTGTGACGTTTAACGGCACGGGAAGGATGTAAGATGTAAGCAAATGTACCAACAACCTGATGTTTCTAAAACCTAATATATTTTTACTTTTACTTGTACTTGTACGAACTCCCTGTAACTGCAAGCTGTTGTTCTTTGCAGCCGATGCTGTGGAGGTGTTGAGGCACAGCATCGTATCGGCGTGGGAGCTGGTTGTGGCAGCTACTTTTTCAGTCCCGGACTACAGCTAAAATGCAGGGGGTGTGCAATGCTTCTTTAGTAGACTCTATCACCATGGGGACTATGGCGATCCCTGCCCTGTTAGCCAGGCTGGGCTTGTTACTGGGGATACCAGTGTAGAGGTGGGATAGGGTCTTGCTCAGCTATGGTTCGCTAACCCTGACGCTAGCATATCAGCTATGGGTCGCTGATTGCCTCATCGGACAAGGATCTTCATCCCTAATATATTTGTAATTTGACGTTACTAGAATGAGATATATTCGTAATCTGCCTGTATATAACCATAATGTGATGGCCACGGGTAGAACACATTCATTTCCAAAATTTAGACAAATGTTTTACTTCTGTAGTAGATCTCGTGCATTTCAGCTGAAAAAAAGATTTTAAAAAAAAACGAAACTTGTAATCTCCGATGTTTAATGGTGTTTTTTTTAAAAAAATAAGTTTTCGCTTTAAAAAATGATATTCCTAGACACACAGGTATTATGCTGGTTTCCAGTTCGAGAAATATAATCGTCTAGACAATCATACATTCATTCATTCATTTATTCATTTGCATGTCCCTTGTGGAACTTTGCCTCCCTTACAGCACTTCTGTAGGCCTCTCGGTTGTGAGCAAGATGCCCTGCTGCTGATGCATCCATTTGCAGATCATCAACGATTTCTTGCAGCCACCTTCGCCTTGGTCTTCCTCTCTTTCTTTGTCCCATTAAAAATAACCATACAGGCAACTATAATTGCCCTTTGATTTCCAGCCCGAAAAATATGATCGCCTAGATGATTATACAGGCAACTATAATTGTCCTTTGATTTCCAGCTGTGAGAAATATAATCGTCTAAGCAACTATATTGCAACAGTAATCGTCTTCTGATTTCTAGCATTGAGATACATAACGTCTAGGCAACTATAATTGTCTTTTGGTTTCTAGAGCTTATAAATATAATCGTCTAGGCAACTATAATCATATTCTAGTTTCTAGCTCTGAGAATACGCTATAATCTTCTGGGCAACCTGGCGATTCTTGAAATATTTTGAAATAAAAAGTTTCCTGGAGATAAAACAAATAGAGATGAAAGAGTCGATAATAAAAGTAATAATCCAATGAAATAGACAGGGCATCTTCTCCTGTATCTTCTTCTTCTTCTTCTGTCTCCCTAGAACTGTGAACTGTTGCTCATTGCAGCCGATGTAGTGAAGACGTTGAGGTAAAGGACCGTGCTGGATTGGGAGTGGGTTCTGCTGAATATTTCTTTCGGTCATTGGCGCCCCCCCCCCTTTCTCCCTTGTCTAGATATTTGGGAATATGAAAGTTGATGAAGAAGAAGATACTTTGGCGCTTTTTGCAAACAGTATTTTATTTATATATAAATAGGAAACAACGAGGCTTTCATACTGTAAAGTAAGAGAACATAGTTTTGTAGGATTACACCTGGAAAAAATCGTAGACAAAGTACTTTAGTGAGACGTGAGAGAAAGAAAAATCACAAGAGAATTATCTGGGATTCGAACCACGGAATATTTGTTACTGATTTCGCTTTCAAACATCTTTTTTTTTTTTTAGGAGGTGCGAGATAGCGCAGTTCGTTAGTACGCTGTTCTCTCGTGGCTAGACGGCTGCTCGCCCTACCGGAGTCCGTGGTTCGAATCCCAGGTAATTTTCTTGTGATTTTTCTTTCTCTCACGTCTCACTAAAGTGCTTTGTCTACGATTTTTTCCAGGTCTAATCCTACAAAACTGTGTTCTCTTACTTTTGCAAGAATATACGTATTATCTTTACTATGCGTACAAGACATGCGACACATCGTGAAAGTGATTAAAATCGACAGCGGTGTTACAATGATAAACACAACACTACAGAGTTAGTGCACCTAGTGTTATATTTTGATGGAGGAAGCCGCGACATTTGTTGATCACGTGTTTATCAATTACCAATGAAAATTGTCTGCGTTTGTGTTAACGTTGGCCGCCATTTTGCGCCAGCCAAGTCCTCGCGAAGAAAATCGAAGCAAAGACGAGGCACACAGAACCATCAATACTTCTTTTATCGTCTCACCTTTCAACTTGACGTACGCTAAACTAAGCGACATAAAAACTGACTAACATACAACCTTTACATCATTGCCATATCATACAAGCTAAAGCGCTCCCCACTAACGCTGTATCACATTCCCGTGGCCATTGATTATAGCATCATTTATAGCCAGTACACGATGGCCTGCATGTTTAAACAGCCAATATTTATCAACAACACTTTGAGACAGTCTCGTAAAACGAATGATGATTGGACAGTTTTATGCGGCTTTTATAGAAATAAATTTGACATTTATGTAAAAGTCTCCAATTCTACGCTGCTCTACGGCAAAGCGTTAATTCTACTGACGACAAAAAACAACCCAGAACCCACAGATACTGGCCAATGTGTAAACAAAATCGAGCCATTGATTTCCAATATATTTTTTAAAGCGATCTTTGTAAGGTACCATGTAAAAAAGAACGGCAGCTGTCATTCATTAGATAATAATGAGAAGAAGAGGACTTGAAAGCATCACAACAGTGAAGATAAATAGGAAGAGAGGCAGGAGAAGACAAAACTTTTTGGTTTTGAAATCACAGAGCCTGACTTGATGCCGCGGTAAAAAGTCACCAAACTGAGCTGATGGGAAAGTATCAAGGATTGAGATGTATAGAAAAGCATGTCCGCCAATGACTTCCTGCACGACACTTAATAGTTGTCAAGAACGAACGTCTTCATGTTAATCTTTACTCTTCACTCTTATCTCTAACACAACCAAACTTTCTCCTACAGAGAGCGAAGGAAGTGGACAGCTCATGAGATCATCAGAAGGGTGTTTTCACGGGTTACTGCTCATGCTCCACACCCAGCGCTCCTGGTCTCTTCTTCTTGCTTGTCCCGTTATGTCCGTTATTTGCCTAAGTCAGAATGTAAGTCTGTACGGTCTAATGCTTAATGATGTCTTTCAAGCAGTCATTTTTTAAAATATAGATAAGCGGTTAGCTCGCCCTGCTGAAGTATGGCTTCTAACTGAACCTGTCTGAATCGTATTACGTCACTTGTATGTGCTAGGACTTGGGAAGAGTTCTCTCTCTCTCTCACTCTCTCTCTCTCTCTCTCTCTCT
Source organism: Achatina immaculata (assembly GCA_009760885.1). Lineage (NCBI taxonomy): Eukaryota > Metazoa > Mollusca > Gastropoda > Stylommatophora > Achatinidae > Lissachatina > Lissachatina immaculata. The sequence continues at coordinate 67,263,064 of CM019716.1, read as the reverse complement.
CACTCTCTCTCTATAAGAAATATCATCTTGTTGGCAGAAATGTAGATGAAGCCACTGACAGCAATTATTGAGGAAAGATGCTGGCGATGGTTGGAACATGTGCTCCGAATGACTGACAACTCACTACCAAAAATAGCACTAAGATGGACACCACAGGGGAACAGAAGTAAGGGTAGACCAAAAGAGACATGGAGAAGAGCAACAGAAAGGATGCTGAGCAGTAGAGGGCTCACCTGGGCAAGAGTAGAAAAAAAGGCGAAGGACAGGCATTTGTGGAAAACCCCTGCGGAAGCCCCATGTGCTCTGGGCACTTAAGGTTCAGAGAGAGATATGTCTGTGTGTGTATGTGCGCGTGAGAGCTATTTTATTAGGTTAATTACTTCTTCTCTTTTATTTTGAATGTAATAGTTAAATCTTACACTCTTTTGATATATTTTTTTCCTAATTTAATTTGTATATTTATATTAAATAGTGTGTGTGGGAAGATTGAAAGATAGAGTGATGAAGGGCAGAATGTAAGACGGGCCTTCGTGCCCAATTCTTTACCCTTTAAAAATAAAGATTATTCATTCATTCATTCATTCTCTCTCTCTCTCTCTCTCTCTCCCTCCTTGCATCGATCTTTACTACTTGCTCTTCTTGCACAGAGAGTCGAAATATTGGTTGTTTCTGTTGCCTTTTTTTAAAAGATCGCGTTTTTCTTCCCCATCATTGTCCATTTTACTTCCGTCTTATCAGAGTATTTCAGAAACTCTGTCTCGTGTATGAAGTTTGTTCCGTGTGCTTTCAGAAAGATACATAGAGAAAACAGCGGAAATCATGAAAGAAATGAATATCTTCTCTGACCAAAATGACAGCACAGAAGAAGTGTCTTCCGAAACTAATATGACAACACAGATTAAATGTCTTCCTAGACTAACATCACAGCACAGACTAAATGTCTTCCCAGACTAGCATTACTGCACAGGCTAAACCTCTTCCCAGACTAACATTATAGTCAGTCAGTCAGTCAGTCATTTGCATGTCCCTTGCGGAACTTTGCCTCTCTAACAGCTCTCCTGTAGGCCTCTCGGTTGTAAGCAAGATGGCCTGCTGCTGATGCGTCAATTCGCAGATCATCAACGATGCCTTGCATCTTCGGCTTGGTCTTCCTCTTTCTTTTTTCCCATTATATACCCTTCTAAGACGACTTCTCTAAATTATCATGACGCTTAATATGTTCAAAATATTTAAGTTTTCTCTGTTTAATCTTCCCCACTAGCCAACCTTCGTCAATATTAAGTTCCTGTAGTATGGATATATTTGCTCTTTTTTGTGTCCATGATATTTGAAGAACTCTTCTGTAGCATTTACATTTAAAGGCATTTATGTGTTTCTCAGCTGTTTTGTTAAGTGTCCTGGTCTCACAGGCATATGTTGCCATGGGAAAGATGCATGCCCTTAAAAATTTTAATTTTGTAAATCTGTCTCTTCCTCTCCACAGCTTCTTTAGTTGTTTTATTTCTTGAAGAGCGATAGATTTCCTCCTTTTAATTTCCCCTCATTGTATATCCATTACTAGTTAGTAGCGATCCAAGATATTCAAAGCTGTCCATTTCTTTCAGTTTTTCCTCATTGATACATATTTCAGCTGCCTTGTTTGTTTTGTCAGTTGTCATCAATTTAGTTTTCTTTGCATTAAGATAGAGGTTTTGCTCTTCACTGTTCTTACGGACTGACATAGTTAGTTTTTTGCATTCCTTTTTGTGCTGTGGACAGTAATACTATCATATGCGTATCTAATCTCTGGTATTTCATAACCTCCAATTGTTATGGTATCGTAATATTCTTTGTTTACATCACAGGACAGACTAAATATCTTTCTAACTAACATCACAGCACAGACTAAATATCTTTCCAACTAACATCACAGCACAGACTAAATATCTTTCTAACTAACATCACAGCACAGACTAAATATCTTTCCAACTAACATCACAGCACAGACTAAATATCTTTCTAACTAACATCACAGCACAGACTAAATATCTTTCTAACTAACATCACAGCACAGACTAAATATCTTTCTAACTAACATCACAGCACAGACTAAATCTTTCTAACTAACATCACAGCACAGACTAAATATCTTTCTAACTAACATCACAGCACAGACTAAATATCTTTCCAACTAACATCACAGCACAGACTAATATCTTTCTAACTAACATCACAGCACAGACTAAATATCTTTCCAACTAACATCACAGCACAGACTAAATCTTTCCAACTAACATCACAGGACAGACTAAATATCTTTCTAACTAACATCACAGCACAGACTAAATATCTTTCCAACTAACATCACAGCACAGACTAAATATCTTTCCAACTAACACACAGCACAGACTAAATATCTTTCCAACTAACATCACAGCACAGACTAAATATCTTCCAACTAACATCACAGCATAGACTAAAATCTCTCCGACTAACATCACAGCACAGACTAAATATCTTTTCAACTAACATCACAGCACAGACTAAAATCTCTTTCCAACTAACATCACAGCATAGACTAAAATCTCTCCGACTAACATCACAGCACAGACTAAATGTCTTCCCAGACTAGCATTACTGCACAGGCTAAACCTCTTCCCAGACTAACATTATAGTCAGTCAGTCAGTCAGTCATTTGCATGTCCCTTGCGGAACTTTGCCTCTCTAACAGCTCTCCTGTAGGCCTCTCGGTTGTAAGCAAGATGGCCTGCTGCTGATGCGTCAATTCGCAGATCATCAACGATGCCTTGCATCTTCGGCTTGGTCTTCCTCTTTCTTTTTTCCCATTATATACCCTTCTAAGACGACTTCTCTAAATTATCATGACGCTTAATATGTTCAAAATATTTAAGTTTTCTCTGTTTAATCTTCCCCACTAGCCAACCTTCGTCAATATTAAGTTCCTGTAGTATGGATATATTTGCTCTTTTTTGTGTCCATGATATTTGAAGAACTCTTCTGTAGTATTTACATTTAAAGGCATTTATGTGTTTCTCAGCTGTTTTGTTAAGTGTCCTGGTCTCACAGGCATATGTTGCCATGGGAAAGATGCATGCCCTTAAAAATTTTAATTTTGTAAATCTGTCTCTTCCTCTCCACAGCTTCTTTAGTTGTTTTATTTCTTGAAGAGCGATAGATTTCCTCCTTTTAATTTCCCCTCATTGTATATCCATTACTAGTTAGTAGCGATCCAAGATATTCAAAGCTGTCCATTTCTTTCAGTTTTTCCTCATTGATACATATTTCAGCTGCCTTGTTTGTTTTGTCAGTTGTCATCAATTTAGTTTTCTTTGCATTAAGATAGAGGTTTTGCTCTTCACTGTTCTTACGGACTGACATAGTTAGTTTTTTGCATTCCTTTTTGTGCTGTGGACAGTAATACTATCATATGCGTATCTAATCTCTGGTATTTCATAACCTCCAATTGTTATGGTATCGTAATATTCTTTGTTTACATCACAGGACAGACTAAATATCTTTCTAACTAACATCACAGCACAGACTAAATATCTTTCCAACTAACATCACAGCACAGACTAAATATCTTTCTAACTAACATCACAGCACAGACTAAATATCTTTCCAACTAACATCACAGCACAGACTAAATATCTTTCTAACTAACATCACAGCACAGACTAAATATCTTTCTAACTAACATCACAGCACAGACTAAATATCTTTCTAACTAACATCACAGCACAGACTAAATCTTTCTAACTAACATCACAGCACAGACTAAATATCTTTCTAACTAACATCACAGCACAGACTAAATATCTTTCCAACTAACATCACAGCACAGACTAATATCTTTCTAACTAACATCACAGCACAGACTAAATATCTTTCCAACTAACATCACAGCACAGACTAAATCTTTCCAACTAACATCACAGGACAGACTAAATATCTTTCTAACTAACATCACAGCACAGACTAAATATCTTTCCAACTAACATCACAGCACAGACTAAATATCTTTCCAACTAACATCACAGCACAGACTAAATATCTTTCCAACTAACATCACAGCACAGACTAAATATCTTCCAACTAACATCACAGCATAGACTAAAATCTCTCCGACTAACATCACAGCACAGACTAAATATCTTTCTAACTAACATCACAGCACAGACTAAAATCTCTCCGACTAACGTCACAACACAGAATAAATATCTTTTCAACTAACATCACAGCACAGACTAAATATCTTTCCAACTAACATCACAGCACAGACTAAATATCTTTCCAACTAACATCACAGCATAGACTAAAATCTCTCCGACTAACGTCACAGCACAGACTAAATATCTTTCCAACTAACATCACAGCACAGACTAAATATCTTTCCAACTAACATCACAGCATAGACTAAAATCTCTCCGACTAACGTCACAGCACAGAATAAATATCTTTCCAACTAACATCACAGCACAGACTAAACGTCTTCCAAGACTAACACCACACCACAATAAATGTCTTCCCAGACTAACATCACAGCACAATAAATGTCTTTCCAGACTAACATCACAGCACAATAAATGTCTTCTCGGATTAAAATGACAAACACAGAATAAGTCTCCCCAGACGAAAAATTCTTCTTTTTATGTAACAGATGTTGATTATTTCCTTACTTAACTCCCCTTTTTATGTAACAGATGTTGATTCTTTCCTTACTTAACTCCCCTTTTTATGTAACAGATGTTGATTTTTTCCTTACATAACTCCTCTGTTTATGTAACAAATGTTGATTCTTTCCTTACACAACTTCTCTGTAACAAATGTTGATTCTTTCCTCCCATAACTCCTCTTTTTATATAACAAATGTTGATTCTTTCCTCCCATAACTCCTCTGTTTATATAACAAATGTTGATTCCTTCCTCCCATAACTCCTCTGTTTATATAACAAATGTTGATTCTTTCCTCCCATAACTCCTCTGTTTATGTAACAAATGGTGATTCTTTCCTTACATAACTGCTCTGGTTATGTAACACTCGCTTACCTGTTAAAACGCTTATCTGATATAATTCTATTTATATTTTTCTGTAAGACTTTAACCTACAAATTATTACCAACTGTCTTTGTTCATTTATCTAACTTTCCTACATTTTATCTTTATATTTTTTATTACGTAAGATTCGTCAGGTTTTGAGTTTATTTTAAGACACCAAGTATTCTGTAAGATAGATCAAGTATTCTCCGTATGTAAGATACACCAAGTATTCTTTATACGTAAGATTCACCCAGGTATTCTCTGTATATAGGATACACCAAGTATTCTCTATATGTAAGATTCACCAAGTATTCTCTGTATATAAGATACACCAAGCACTCTCTATATGTAAGATACACAAAGTATTCTGAACATATAAGGCATATCAAGTATTCTCTGTATGGAAACTTTCTTACACAGTACACCAAACTCTCTCTCCCTCCCTCTCTCTCTCTCTCTCTCCCTCTCTATTTCTCTCTGTGTATATGTGTCAGATGTAATAACTTCTTATGCTTGTTTGAGGTGCAGTGATATTTCTGTTGGGATGCTTGACGTTTTCATAAACAGATCATTCATTCATTCATTTGCATGTCCCTTGCGGAACTTTGCCTCCCAAACAGCACTCCTGTAGGCCTCTCGGTTGTGAGCAAGATGGCCTGCTGCTGTTGCATCCATTTCCAGATCGTCAACTATGCATAAACAGATACGTTTATTTTATTCACGTACATAACATCGCCTATAAATTGAAGGGTGGACTGTATACGTTTCTAAAGATTTGAATATTTCATATCAGATTTATCAACGTGCCTGCCTACATAAGCCGCTGTAATTGATCTGTTTATGTAAGCACGGCAGTCAAAGAGAAACACACTAACCTCGCATGTTTTACCAAAACACGGCCCGAAGATGAAACCAAACAATCCAGAACAGGAAGCGATATACAGTACTTTCCTAGTGACTAGCCAGGAACTGTCCATGGGAAAACTAGGACCAGCTAGGAGATAAGATAAACCCAGGTAAGAATTGTTTTTTTTTTATATAAATCTCAGGTAAAATATATGTTTGCCCACACCTGAGATTATGTGAAGACCTAAAAATGTATATGAAAACAGAGAAACACTTCATCGATTTCGAAAACAGTTCACGCTATTTCTGAAAACAGAGAAACACTTAACCGACTTCGGTTGAAGTGCAAGAAACATTATAGATCAACTTCAAATTTGAACGTTTTCAAATTCACTTAAGTGTGTGGACACATTAAGCGTCATGATAATTTAGAGAAGGATACATAATGGGAAAAAAGAAAAAGAGGAAGACCAAAACGAAGATGGCTGCAAGACATCGTTGACGATCTGCAAACGGATGCATCAGCAGCAGGTCATCTTGCTCACAACCGAGAGGCCTACAGGAGAGCTGTTAGGGAGGCAAAGTTCAGCAAGGGACATGCAAATGACTGAATGTGTGGTGAGGGGGTGGGGGTGGGAGTGGGAGATGCCGCCCCTGTTTTTTGGCGATCAGCGACCCATATCTGCGAAGCTAGCGCCAGGGTTGTCCAGACATAACAGACCAAGACCCTGTCCCACTTCACCGTTGGTACCCCCCCCACCCCCCGCGTAACAGGCCTAGTCTGGCTAACGGGATAGGGATCGCCATAGACCTCATGGTGGTGGAGTCTGCTAAAGAAGTATTGCACACCCCACACCCCCCCCTCAACCCTTTTCCTGTTTTTTTTTTTAGCAGAAACTGAAAGAAAAGAAGAAAAAAAAAAGGCTGCCATAACCCGCTCTCAAGCCGACACCGTGATGTGCCTCAACATCCTCACTGCATCGGCTACAAGGAGCACCAGCTCGCTCTGAGATCAGAGAAGTTTAGAATAAACAGTGGTACCCAGTCCCAAGTCATAACCCAAACTGGGTTCATGGTTAGGTAGAAGGAGAAGGGGTAGGGAGGGAGAGAAGTAAGGGGGAGGGATCTGAGATCGAACATGGACAAGATGTCATGACAAATGTTGGACTGTTGTGAGAACAAGGACAAGATGTCATGACAAAATGTTGGACTGTTGTGAGAACATGGACAAGATGTCATGACAAATGTTGGACTGTTGTGAGAACATGGACAAGATGTCATGACAAATGTTGGACTGTTGTGAGAACATGGACAAGATGTCATGATAAAAGTTGGACTGTTATGAGAACATAGACAAGATATCATGATAAAAGAAATTATATTTATACATAATTTTTTTTTATGATAAGTAACAGTTTCAAATCATGTTAAAGGCACTGAACTATTTTTGCTGAATTTCAGTGTTAATAAACAGCATTCTTCATATGTCTGGGTCACCTACCTTTGTTGGTTTATGGTTCGTGGGTCACCTACCATTGTTGGTTTAGGGTTCGTAGGTCACCTACCACTGTTGATTAGCACTCAAAACTGTTGTGAATCATTAACTTAAGATATAACCAGCATGTTCTGGTAGTGCTAATTATTAATATATTTAAATAAACGAAATCATTAACAGTTATCGTTATCTTAAGATAAAAAACCTTTATATTTAAATGTTAATTTGTCTCATTATCTTAACATAAAAACTTTATATTTAAATGTTAACTTGTGTCATTATTCTGCGACAAAATATTTATGTTACATCTAAACTTTTCTCATTACTTTATTTTTAAAAAATATTTATGTTTAGATGCTGATTTCTCCCATTATATTTAGATAAAGCATTTATGTTTTGATATTAACTTTTCCCAATATATTAAGATAAAACATGTATGTTTAAATGTTAGCTTTTCTCGTTATATTAGGATAAAATATGTATGTTTAGATGTTAACTTCTCTCGTTATATTAAGATAAAATATGTATGTTTAGATGTTAACTTCTCTCGTTATATTAAGATAAAATATGTATGTTTAGATGTTAACTTCTCTCGTTATATTAAGATAAAATATGTATGTTTAGATGTTAACTTCTCTCGTTATATTAAGATAAAATATGTATGTTTAGATGTTAACTTCTCTCGTTATATTAAGATAAAATATGTATGTTTAGATGTTAACTTTTCTCATTATATTAAGATAAAATATTTGTGTTTAGATGATAACTTTTCTCGTTATATTTAGATAAAACATTTATATTTAGATGTTAACATTTCTCATTATATTAAGATAAAACATTTATATTTAGATGTTAACATTTCTCATTATATTAAGATAAAACATTTATATTTAGATGTTAACATTTCTCATTATATTAAGATAAAACATTTATATTTAGATGTTAACATTTCTCATTATATTAAGATAAAACATTTATATTTAGATGTTAACATTTCTCATTATATTAAGATAAAACATTTATATTTAAATGTTAACGTTTCTCATTATGTTAAGATAAAACATTTATGTGTAGGCGCTGACACCAGGTGAGGTGACAGTCATACGTTTTATAATACAATTCTACAGGTAAACTCCCCGTCTCCACGCCATTAAGGCATATTGGGGACACATTTCCCAGACCTTCGGTACAGGAAAGTCTGATGTGGGTCAGTATCACGCCTGGCCGTTTTACCGTCCCAGATTTCTCTGGGACCAACTTTTAGAAGCTGGGTGGACCCCCATGATATCACCGATAGTTTAAACACCACACTTAATGAGTGAGGCATGCTGGCCATATAAAATCAAGTTTTAGAACTGATAATCAAGCGTGCGAAGTTCTACCTTGAAAGCTCCACATCAAAGAACAATGTTCTCAGCGGCCACTGTCCTGGGTGGCAAATGTTAAGTGTCCAGCAGACAGTTTCCAATCTCTTACATGGGAAGAAGATCCCAGAACAAGTGCGTGGACTCTGTAGCACTGACGTAACTCATCGACTGAAGATCAAGATAAGCGGGTATGGAATTTTCTGAATTCAGTGCCCATCGATTCCGCCAGTCCTGAGATTAAATCACTTCAGGTAATCCTTCTCCTTGTTTGGTTCTGGTTTATTTTTCTTTATTTTTAATGGTGCTGTGACCTGCTTTTACGGGTTTAAAGAAAATATATGATTTGAAAAATATACTCTAAAAGGTATAGTTGATGCAAATTCAGGACTTTTACTCTTAGATATGCAGGAAACTCTCCACTGTAGAGAGTGGAACAACAGCACAGCTCCTTCAGATCATCGTTTTCTTTAATAAATATAGGTCATGAGAAACAAATATAGGAATTGATAAACAAATGTAGGTCATGAGAAACAATTGTAGGTCATGAGAAACAAATGTAGGTCATGAGAAACAAATGATTCTCACCGTCTTTTGTTTTAAATATCAAGAGATGGACAAAAACAAGAGGGGTTGTTCACGTGAGCGACACCTGGCCCAGGGACATTGTTAAGGGACTGCAATGAGAACTATACCTCAGGGGAAGAACTAGAGAACACTATGATGTAGGTGGATGGACAGCATCAAGAGACGGACAGCATCAAGAGACGGACAAGAAGAAACTTGTCGGAACGCACCATGAAAGCATCATCGTCATGACCATGAAAGCACACACACAAAAAAGGGATAAGAACAATCCGGAGATCCACTGGATCCATACTTCACTACTATATGGCACAAGATGATGATACAGCATCAAAACATGTCCTTACCGTAGTTACCAGACGGGAAATTTAAAAAAGGGACCAATTAGAGCCACAAGCGAAAAATAAACGGTACAGCTGTACACATATTTCAGCAGCTTGTACTTGTACGAACTCCATGTAACTGTGAGCTGTTGTTCTTTGCGGCCGATGTTGTAGAGATGTTGAGGCACAGCATCGTATCGACGTGGGAGCGGGTTATGGTGGCTATTTTTCAGTCCCGGAGTACAGCTAAAATGCAGAGGGTAGGCAAAGCTTCTTTAGCAAACTCCACCACCACGGGGACTATGACAATTCCTGCCCCGTTAGCCAGGCTAGGCCTGTTACTAAGGGTACCACAGAGAGGTGGGACAGGGTCTTGGTCAGCTATGGGTCGCAAACCCTGACGCTGGAATATCAGCTATGAGTGGCTGATTACCTTATCGGGTGTCTTCATTACTATATTTCAGCAAAGAAACAGTACAGCTGTACACATATTTTAGCAAAGAAACAGTGCAGCTGTACACATATTTCAGCAAAGAAACAATACAGCTTTACTCATATTTCAGTAAAAAAAAACAAAAACAGTAAAGCTGTACGCATAAGTCAGCAAAGAAACAGTACAGCAATACGCATATTTCAGCAAAGAAACAGTACAGCAATACGCATATTTCAGCAAAGAAACAGTACAGCAATACGCATATTTCAGCAAAGAAACAGTACAGCAATACGCATATTTCAGCAAAGAAACAATACAGCTTTACTCATATTTCAGTAAAAAAACAGTAAAGCTGTACGCATAAGTCAGCAAAGAAACAGTACAGCTGTACACATATTTTAGCAAAGAAACAGTGCAGCTGTACACATATTTCAGCAAAGAAACAATACAGCTTTACTCATATTTCAGTAAAAAAAAACAAAAACAGTAAAGCTGTACGCATAAGTCAGCAAAGAAACAGTACAGCAATACGCATATTTCAGCAAAGAAACACATCAGTCAGCTTTCGTGTTTTCTGGCACATCATCATTTGAATACATGTAAAGAGCTGCATTATCCGGAATACACAGAATACGGATGATTCTAGAGCACAATTTGATGATAAGTTTCAGCTAAAGGAAGGATAAGTTCCTATGTAATCAGAAACTTGGGGTGGGGTTGGTGGGATTGGGTTTTTTTAGGGGGGAGGGGGTGAGAAACATCCATTGATACAGGAGTGAGCTCGGAAGGCACCAAAATGTGACAGTATAATGAGGGTCAAGACCCACAACTCAGACTGAATGAGACAGCGACCTATGGCTGAGTACCAACATCAGGGTTGGCGAACCATAGCTGACCAAGACCCTGTCCTACCTTTCCGTGGTACCCCCAGTAACAGGCATAGTCTGGCTAATGGGGGCAGGGATCGTTGTAGTACCCATAGTGGTGGAGTCTGCTAAAGAAGTATTGCACGCTCCCTGCTTTAAAAAAAAAATTTTACTTAGGAATTGGAAAAAAAAAAGTAACCCACCATAACCCACTTCTCAAGCCAGCACGATGCTGTGCCTCAATACCTCCTCTGCATCGGGTCCAAAGAACATTAGCTGGCAGTTCCGTGGAGATAGAAGACAAGACAAGACAAGACACAACTCATACATATAACGAGGCTTGTTAGGACGTAATGTCTCAGCTTTTAACAGTTAACGGAATCCTAGCTAGACTGTTTTCACACTACAGCGACCATGTTTTCCGGTTGTGAGCTGTTGTTCTTTGCGGCCGATGTTGTAGAGATGTTGAGGCACAGCATCGTATCGACGTGGGAGCGGGTTATGGTGGCTATTTTTCAGTCCCGGAGTACAGCTAAAATGCAGAGGGTAGGCAAAGCTTCTTTAGCAAACTCCACCACCACGGGGACTATGACAATTCCTGCCCCGTTAGCCAGGCTAGGCCTGTTACTAAGGGTACCACAGAGAGGTGGGACAGGGTCTTGGTCAGCTATGGGTCGCAAACCCTGACGCTGGAATATCAGCTATGAGTGGCTGATTACCTTATCGGGTGTCTTCATTACTATATTTCAGCAAAGAAACAGTACAGCTGTACACATATTTTAGCAAAGAAACAGTGCAGCTGTACACATATTTTAGCAAAGAAACAATACAGCTTTACTCATATTTCAGTAAAAAAAAAACAGTAAAGCTGTACGCATAAGTCAGCAAAGAAACAGTACAGCAATACGCATATTTCAGCAAAGAAACAGTACAGCAATACGCATATTTCAGCAAAGAAACAGTACAGCAATACGCATATTTCAGCAAAGAAACAGTACAGCAATACGCATATTTCAGCAAAGAAACAATACAGCTTTACTCATATTTCAGTAAAAAAACAGTAAAGCTGTACGCATAAGTCAGCAAAGAAACAGTACAGCTGTACACATATTTTAGCAAAGAAACAGTGCAGCTGTACACATATTTCAGCAAAGAAACAATACAGCTTTACTCATATTTCAGTAAAAAAAACAAAACAGTAAAGCTGTACGCATAAGTCAGCAAAGAAACAGTACAGCAATACGCATATTTCAGCAAAGAAACACATCAGTCAGCTTTCGTGTTTTCTGGCACATCATCATTTGAATACATGTAAAGAGCTGCATCATCCGGAATACACAGAATACGGATGATTCTAGAGCACAATTTGATGATAAGTTTCAGCTAAAGAAAGGATAAGTTCCTATGTAATCAGAAACTTGGGGTGGGGTTGGTGGGATTGGGTTTTTTTAGGGGGGAGGGGGTGAGAAACATCCATTGATACAGGAGTGAGCTCGGAAGGCACCAAAATGTGACAGTATAATGAGGGTCAAGACCCACAACTCAGACTGAATGAGACAGCGACCTATGGCTGAGTACCAACATCAGGGTTGGCGAACCATAGCTGACCAAGACCCTGTCCTACCTTTCCGTGGTACCCCCAGTAACAGGCATAGTCTGGCTAATGGGGGCAGGGATCGTTGTAGTACCCATAGTGGTGGAGTCTGCTAAAGAAGTATTGCACGCTCCCTGCTTTAAAAAAAAAATTTTACTTAGGAATTGGAAAAAAAAAAGTAAACCCCACCATAACCCACTTCTCAAGCCAGCACGATGCTGTGCCTCAATACCTCCTCTGCATCGGGTCCAAAGAACATTAGCTGGCAGTTCCGTGGAGATAGAAGACAAGACAAGACAAGACACAACTCATACATATAACGAGGCTTGTTAGGACGTAATGTCTCAGCTTTTAACAGTTAACGGAATCCTAGCTAGACTGTTTTCACACTACAGCGACCATGTTTTCCGGTTGTGATTCCTGTATGTTTTAACCCTGACCCTGATCAGAAAGATACATAAACCAGATGACTATAAATAGTTGATGTGTGTTTAAAATGCAGTGCATGTTTATGTGACACTAGCCCTGCCAGCTGTATATTTGTCACAGAGATAGTCACTTCGAGGGTTTAGCGGACTATAAGGAGAAACTTATGTGACAGATTTATACCGGCACACAATCAAAGTGACATATTCCTGGACGTAATGTCGGATTTAGGCATAAACAAGCCATAGTTTAGAGCCTCGCACACCTTCGGGTGCAACTTTTCGACAATAGGGGGGAGGGGGGCCCAAGCTTCATATAGTTTAGGGCCTCGCCGAGCCTTAACTCAGTACTTGCCTGAGCCAGAGATTGGCTGTGAAGGTCCAGGCGAAGCATTAGAAACACAAATCCTCCTACGGCAGTAGTTAAATTACTTTAGATAAGACTAGGTCTAATTGTAGGTCTAATGTAAGCAAATGATGAAAGCCACATGTGGCTGTTTTATCTAGTACATCAAAAGTACCAGTATAAATAACTGTATCCAGAAATTGGCTAATTAACAGCCAGAGAGTATTAGAAAAAAAATGACATATTGTCAGCGTAAATAAACATTAAAAACAAGAAACACAAACAAAACGAATGAAACATGATATAGTCGGCCGAACTATGTACGCCCGAAAAGTCATTTTAATGAAACCTGTATACAGATCAATGCCCGTATCAATTAGCAAATCTCTAGAAATCTATAACTGGGACTTAGGCAATGGTGAAAATATAAAAGTCTTACCTTCCTAATTCAGGTACGCAGGGTGTAAACCGAAACTTATTCTCTAAGATACTGCTTCTTCTGTAAAAATGGCTGAAATATAAGTGAAATTTTACAGGCAAGTTTTGTCCGTCTGCATGTTGTGTATTTGCTCCTTCGATGTGATTAGAAAGTCTAGTCCTGACAGCTGCGATAGAAACACGAGGACTTTCTTTAATGTCCTAGCTAGCACCGATGTCCTGGGTTAACTCCTGCGATTTAACCGCTAAGATGTCGTCGTTCCATATCCTACAAAGCGCTCCCGCCATTTGTCACAGTATTGAAGACTCACGACAAGGAGGCGTGGTCAGAAGGCGGAGTCAAGAAGCTGATTGGTTGTTACGGTTGTACGGTATCGAAAAGGCAGCAGAACGATGATTGACGCGTCATGTTTGAGTTGGAAAAGAAAAAGGAAAAAAAAAAGACCCGTGAAGATCGCTGGCTTTTGCTGACATTTTGATTTGAATAGCTCAAAGAACGACCTGTCTCCGAAACGGTACAAAAATATTTGCTGTTTCAGTGTACTGGGTGTACGTTTTGGACCGAATATAATCATGAAATAATAATATTTATAAAAGGAAATTATAATTACAATTGCCCGCTTTTTTCTCCTCCTTAAATTTGACAGGGAAATTTTGACAGTTGATGAAACTGACAGGACAGCCATGGCGTCCTCTAGCAATGTGGATGTAGCAGGAGCAGATGTCGCTAATTTTTCATTAAGAAGGTGCTAATAATTGTGAAATGGATATGTATGGTGGATAAGCTTTGTAGGAGCTGTTGTCTTTTATAGTGGTTGATGTAATATAGTAGTACTAGATTAGAAACATTTTTTGTCAGATTTTAGCAATAGTAGTAGAAGCAGAAGTGGAACCAGCGGCAGTAGTGATTGTAGTAGTTGTAGCAATAGCAGTTGCAGCAGCAGTAGAAGTATTTTATTATATTATTATTATTATTATTATTATTATTATTATTATTAGTAGTAGTAGTAGTAGTAGTAGTAGTAGCAGTAGCAGTTGCAGTAGTAGTAGTAGCAGTAGCAGTTGCAGTTGCAGCAGCAGCAGAAGTAGTAGTAGTAGTAGTAGTGGTAATAGTAGTAGTAATAGTAGTAGTAGTAGTAGTAGTAGTAGTAGTAGTAGTAGTAGTAGTAGTAGTAGTAGCAGTAGTAGTAGTAGTAGTAGTAGTAGTAGTAGTAGTAGTAGTAGTAGTAGTAACAGCAGTAGTAGTAGTAGTAGTAGTAGTATTAGTAGTAGTAGTAGTAGTAGTAGCAGTAGTAGTAGTAGTAGTAGTAGTAGTAGTAGCAGTAGCAGTAGTAGTAGTAGTAGTAGTAGTAGTAGTAGTAACAGCAGTAGTAGTAGTAGTAGTAGTAGTAGTAGTAGTAGTAGTAGTAGTAACAGTAGTAGTAGTAACAGCAGTAGTGCAATAGAAGAAGTAGCAATCGTTGCAAAAGGAGTAATAACAGCATGACGGTGCAGTTAATTGGAATAGCTCCAGTAGTTGTACAGTTATATCAATTTTCAATAAACAATCTTAGAATTGTCAGTTTCCAATAGTCTTAAAATTATCACATCAGTTTTCAATAAACAGTCTTAGAATTATCACATCAGTTTTCAATAAACAGTGATAGACTTAACATTTCACTACTTGATAAACAGCGATAGAATTAACATTTCAATATTTGATAAACAGCCGTAGAAACTGATAAACAGTGGTGAAATTAACATTCAATATTTGCTGTTTCTTACTTTCACTTTCAACTTATCCACTATATATATATATATATATATATATATATATATACATATTTAAATTTCCACATCATATACAGTTATTTAAAACATACAGATGTTTCCATTCACTATAAGCATTGCTGTAACATCACTGTAAACAGAGATGTTACTTCATTATAAACATTGCTATAACTTCACTGTAAACATTGCTGTAACTTCACTATAAACAATCTCCAGTCACATATTAATGAACTCGCAGGATTGTTTCAGTTTTTTTTTTGTTTTTGTTTTTGTTTAAAAAGCCTGTTTCTTGGAATAGCGAATCCCCCTTATTTAAAATCTCACAGAATTGTTATGTAACCTAAATATCGCATTTTTCTGCTGTTCTTTCATACTTTCCTGCCAGAAAATTCAGTTGAAAAGAAAAGTCCCCAGTATATAAATGTAAACAAAGGCTCCTCGTTTAGGGGAAGTTTATGATCTTGTTCTGAGATAAAACTGTTCTAGAACTCGTCCAGGAGAGACCCAATGTAGACGCAGGACAGGAAGGAATGGGAGGATCCAGGCCTTGAAGGCGGGGGGGGGGGGGGGGGGGGGGAGGGAGTGGCTGGGGACATACACAAACTTATGGAAGTTCATCTTCTTCATCATCGTTCGCTCACACATCGACGTCAACCTCTCCTACACATGCGGGCCAGTTCGTCTCAGGTTTTCGGCATCTCCTTTACAGCTCCTCTTGGGTCTTTGCCTGTGTGGGTTGTGTGGCTGGCAACTCTGGAGGGATGTGATGTGGAGTATGTGTCCTGTGCCACAGTCACATGGATCTGTTGGGCCAATTTTCAGCTTCTGATATAGATGGTGTCTCAAGCCTACAATGTCCTGTTCTCAGTGGAAGATTATCTCTTGATCATTTCTTGAGAGTGTGTGGTATTCATCATCTGTTCTTGCTATAGGGGTGTTGTTTTGCCCATTGTCTTTATGTATGGCTTTTAGTCTGTTTTTGTTTCTTTATTTGTTTGTTTGTTTGTTCAAATGTAGTGCGTCTGTCAGTCTGTTGCATTCTTCCTCCCACCTTCTGTCAATCTGTTTGTGCCTCTTCATTTCCTTGAATGTTACCGTGTGACGCGTATCCATTATATGAGTCACTCATGGAAGTAAGTTAGGTTTTTTTTTAGTGGGAGGAGGAAGGGAATTGGGGGGGGTGCTATAGATCAGACCTAAGAATTGAGTGACCTGGGAGACACCAAGAAGATAGGAAAGGACCAACAGAACTGGAAATCTCTTGTTATCAGCAGCCACATGTCTCTTGAGAACTGAGGGAACATAATATCTATCTATCTATCTATCTATCTATCTATCTATCTATCTATCTATCTATCTATCTATCTATCTATCTATCTATCTATCTATCTATCTATCTATCTGTCTGTCTGTCTGTCTGTCTGTCTGTCTGTCTATCTATCTATCTATCTATCTAAAGAGAGAGAGAGAGAAGAGAGAGAAAGAGAGGAGATCTCTCTCCTCTCTCTTTCTCTATCTTCTCTCTCTCCCTCCCTCCCTCCCTCTCTCTCTCTCTCTCTCTCGTTCTCTTTCTCTCTCTCGTCCAGCCAGTTCCCAAAAAAAAACGGGACTAAAGCGGAAAGCTCTGTTGCACCACTTTAGATGAGTTCCTCATAATGAATATAGATTGTATTCCTTCACAGCAGGAAAAGACTCTTCTCCTTCTCAACAATGGGCCCCAGTTCGTGGAGGCAGACAGAGGTCAACGGTCCTGGTGCCCAAGAAGAGTTTGCGATTGTCACACGTCAAGACTGCCATGCTGTCCATCTCCGACTGCTCCAGCCATCAAATCGTCATTAACCATCCCTGCCGAAGAAAAGAAAAAAAAAAAAAGCCAACCCAATCCTGGTCTCTGAGTGGTGGTTCATGTGACGGCCCTGCCCTGATCATGGGCCGGAGGCCATCTGGTAACAGTACCCACAATTGTGACCCCTCCCATGGCACACAACTGTTGCTTGTGTAAACATTCCCAGAGCTCCAGATCATTTACAAAAGATCATGAAAAGTCGAAAACCTCACCTGCTTGACTCTGTTGTTGCTGGTATCCTAAAAAGCAATTCTTATAATTTCTCCGGAACAATTACATACTGAAACCACTATTTAAACCATCACCAGTCATAGTATGGCACGCCATTGGATCATTGAAGCCGATTTTGAAGCAAAGCCGGCATACAAACAAAACGATGGAAATAGGGGTTTTAATGAAATGGGATTTTCGTTTGAGTTCGAAGCTAAAAGTGTTTAAAATTGTACATTGTTTTGTGTTTTTTTCTCTCTCTGTCATCTAAGAAGACAAATCAAACAAAAGCACAAAAGACTGGCAGACACTGATGACATTAAAAAAGGCGAATCTCTAATAAAACTACGAAACAATATAGTCAAAATGGCTCTTTGTTCACACGTGACCTCAAACCACATCTGCCATATCTTGCGTACAGAGTCTGACAAATATAAAGAGTAACAGATAACTGATAGAAGAAGTTGCTCATACAACTTTACAAATCCAAGTAAACAAAAAGTAATGTTGTTTGCTCTGAAGTTTCCCATCATGTAAGATTACAGTGTTTTTAAAATGTTTACATTTGTGCGGTTTTGATGCTGGCATTTTGTAGTTTTTCTATCTTCATTTTATGCCCCATGTAAGCAAAATCTTTACCTTTAAATTATCTTCCCTTCTAACTTTATCTTCTTGTTGAATTATCCTGCCTGGTTAACTATTTCGTTAACAAATTATATCATTTTTTCCAATTATTTCCTGTTAAATTATCTCCCCAGTAAATTGTCTTCCCGGAAACACGTCATCTGGGCTTCAGAGTTACCATGACAACTCTTTTTTTTCTGCGAATTATTTTGGGTTGGATTTGTTAGGAAAAAAAAACCATGGGTCAGTCAGAGGTTACTGGCTTTGGTAGAGGTGATCGTCTACTGAACTTGTCATTGGACTGATGCCCACGATTGTCCTGTGTACTTCCGTGTGGCAGAACACTTCTACAGCAGGTGTCTTGGCAGAACACTTCTACAACAGCTGTCTTGGCAGAACACTTCTACAGCAGGTGTGTTGGCAGAACACTTCTACAGCAGGTGTCTTGGCAGAACACTTCTACAGCAGCTGTCTTGGCAGGACACTTCTACAGCAGCTGTCTTGGTAGGACTCTTCTGCAGCAGCTGTCTTGACATGAAACTTCTACAACACCTGTCTTGGCAGGACTCTTCTACAGCAGCTGTCTTGGCAGGAAACTTCTACAACATTTGTCTTGGCGTCAGTTTTTTTTTTTTTTTAGTGGATAATTTTAGGTTTAGATAAATACGTGGTGTTCTTAGGCAAACCTCTGAGACATACTTTTCCTTCGGAGGTCCAGCTTCCGTGGAGAACTGATCTATAGAACAGACAGAACAACAGGGCTGGGGTCTCATTTTGTTGCAGCTGTTGGAGATATTGCTTGAGATTGCCGTCTCCACTGACTTGAAATATATCGCAGAACGTCTTTGTAAAGGGGGGAGGGGATTAGAAACTTAAGAATATATGACCTGGAAATGTGCAACGTTTGATGATCTGCGACACCTTTATCCCGAAAACTGTCTTGTCTTGCCTTGTTTTGTCGTGTCTTGTCTTGTTTCCTTGAAAGTTATACATCTTTCAGTGTTGAGGAGAGAGACAGACGTCAAGATACGGCTGGAATATTTGCTTCATATTCTGGGGATATTTCAGATTTCTATAAGTTCCCTCCCCTGCCTCTTACATGGGCGGCCTCTCTCTCAACTTCCTGCAAGTCTTAGAGTGAAAGTTTTCTGTGGTATACTGTCTTGTGGTAGTCGTGTAACGTGGCCAAACCATTTGACTTGTTTCTGTGGTATACTGTCTGGTGGTATCGTGTAATGTGGCCAAACCATTAGACTTTTGTTTCTGTGGTGTACTGTCTGGTGGTAGTTGGGTAACGTGGCCAAACCATTAGACTCGCTGTTTCTGTGATGTACTGTCTGGTGGTAGTTGGGTAACGTGGCCAAACCAATAGACTTGCTATTTCTGTGATGTACTGTCTGGTGGTAGTTGGGTAACGTGGCCAAACCATTAGACTTGCTGTTTCTCGATGTAGTGTAATACCGGTGTTACTCCAACCGTTGCCATTTCTGATTTGGTCTCTTCTTGCTTACATGTAATAATCTCCTTAAATATATCATTTCAGTCATTTTGTTTTTGGCTGCATGTGTTCATATTTGACATTGGCAGCAAATACTTGTTATTGTGATGAAAATTGTCAATAAAGGTGTCATTTATCCAGATTTGCTTTATTGAATCTGTTCTAGATTTTGACATTGATTTTTTCCCCAGAAGATGATACTGTAATCCCTAGGTATTTGAAACGCTTCACTTGTTTCAAAAAGCTGATTGTCCAGGAAATCTTCAAAGAGCATCAGTAAATTTTCTCAGAGAGATGTATTCGCTAGTAATAAGCCATGTCGTCTTGGTGCTGTCATCAAACATAAATAGACTGAATCAGAACAGAGTAAATGTCCACCAGAACCTCTCCCAAAAGGGGTGAAAAAAAAAAAAGCCCAAGTCATCGAACTGTGTCGTTCCTGAGGATGCTTCAAAGGAAAGACCGCCTTTAATGGGGAGATATCAAGGGAATTAACTCTCAAAAATCAATCATTCTGACCCAACACCTTGAGCCTCCATCTGGAGAGAAATATAACAGAGAGTTCTCTCGCACCGAAACAACCCATATTGTTTCTTCCGTCGGGTTGCTGTCTCTCCAGGGAAAATGATCACTCAGTGTCCAAATAAATGTTTGCCCACTGGCCAGTCTTCTGGGAGAGAGTCTCATGAAGATTACGGTCTTCGTGGTTTCCCCTGGCTGGATAATGTCAAGGACGACTATATAAAGACGCAGAGATGTGCTTGCGTGATCTGTTAGCCGGATTTTAGATCATCACTGTCTTTCAAGAAATGACCAAGTGATAATCTTCCATCTGAGAACAGGACATTGCAGGCTGAGACGCCATCTATGCCAGAAGCTGAAAGTTGGCTCAACAGGTCCATGTGCCTGGGGAGAAGCATAGTATGCTCTACATCACATCCTCCATAGTTGCCACAACCCACACAGGCAAAGGACCCGGTCAGAGTCACGCAAGAGAAGTTCTACAGGGATGCAGAAAACCTGAGACAAACTGGCCCGCATTTGTGAGAGAGCTTGACATCGATGTCTGAGCGAACGATAACGACGATAACGACGATGACGACGAAGAAGAAGATCATTACTACATGCATAACATGTTGAAGATAGGCACAAAAGATGAATGCACATCTGGCATTGGTGAGAGAGAGAAGGAGAGAGAGATGGGGGAGAGAGAGAAAGAAGGAGAGTGAGAGAAGAGAGGGAGAGAGAGAAAGAGAGAGAAGGAGAGAGAGAGAGGAAGAGAGAGAGAGAGACAGAGAGAGAGAGAGAATGAGGACTGCGGTAAAATTGGTTCTGATAATGAAAGCAGATAGAGGTGTACGGTTCAGTTTAAAAACAAAAAAAGATAGAAAGAATGAGGGAAGTGAGCAGAAACAAGAATGACAGAAAGCAAGAGGAGCACATACAAATGTAGAACATACAACAATCGAATATTTTGGCAAAAGCCTTCTTCCGACTCACGGCACATAATAATAATCCAATGTCCACCTTCATTGCAAAAGATATAGACATGACGCAGATCGTACATTTGCTGTCCATGTTCAGAGATCTGGCATGACGCAGGCCATACAGTTGCTGCCCTTGCTCACAGATGTGACATGACGCAGACTATAACTATCTAGCGTGACATCTGGTCAAGGAAAATATGGACGCCATATGCTCTGTACGTACACCACAAAAATATGGACCAGAGACTTCTCACAGTAAACACAAGCTATTGAAATACAAACAACATTACAATGTGTCCATTGAAAGCAGTTCAAAGCCTGTCCCCTAACCGAACCATAACATCACGTAACCAGTTCTCGTTTATGCCAGGTAGATTCCGGAAATACCGTTACCGGCCACTGGGCAGTGATCGCCCTTGGGGCAGCCGCTGTTTAATAGGTGTTTACGGGCAGTCGTTTCGGTTAGAGACACAAATGTAGCTTCTAGGCACACTAAACAACCTTCAGGAACATCATGAGTCAACTAAGGGGATAAACTTTGTCTGCAGCTTTGTTTGAATTTTGGTGACACTTCATTTCTACAGCGTGGCTACTACCTCGAGGCAAATGTGCCAATGGTTTCCGACTATCTCCGCAGCGAACGGTTTAACTAATTTTTATTGGTTAGAAAGGCTATTTTTATTTGGGGGAAATATCCCGAGAAATAGGTTTGAAACATTAAATAAAGGCGATGTGGAATAAGGTGTTGATTTGGCATTGAGTGTAAGATTGTTTTGGTTGATGAGAGCAATATTTACCTGGCCTACATCGCCATATTGTATCCTGGCAGTTTTATTGGGCTATCAGTGGAAGTTGACGGGCTCAAACAACTTTCAGAACGGCCACGTGGTCTTTCGTTTTCTGTGACTCAGATTCCATAGGAGTTAAAGTCATTCACGAAAACAGCCTTGACGTAGACCTCCTCCTACTTCTCCTCATCATCATTATCATCGTCGTCATCATCTCGCTCCCTATAATGAAATTATGATTGAAAGATTATCGCGTTCTATCCCTTGCTACCCAGTAGCATATGATGTTCTTCTCAGTGTTTCCACGATGTTCTTCTCTGTGTTTCCACGATGTTCTTCTCTGTGTTTCCACGATGTTCTTCTCTGTGTTTCCACGATGTTCTTCTCTGTGTTTCCACGATGTTCTTCTCTGTGTTTCCACGATGTTCTTCTCTGTGCTTTCATGATATTTTCCTCAGTGTCTTCATGATGTCCTTCTTTATGTTTTCATAAATCTTCTCTATGTTTTCATAAATCTTCTCTGTGTTTTCATAAATCTTCTCTATGTTTTCATAAATCTTCTCTATGTTTTCATAAATCTTCTCTGTGTTTTCATAAATCTTCTCTATGTTTTCATAAATCTTCTCTGTGTTTTCATCAACATCAAAATGTTCTTTGAACATAAAAAGACAGAGACTATGGTTATATCTAAGAAACAGAATCCACCAGCATGCAGTATTAAATTAAACGGAACCATTCTAAAGCAGGTGCAGAAATTCAAATACCTTGGAGCAGTAATAACTTCAGATGGGAAATGCAGAACAGAAATTAGGAAAAGAACAGGCCAAGCAAAGACTGCATTTCAGAGAATGAGAAACATATTAGCTAACACATCTTTATCAATGAATGTTAGAAAACGAGTCCTAAAATGCTATATTGAACCTATCTTGTTATATGGAAGTGAATCATGGACAATAGGCAGGTCTGCACAAAAATCATTGGAAGCAGCAGAAATGTGGTTTATTAGAAGAATGTTGCGAATCCCCTGGAGCAAAAATAACTAATAAAGAATGTTTGAGAAGAGCTGGAGAGACAAAAAACCTTGTCAAAAAGATAAGAGAGAGAGAGAGATACAATGTACTTTCATAGGACATGCAATGAGAAGAGGGGCCATTGAAAATATTATAACAACAGGAAAAATAGAAGGCATAAGATCAAGAGGAAGACCAAGAGAAATGATACTGGACAGTCTGACGGGATGGTGTGAGAGGAGATCACCAAGTAAGCTGATGGCCTGCATGAAGGATCGTGTACTCTGGAGAAGCATAATAGTCAATGCCAGTCGGCACTGCACATGATGATGATGATGATGATGTGTTTTCATGAATCTTTTTTGAGTCTTCACAGTCTTTCCCGAGCTTTATTTTGCCGTGCTGTGATCTTGCTTTTTCTCACCAAATATTGCCCTCTTGATGAGACTGGAGTTCACTTATTTCAGTATAGTTAATTTTTTCCTGTTCCTCTTAGTTCTTCCAGTATAGTTAATTTCTTCCTCTTAGTTATTCCAGTATAGTTAATTTCTTTCTCTTAGTTATTCCAAGACATCTAATTTAGTTGTTCCTAGTTCTTCCAATGCATCTAATTCACCTGTTCTTGAGTTTTCCAGGCATCTAATTCCCTTGTTTGTTGAGTTTTTCTAGCGTCTAATTTCCCTGTTCTGGAGTTTTCCAAACGTCTAATTTCTCTGTTCTTGCTTATTTCAAATCCTTTAATTCTCTCTCTTTTTTTTCTTATCCTTTCAAGACATACCTTGTATAAATTCTCGTTTTCTGATTTTTTTTTTTTTCAAGAAATCTAAATCCTTGATTCTTGGTTTCCAAGACATTTAAGTTCCTGGTTCTTTCAACACATCTAATTCCGAGTTCTTGTTTATTCTGGTTTTCACCTAATTCCCTGGTTCTCCCAAGACATGTAAGTGCATCATCATCATCATCATCATCATCATCATCATCATCATCATCACATCATCATCATCATCATCATCATCATCATCGCCTTTCACTCCCTTGAGAGCACAGGCCACGGATAAAGGCTCTCCAGTCATCCCTGTTCTTGGAATTATTCTCAGCTTCCTTCCATGTGCATCTCTTATCTCTGAGCACTGTCATAATTCCCTCTTCTCCAAGTAAGTCTAGGTCTTCCTCGCTTTCTATTTCCTTGAGGATTCCATGTCAGTGCCTGTCTTTCTATGTTGGTGTCGGGTTTCCTCAAGAGTGTAGGCAATCCACCTCCACTTTCTAGACACTTTGTAAGTGCCTAGTTCTTGGTTATTTTTGGACATCTAAATCCCTTCTTCTTCCAAGATATCTTACTCCTCCGTTCTTGGTTCTTCCAAGGCATCAAATTTCTTGGTTCTTGGTTCCTCACGTGTGTTGTGATCAAAGCTACCAGACGTATCCTACCAATAAAACTTGCACAGGTTCAGCCAAGTCTTTCCTGATTGGATTTCTGGATCTTGTCCTGGCATTGAAATAGTCGCCTACGTCTGTGCTGTCTCACAGATAACAGGTGAATCTATTGTTGGCGTTAGTGAACTTTTGGAGATGGTTTTAAAATAGATAAAAGTAAAAATAGTCCCAGTGTTCTAATTCAACATAAACCCAGAACACTTCGTCATCAAAGCAACTATTATACGCTGAAACTTTTACTTACGTAGCCATTAATATAATCATGCTGAAGTTTTTTTTCCTTTCTTTATCCTTTAATTTTTTCATTGTTTCGAAATTTTTATCTTCTTCTTAGAATTCTTAATCTCTCTGTCTGTTTCTGCCTCTCTTTCCTTCCTTCCCCTCCCCTCTCTATCTCTCCCTCTCTCCTACTCTGTCGCTCTTTTTCTGTCTATCTCTTTGTTCCTCCTCTCTCTTTGTCCCCCCTCAGCCTACCCGTGTCCTGCTCTCTCTCTTTCTTCCTCTTGTCTTTGTCTCTCTCGTTCTCTCTCTCATAAACAATCAGTGTTTTACTATTCTTTTTTTTCTATTAATAAGTTTTAAATCTTTTTGTATTTGTTTTCTTTAATGTCTTTTTTTTTCTTTTCCCCTTATTTTAACTACTTTTCTTGTCTCTCCGACAATCTTCCTCTTCCCTGTTCTTATATATCTTCTTCTTCTAATGTTCTCTAATATTTTATCGCCCTCATACCTGACACTCTCCCTTTCCATAAAATGGCCCCCATAAATCCGCTGACGAGGAAAATATTAAACCTATTATCTTCACACAAACCTTCGCCACTCGCTCGCTAATCCGGGCATTCTCTGAGAAGCCACTTTTCCCTGGGCGAGTGGTTTTTCTGACTTGAAATCCACGCCCGACTTGCTGGAAGGGACGGACACTCTATCCAGTAAACCATAAGGTGCTAGTCTAAATCCTACGTGGGTAGGGTTTCAGTCCCTCTAGACGCACAGCCGCTAGGTGTTCATATATCACTCCACAGACTGCTTGTGAGTTTAGGATGAAGTTATACTAGAGTTTGCTATGACGCTATGCTTCTCATACAGACTGGCAAGGGCACAGACAGACAGACAGGCAGACAGACAGACAGACAGACAGACATGATAAATATTCTGGCCCATTATTCTGTCCCCCTCTAATAGATAGATAGATAGATAGATAGATAGATAGACAGAAAGACAGATAGATAGAGATAGATAGATAGATAGATAGATAGATAGATGATAGATAGATAGACAGACAGACAGATAGATAGATAGATAGATAGATAGATAGAGATAGATAGAGATAGATAGATAGACAGAAAGACAGATAGATAGATAGATAGATAGATAGATAGATAGACAGAAAGACAGATAGATAGATAGATAGATAGATAGATAGATAGATAGATAGATAGATAGATAGATAGACAGACAGACAGATAGACAGATAGATAGATAGATAGATAGATAGATAGATAGATAGATAGATAGATAGATAGATAGATAGATAGATAGATAGATAGATAGATAGATAGATAGATAGATAGATAGATAGAAATCACATGACACCACGAATCGATTAAAAACGAAACAAAACACACACACAAAAAGGATACACACACCTGGAATTCTTTTCCCTTTAAAACTGGCGGGTCAAAGGTCAGTTATCATAAAACAGTGACGTGGATATTCCACATTCTCTAAGTATGAATACTTTTGTTCTGATAAGACTTTGATGATGGCATGTACCAGAGAACACAGCGTTAGCGTTTGTCAGGGCTCTCACTGTCCTGGACTCTAATGCTAACATGCCATTACAGGGCATATTTCATGTTCGGCTTTGAAACCAATGGTTTCTGTAAGTACTGCATGGTACTGTCATTATGGGAAATGGGTGTGTCTGTGGATGGGCCGTTTGTCTGAACTGGGAGCCGGGAAGCGAAGAGCTTTCAGGAAGGAAAAGAGAGATTTTGGGAAGAAGAGGAGGTGGGGGGGTGTGGAGGAAAGAGAACATCCGTCCGAGTTCAGAGATGACAAAGGCTCTGTCTCACTCACTTCCACGCAGTGACAGATTAACCACCAGTCGGCCCCTAGACTATCTAAGCAAGGCCCCTCAGTACCCTCCGACCTGTACAGACCACCTCCAAATACATGCCCTTAAACTAGTATTTATATTGTTCAATATACTGTCAAAAACTGATTTCAGTGTGTCCTCTAAGGTGTGGAGTGTGTGAGCAAAAATTGTACTTCGTGAGTGAGGAGCATTGTACTTCGTGAGTGAGAAGAATTGTACTTCTTGAGTGAGAAGCATTGTACTTTGTGAGTGAAAAGAATTGTACTTCGTGAGTGAGAATAATTGTACTTCGTGAGTGAGAAGCATTGTACTTCGTGAGTGAGAATAATTGTACTTCGTGAATGAGAAGAACTATCGACATTAAAATGTCCCGCTGTCAGTAACAGAGTTCCTCGTTATATTACACGCTCGTGCACTGGGCCAGTAATTTGTGAGCACAGGGTTAAAACTTTGTGCCCCAAATGCACGCTAGCAGAGCTTAGAGGGAACATTATCGGATTTGCTTCTATTTGTGATCTCACTTATTACTATATGATTTTTGTTATTACACAGACCAAACACCAGCGCCATGTAGGACCGTCTTTGAGACAATAAGGTGCTGGTGCAGCAACAGTAGTTAGAAATGATTGCCATATGAAACAGTCATTGTTGCTGGACTTCCCGCCATCCAGGAAGTCTGGGCTGAAGGGTGGTTACCCTAGGGGTTAATACATCACTGCCTCCAGGTGGCGCTCCCTTCTGCTGAACGAGGCAAGAACACTTATGGCCCTTGTACTGGTGGAGCGTGATAAGTGTATCGAGATGTCGTCTTGTGTACGTCCAGGGATTTTGAGCGAAACCATACCACTCATCATCATCATCATCATCATCATCATCAACCACAGAACTTGTTTCCATGGAAAACAGCGGAAGATCATAACTTTGAGACTCAGTGGAAGCATTGCACCTATGACCTCCGTGTCCATTCGGTGGGGTCGGTACCCCGGGCCTCCACAGAGGCACCTAAGGGGTACGGTGTTAGTATTTATGTTTCCCTTGACCGGAGACATCACTCTAAAGGATGGTGTGGCCATCATTCCGTCTAGGCCTATTCCCTCTCCCAGTTTCAGAACAACCCAGGCACCCAATTTTACAGCTGGGTGAATGGGACGCCTCCACTTGAGCCACCCATCTCAGCATGAAAGACACCAGGTCTGTTAATAAACCTCAGCTCGTAAATTAAAGCTAGTTTAATACTTTTCACATCCGTTTTTAACTGATAAAATTGTTTTAAATGAAGTGTAACGGGACACTCCACGTGTTCTGCCAAATCATTTGTTTCCTTCACTATAAATAATTCAAAACGAAAGTAAACTCTGAAAATTACCTGGACATTTTCATTTACTTATATGGAAAGTTTCACAAGTAAACAAAGTTCTTATAAAAATTCTAATGCGGGATTTAAAGCAACAGATGCTCAGCTTTCTGGACTACTGTTTTGGCCCATTAACCTGGCTCACTATTCTGGCTCACTATTCTGGACCACTAATCTGGCCCACTATTTTGGCTCACTATTTTGACTCACTGTTCTGGCCCACTATTTTGGCTCACTATTTTGACTCACAATTCTGGTCCACAAATTTGGCTCACTATTTTGGTTTACTATTCTGACCCACTATTTTGGCTCACTATTCTGGCCCACTAATCTGGCTTACTATTTTGGCTCACTATTTTGACTCACTGTTCTGGCCCACTATTTTGGCTCACTATTTTGACTCACAATTCTGGTCCACAAATTTGGCTCACTATTTTGGTTTACTATTCTGTCCCACTATTTTGGCTCACTATTTTGACTCACAATTCTGACCCACTATTTTGGCTCACTATTTTGACTCACAATTCTGGTCTACAAATTTGGCTCACTATTTTGACTTACTATTCTGACCCACTATTTTGCCTCACTATTTTGGCTTACTATTCTGACCCACTATTTTGGCTCACTATTTTGACTCACAATTCTGGCCCACTATTTTGGCTCACTATTTTGACTCACAATTCTGTCCCACTATTTTGGCTCACTATTTTGACTCACAATTCTGACCCACTATTTTGGCTCACTATTTTGACTCACAATTCTGGTCTACAAATTTGGCTCACTATTTTGACTTACTATTCTGACCCACTATTTTGCCTCACTATTTTGGCTTACTTCGTGAGTGAGAAGCATTGTACTTCGTGAGTGAGAAGAATTGTACTTCTTGAGTGAGAAGCATTGTACTTCGTGAGTGAGAAGAATTGTACTTCTTGAGTGAGAAGCATTGTACTTCGTGAGTGAGAAGAATTGTACTTCTTGAGTGAGAAGCATTGTACTTCGTGAGTGAAAAGAATTGTACTTCTTGAGTGAGAAGCATTGTACTTCGTGAATGAGAAGAACTATCGACATTAAAATGTCCCGCTGTCAGTAACAGAGTTCCTCGTTATATTACACGCTCTTGCACTGGGCCAATAATTTGTGAGCACAGGGTTAAAACTTTGTGCCCCAAATGCACGCTAGCAGAGCTTAGAGGGAACATTGTCGGATTCGCTTCTATTTGTGATCTCACTTATTACTATATGATTTTTGTTATTACACAGACCAAACACCAGCGCCATGTAGGACTGTCTTTGAGACAATAAGGTGCTGGTACAGCAACAGTAGTTAGAAATGATTGCCATATGAAACAGTCATTGTTGCTGGACTTCCCGCCATCCAAGGAGTGTGGGCTGAAGGGTGGTTACCCTAGGGGTTAATACATCACTGCCTCCAGGTGGCGCTCCCTTCTGGTGAACGAGGCAAGAACACTTATGGCCCTTGAACTGGTGGAGCGTGACTAGGGTATCGAGTTGTCTTCTTGTGTAAGTCCAGGGATTTTGAGCGAAACCATAACACTCTTCCACCACCACCACCACCACCACCATCATCATCATCATCATTATCATCATCATCATCATCATCATCATCATCATCAGAACTTGTTTCCATGGAAAACAGTGGAAGATCATAACTTTGAGACTCAGTGGAAGCATTGCACCTATGACCTCCTTGTCCAGACGGTGGGATCAGTACGCTGGGCCTCCACTCTGGGCCTCCATAGAGGCACCTAAGGGGTACGGTGTTAGTATTTATGTTTCCCTTGACCGGAGACATCACTCTAAAGGATGGTGTGGCCATCATTCCGTCTAGGCCTATTACCTCTCCCAGTTTCAGAACAACCCAGGCACCCAATTTTACAGCTGGGTGAATGGGACGCCTCCACTTGAGCCACCCATCTCAGCATGAAAGACACCAGGTCTGTTAATAAACCTCAGCTCGTAAATTAAAGCTAGTTTAATACTTTTCACATCCGTTTTTAACTGATAAAATTGTTTTAAATGAAGTGTAACGGGACACTCCACGTGTCCTGCCAAATCATTTGTTTCTCTTCACTATAAATAATTCAAAACGAAAGTAAACTCTGAAAATTACCTGGACATTTTCATTTACTTATATGGAAAGTTTCACAACTAAACAAAATTCATATACAAATTCTGATGCGGGATTTAAAACAACAGATGCTCAGCTTTCTAGATCACTATTTTGGCCCATTAATCTGGCTCAATATTTTGGCTCACTATTCTGGCCCACTAATTTGGCTCACTTTTGGTTTACTATTTTGACCCACTATTTTGGCTCACTATTTTGACTCACAATTCTGGCCCACTATTTTGGCTCACTATTTTGACTCACAATTCTGGTCCACAAATTTGGCTCACTATTTTGGCTTACTATTCTAATCCACTATTTTGGCTCACTATTTTGGCTTACTATTCTGACCCACTATTTTGGCTCACTATTTTGACTCACAATTCTGGCCCACTATTTTGGCTCACTATTTTGACTCACAATCCTGGCCCACTATTTTGGCTCACTATTTTGACTCACAATTCTGGTCCACAAATTTGGCTCACTATTTTGACTTACTATTCTGACCCACTATTTTGGCTCACTATTTTGACTCACAATTCTGGTCCACAAATTTGGCTCACTATTTTGGTTTACTATTCTGTCCCACTATTTTGGCTCACTATTTTGACTCACAATTCTGGCCCACTATTTTGGCTCACTATTTTGACTCACAATTCTGGTCTACAAATTTGGCTCACTATTTTGACTTACTATTCTGACCCACTATTTTGGCTCACTATTTTGACTCACAATTCTGGTCCACAAATTTGGCTCACTATTTTGGTTTACTATTCTGTCCCACTATTTTGGCTCACTATTTTAACTCACAATTCTGGTCCACTATTTTGGCTCACTATTTTGACTCATAATTCTGGTTCACTATTTTGGCTCACTATTTTGACTCACAATTCTGGCCCACTATTTTGGCTCACTATTTTGACTTACAATTCTGGTCTACAAATTTGGCTCACTATTTTGGCTTACTATTCTGACCCACTATTTTGGCTCACTATTTTGGCTTACTATTCTGACCCACTATTTTGGCTCACTATTTTGGCTTACTATTCTGACCCACTATTTTGGCTTACTATTCTGACCCACTATTTTGCCTCACTATTTTTAGTCGCTATTTGTGGCTCACTATTCTGGGCCACTAATTCGGCCCATTTTTTCAAATAAGTGAAAAATCTAACGACAGTTTTATCTTTTTCTCGAGCAGCTGAAGAAAAATATTTTTGTTTAGTTCATTCATTCATTCATTCATTCATTCATTCATTCATTCATTCATTCATTCATTCATTCATTCATTCATTCCCGTGTTTACAGAAGATAGTTATCCTCAGTTTTGTTCCGTCCTTTGTGTTAGTGTCTTGGCCCTTCTTTTTGCCATGCTACTTTGTGAGCCCGGTAATGCATTTATATTTTGGCCTCCCTCTGTTTCTTTTCCCCTGAGTTTTCCTCTCTCAGCTACAACGGGAAAATTTCTTCTGGTTAAATGTAAGATTTATCTTGTTTGTAGCAATTTACAGTACTCCCCTGTGCTCTAACTGCTGCAGAACAGTGAAAGTTAAAAGTTATACAGTGAAGGGTAAAAGTAAAACAGTGAATGGTAAAAGTAATGCTGTTAAGGATAAAAAAGTACGTAATACTGTGAAATGTTATACATTCTGCGCTGTATTACGATGGTTTTCAAAGTGGGGCCTACCTCTCCCCCACCCCACCCTGTGTGGGTTCGAAAGATCCAGTGGGAGGGGTGGGGGACATAGGACGGACAAGAGACATAAAGGAAATTAAGGGTGGAGCCGTGGAACTCTAGAAATGTGACCTTGGAGGCGAGATTGGGGGGGGGGGGGTGGCAGCTGAAAATGGTTTGGGAACCACTTCTGTTCTGTTAGATCTAACTGATTCTGTGCCATTTCAGAGTATCGAGTCACGTGATCAATGCATGTCTGATAGCCTACCACAATTTGTAGTTGATGATATTCTGCTGAGTACCACAGTTTGTAGTTGTTGATACTGTGCTGAGTATCACAATAGAGTATCCTAGGCATGATAATGATGGCGCAACAAGAACTACGTTTAATACTGTATCACAGGATATCATTTTTTGTCGTTCTAATGTGGAGTGATGGATGCATCAGCAGCAGCCATCTTGCTCACAACTAAGAGGCCTACAGGAGTGCTGTTAGGGAGGCAAAGTTTCGTAAGGGACATGAATGAATGAATGAATGAATGAATGAATGAATGAATATAGAGTGTCAAGCTGTATCATAGGATATTTCTGTATCTCAGCGGTGTATGATGCTGTACCACAGGGTGGTTCTGTACCACAGCGGTGTATCATTCTGTATCATAGAGCGATTCTGTACTTAAGCCATGCATCATGCTGTATCATAGACTGATTCTGTACTTAAGCCATGCATCATGCTGTATCATAGACTGATTCTGTACTTAAGCCATGCATCATGCTGTATCATAGACTGATTCTGTACTTAAGCCATGCATCATGCTGTATCATAGACTGATTCTGTACTTAAGCCATGCATCATGCTGTATCATAGACTGATTCTGTACTTAAGCCATGCATCATGCTGTATCATAGACTGATTCTGTACTTAAGCCATGCATCATGCTGTATCATAGACTGATTCTGTACTTAAGCCATGCATCATGCTGTATCATAGACTGATTCTGTACTTAAGCCATGCATCATGCTGTATCATAGACTGATTCTGTACTTAAGCCATGCATCATGCTGTATCATAGACTGATTCTGTACTTAAGCCATGCATCATGCTGTATCATAGGGCGATTCTGTACTTAAGCCGTGTATCATGCTGCATCATAGGGTGATTATGTACCCCAACCGTGTATCATGCTGTATCATAGGGTGATTCAGATACTGACGTATTAGAACCAGTGACAGATTAGTGATAATAGTCTTAATCCTGGGACCCCAGAAGGGCAATGGGGCTCAGCGTCCAGGGAATAAAAGCTGATCTTATAGCAGGCGACGAACAGTTTAGATAAGAAGGGCCCCTTATTAAGTTTAATATAGCGGCCCTCGAGGTGGCTAATCTTGTTAGAACGTGTGACTTATAATGTGACGTAGGGTATAATTCTTGCTGTACCAGAAGACACGTTTCATTTTAAAAAAAGGGTTCTACAAAGAAAAACAACAATAGGGTCCGCTATCGAATACTTCCTCTAAGTATTTTAACATCTTTTGTTGTTTTTCAAGTTAAACTAAGAAAATGGCGACAGGGAAAACTTGTACCCAGCAACACGCCTCGACCAAGCAAACCACCAAGTTGTGGAATGCAGTACATGGATTATTGTCCGTGGAAAACGGAAAAAGTTTTGCTAGGAGACAGATTATTTGTTTACTTGTCAAAAAGCATCTGGGACACGTTTCTTCACCCGGTTAACAGCTTTACAATGAGAGTGGCTAAATGTAGACGGTGATTTCCTCTCCGGTCTCTTTCGGTTTTGCGCGCTTGTGTGAAAGTCAAACAGGCAAGTTAGACAAAATATTTGCCAGATCTATTTGTATCTGTAAGTGAACGTGATTTATGTTTTTGTTTTTGTTTTTTTTTAGGGTAGGGAGGCTGAAATTTGGACTAGTAAAAAAAAACAGGACCAATATAAACATAGATGAGTGAAAAGAGGTTGAGAAGATTAAAACAGAACTGTAAAGGAGCAAAGAATATATATGTGAAGAATGGCACGTAGTTTAAAGCAGAACATTTTTCGTACTTTAGTTCCTCCAGTTTTTTTTTTTTTTTTGTTCCATAAAATAGCAGTTCGACATTTTACAAAGACCCTAAAATTTACAATTCATTACTTGTTTTCTGATTTATTTCACATTACTCAAGTTAATATTTGATATAATTACACTATCATAATATGTCATTTTCACTTTTTTTTTGTTTTTTTTTAGGGTAGGGAGGCTGAAATTTGGACTAGTAAAAAAAAACAGGACCAATATAAACATAGATGAGTGAAAAGAGGTTGAGAAGATTAAAACAGAACTGTAAAGGAGCAAAGAATATATATGTGAAGAATGGCACGTAGTTTAAAGCAGAACATTTTTCGTACTTTAGTTCCTCCAGTTTTTTTTTTTTTTTTGTTCCATAAAATAGCAGTTCGACATTTTACAAAGACCCTAAAATTTACAATTCATTACTTGTTTTCTGATTTATTTCACATTACTCAAGTTAATATTTGATATAATTACACATATCATAATATGTCATTTTCAACTTTTTTTGTTTGTTTGTTTGCATTTCGTCAAATGTAATTTTTCTCTGCACATAAGATCATATATGTCCTCACATGGTACACTTCTTCTTCTTCGTCGTCGTCTTCTTCATCCTCTTCCTCATCCTCCTCTTCCTCTTCCTCCTCTTCCTCATCCTCCTCTTCCTCTTCCTCCTCTTCCTATCCTCCTCCTCCTTTTTCTTCTCTTCCTCCTCCTCTTCCTCCTTATCCTCCTTCTCCTATCCTCCTCCTCCTCATTACTTTTCTTTTCCTTCATTTCTTCTTCTTCTTCTGCTTTCGTGATTTACAATGATTTAAAATCTCTACCGAATACTGCAGCAAGTCACGTGCACCAAGCCGTCCTCCAACTACAGGCAGTCGTGTCTTGATCAGATCTTCTGTCTCAGGTCCACATGACCTCTTCGCCCTTTAGAACAAGGACAAACATCTGCGGAATTTCCCTTGGCATTGTATACTATTTAGAGGATCTGATGTCACATTTTGGTATACTGTTTGGACTGTCTGATGTCACATTCTATTTTCTCACATTCTTGCTACATGTAGGATTGTTGCTTGTGTTGTACTACTTTACGATACTATATATATATTGCTTGTGTTGTACTACTTTACAGTACTATATATATATTGCTAGTGTTGTACTACTTTACAGTACTATATATATATTGCTTGTGTTGTACTACTTTACAGTACTATATATATATTGCTTGTGTTGTACTACTTTACAGTACTATATATATATTGCTTGTGTTGTACTACTTTACAGTACTATATATATATTGCTTGTGTTGTACTACTTTACAGTACTATATATATTGCTTGTGTTGTACTACTTTACAGTACTATATATATTGCTTGTGTTGTACTACTTTACAGTACTATATATATATTGCTTGTGTTGTACTACTTTACAGTACTATATATATATTGCTTGTGTTGTACTACTTTACAGTACTATATATATATTGCTTGTGTTGTACTACTTTACAGTACTATCCTATGCTATAAACGTTGTACCACGGTACACGTTTTGTACACGTGTACAGAATCTAACTGCCGCCCACGTTTTCAGTACTACAGGGTACATCTAATTACCGTGGCAGGCTATATATTCAATAATGTAAAGAGACAAAGTGTATGTAAAGTGGTTTCCAAGTGGGACGTAGTGGGACGTGGTGGGACGTACCACTTTCTTGTGGACACTGGGAGGATCCAAGGGGCGGTGACTTAAATGGAAAATGGGGACAGATCTGTCTATCTATTGCTCTGCCAACTGGCTTTGACGATCAAGATTTTCCCACAATTCTCTTCTCCGTGTGTTGAGTATCAGGCTGTGGTGGCGTTCTCTGTCCGTGCCGCCTTGTTAGTTCTCTCAGCATTTCTCTCTCACTCTCTCTCTCACTCTATCTCTCTCTCTCACTCTATCTCTCTCTCTCTGTCTGCCTCAATCTCTTTCGCCATCTACCTGGGGGTGAAGACGCCGGATAAGGTAATCAGTGACCCATAGCTGATATGTCAGCGTCAGGGTTAGCGACCCATAGCTGATATGTCAGCGTCAGGGTTAGCGACCCATAGCTGACTAAGACCCTGTCCCACCTCTCCGTGGTACCCCCAGTAACAGGCATAGCCTGGCTAACGGGGCATAGATCGCCATAGTCCCCATGGTGATAGAGTCTACTAAAGAAGCATTGCACACTCCCTGCTTTTTAGCTGTACTCCGTGACTGAAAAAGTAGCTGCCATAATCCGCTCCCACACCGATACGATGCTGTGCCTAAAAATCTCTACAGCATCGGCCGCAAAGAACAACAGCTCGCAGTTACAGGGACTTCGTAGAAGTACAAGAAGTGCCATCTATCTTTCCTGTTGTCTCAGTGTATTCTAGCTCGCTTCGCCATAGAGCCTGGGGAACAAACGGCCAAGTGTTAGTTTTAATTTATATTTTTCCAGAAGAACCAGGGAGCTTGAACACCGCAGCCATATAAGTACAGTTTACCTGCATGCAGAATTTTACCATTTGCTGAGTTTTACATCAAGGGCTGCTTCATTCTTTCTATCTTACTCTTAGTGAGTGACTTAGTGGCTCTTAGCTTTCTTGTCCGTGAGTTTGAACTTCCGATCTGTCGTTAAATTAATTCTCCCCCCCCCCCAACCCCTCACTCAAACCCCCCATACACACACACACACACACACACACACACACACACACACACACACACACGTTACTGTTATCAGGGTCTGGGGACATTACAAAGGTGAACGAAAACAGGGTTTATATTTTTTTTTCTAGTAAGTTATTTGAAGCTAGCTTCTCATTCTTGTGTCGAATGCAAACAAAACTTCATTTTAACGCTTAAACAAAAGTCTTTTTTTTAATCAACAGATGTTTAAACTTTGTTAAAACACAGCTAAAACATCAGACACGTTAATGAGCACAGGTAGGAGCTGTAATTTAACGTATGTGTTGTAGCTGTAATGTAACGTAGGGTGTAGCTGTTATTTAACTCTGTAGGTTGCAAATACACAAAATATGAAACAAGGAGGTTTTCGTACAGTAAAGTAACAGAGCCCAGGGTTGTATGATGAGACCTGAGAAATGTCGTAGACGAGGCAATTTTAGACGTGAGAGAAAGAAAACTCACAAGAGGATTATCTGGGACTCGAACCAGGAACTCCAGTAAAGCGACCAGCTGTCTAGTCACGAGAGAACAGCGCATTAACGAACTTCGCTATTTAGCGCCCACCCCCACCCCCCACCGGGTTGTAGCTGCAATTTAACACATAAGTTGTAGATGTAAGTTAACACATAAGATGTAGATGTAATTTAACACATAGGTTGCGGATGTAATTTAACACACAAGTTGTAGATGTAATTTAACACATAGGTTGTGGATGTAATTTAACACATAGGTTGTAGATGTAAATTAACACATAGGTTGTAGATGCAATTAAAAAAACTTAAGTTGTAGTTGTAATTTAACGCATTGGTTGTAGCTGAAATTTAACGCATAGGTCGTAGCTGTAATTTGACGCATATGTTGTAGCTGTAATTTAGCACATTGGTTGCAGATGTAATACAACACACGTTTTGTAGCCTGTAATTTAACACGTGTGCTGTAGCTGTAGCTTATCACGCCAAGACATTATGTGCCAGGGCGTGTAGAAAGTGAGTTTTTGTCCGCAACTTTCATGCGGGGTCTCATCTTTCCAAATCATCAGCTTTCAGACTTGAGAGAGCGAGACTATCCTGAAAGAGAAAAACTGGCGAAGGATATATCTCATATCCTTAATCACAGACGGCGTCTTTTCTTTTAAAAAAATTATCCTTAGTGTCATGTGGGGGAAAGATTCTGTTACAAACCTCGACTAAAGTGTCTCCCTTGGGGAAAGGTAATCTCTCTTGCGGAAAGGCAATCTCCTTTGCGGAAAGGTAATCTCAATGTGTGATTTTAATGATGTTGTAAGAGACTGGGCTGACGTACAACCTGGTCGTATCATCATCGGGTGATAAACGATAGCCGTGTTCTAGACCAGCCCTCTCCCAGCATACCGTGAGGAGTTTCTTTTAAAAAAATATGATCTATGACCCACAATTATGTTTGACACCCAGATCAGTTGTGCTCTAACCTGCCCTAACGATGTTCATCTGGGGTATTATATTAGTTATACCTATCCAGCACGGGGTATTACAACCTGGCCGGATCAAGCGATATCAAGTTCCAGTCTGCGGACTACCCATAATCCGGCTGAAGAATACTTAAATATTAGAATCTACCAGTCTTTAGATGTTTTCCTGTCTTTGTTTAAAAGCTATTTTAGAAATTTTC
This sequence comes from Achatina immaculata, assembly GCA_009760885.1. Lineage (NCBI taxonomy): Eukaryota > Metazoa > Mollusca > Gastropoda > Stylommatophora > Achatinidae > Lissachatina > Lissachatina immaculata. The sequence goes on along the minus strand of CM019716.1, from coordinate 67,224,974 downwards.
CATATTTGATAATATGCCATACTATTAATAGACCCCCCCCCCCCTCAAACAAACAAAAAAAAAACTAAAGTCACTAGATAAAAACTGTCATTTTGTTCGCCATTTTTGTCTTGTATGTTAAGCTTCTTGTTTCTCGTTCTGTTTTTTTCTAAGTCTTGCTTGTTTCATACAAAATGTGGACAACAGAAATGTACTGAGAGTAGATAGCAAGTTAATGGAGGAGGTCAAGGAATTTGTATACCTTGGCAGTAGAGCAGCAGAAGATGGAGGCACTGAAGAGGACATCAACAGAACAGACCAGGCTTTGGCGGTCCTGGATAAGACAGTGTATGGAGATCTAAAAAAGCTGACCTAGAAAACAAACAAAAACAAATTAGAATATTTAAGAGCAATATCTTAAGTGTTCTACTTTGCGGAAGTGAATACTGGAAAACCACCACAACTATAGAAAACAAACTGAATTCCATCCAGACTAAATGCTGACGTAGGATTAGTCGAAAATATTGGCCAAACACCATAAGAAATAACACTTTACAGGTAGAAATGCAGATGAAGCCACTGATTTCGATTATTGAGGAAAGATGCTGGCGTTGGTTGGGACATGTGCTACGGGTGACTGACGACTCACTACCAAAAATAGCACTAAGATGGACACCACAGGGGAAAAGATTTAAGGGTAGACCAAAGGAGACATAGAGAAGAACAACAGTGAGGATGTTGAGTAGCAGAAGCCTCACCTGGGTAGGAGAAGAACAAAAGAGAGGATGTTGAGTAGCAGAAGCCTCACCTGGGTAGGAGAAGAACAAAAGAGAGGATGTTGAGTAGCAGAAGCCTCACCTGGGTAGGAGAAGAACAAAAGAGAGGATGTTGAGTAGAAGAAGCCTCACCTGGGTAAGAGAAGAACAAAAGAGAGGATGTTGAGTAGCAGAAGCCTCGCCTGGGTAGGAGAAGAACAAAAGGCGAAAGACAGGCAATTGTGGGAAACCCTCGCGGAAGCCCCATAAGCCTTGGGCTCCGTAGGGTTGAGAGAGAGAGAGAGAGAGAGAGAGAGAGAGAGAGAGAGAGAGAGAAAGAGAGAGAGATATGTTTTAGACGAGTGATTTCCAAAGTAGGCCGTCCCTCTTAGAGGCGACTGGTTGGGGAAGGAATCGAGTTGGAAAGGGGGTGGGGAATTTTTTTGGGGTGGGGGTTGAGGAAAAAGAGCAGACACATGGTATCAGAATCAACTGAGGTGTGTATATATATATATGGAGGGGGTAGGTAGTGATGTGTTCTGCAAAGCAAGGAGGTGGCATTTTGAAAACTTTTCGGAAATTCTCTTCTTGATCAAAGTCTTCTCCTTTTTTTTCTTCTTCTCTGTACTTTCTTCATTCATCTTTTTAAAATTGTCCTATTTCTTATCCCCGGCTTGCCATAGACCTGCTGTTATTAGCCTGGACATGTGTTTTAATAATGATCTTTTTCATAAAGTGTGAGCGGTTCTAAGGACTGCAAACGCGCCACAAACAGCCTCTGGCAGTCAAGTCCAGCTCCTGGCCTTCCCATGGCAGAACTGTTTAAACTGACAGGAGAAGGGGCGAGTGCGAATATCTGGCGCCTGAAAACCAGTTACTTAGGGTAGATGAGTGGCACGTTTGTTAGCTCATCTGCCGCTGTTGGCGAGACCTTCAGCTGCCTTGCGTGGAGCGGTGCTCCTCCCGGCCAATGAAGAAATTTGCAAATGAGGTTGCCGCCCAGCATCACTGCGGAAAAGGTGGTAGAAAGGATAAAGCGAAGCAAACAGTCAAATCACGGCACCTCTGGTCTGGAGGTCGGCCACGTCCTGAGTGCAATCATATCGGGTGAAATGCATGAACCGGCTTGTCCCAGAGGTTAAGACACTGCTGGCGAGACTCCTCAAATGCCGCGCGTGGAGTGAAGCTCCTCCCGGTTAAGGAAGTAAATGCGGAAAAGAAATAAAGGTTGCTGTGCGGCGCCGATGGGAAAAGGTGGTAGAAAGTGAAGTTTAACCGGTATGTCCAGTAGTATCGCTATGAGAGCTATACCACGGCACCTCTGCTCTAGAGGCCGCCCACGTCCGAAATACACCTACACTGGTGAAATTTGCCTAAACCGGCACATACCAGGGGTGGAACTCGATGGCTAGACATGTCATGCCACCTTCACTCTAGAGGTCGGTAACGCCTGATAAACACCCATACTGGTGAATTTTGCCTAAACTGGCTCATACCAGGGGTGAATCTTGAAGGCTATGCATGTCACAGTACCTCTGCCCTAGAGGTCGGTCGCGTCCCAAACACGCCCATACTGGGATAATGCCTAAACCGGCTCAACCCAGGGGTAGAAGTCACTAGTGGCGAGGATTCGTCCTCCTGGACAAAAGCTCCATCCTGGTCACAACTAGGAAGGGTAGCGGCCACGACCGCAAAATGTTGAAGTCGGAGACACTGGACCAGGGAAGTCTAGATAGGCAACCAGCTCTCACCCGGCGGGGATGTTTGCGTATCCTAATCACGCTGAGGTTTTCCGGTGAGAAAGTCCAACCCTGGACTGGATGGGCAACCACCTCTCACCCGGCTGTGATACACGGGTATCTCAAAACATGTCGAGGTTTTCCGATGAGAAAGTCCAACTCTGGCCTGGGGGATGCACTGATATCCTAAACACGTCGAGGTCTTCCGGTGAGAAAGTCCAACCCTAGACTAAACTGGTGCAATGAAAACCACGGTGTCACGCAATCCCGCTTCCGAGACCCACCAAGAATACAGGCTAAAGCCCTGCGATACTGTGAACCCCCTGTGGTCCTCTCGTGGATCTCGTGTGGTCTTTTCGGGGACCACACAGGGGACCACGGGACCTAACGAGGACCACATGCGTGAATTCAGTAGGTTCACAGTGCGGTTTTTGGTGGTAGAAGTGAACGAAGAAGAAGAAGAAGATAAAGTGTGAGCAAGACCTCCGAGAGACATTCTGGAATCCGGTACCATCACAGACCAAATCTGTTTTCATCCACTATGAGCCCACTCTTAAAACAGAAGAAATTCCCCAGCCCCCCCCCCCCCCCAAAGGTGCGGGGGTTGAGTCCTATCTCAGAAAGGCCCGAGTGTCTGTTTTAGTTATCACAGCTTTACATGGGGTGCTTCGTGAACATTTTATTTGTATCATTATGTACCAACATAAAATAACTGTTTGCTGTAGGGTCTTGGCCATAAATAAGACACCAGCCATGAAATATACCAAAACTGAGAGATATGGACATTTGTAAGAGATTATATTCCAACAGCCAGGAAAAGAGAAATAAAATAAGGCAAAAACTGTGGAGAAACACTGCAACCAAGTAAGCTTTCTTACTACAGTAAGTTCTATATTGTGTACTGCAGTACATTGTTTTATATTGTGTACTACAGTATATAGTTCTACATTGTGTACTACAGTACATAGTTCTACATTGTGTACTACAGTACATGGTTCTATATTGTGTACTACAGTACATAGTTCTGTATTGTGTACTACACTACATAGTTCTACATTGTGTACTACAGTACATAGAGATGTGTGCCGTTCAGTTTTACAAAAAGATAGAAAGAGTGAGGAAAGTTGGCAAAAGCAAAAATGGCAGAAAGTAAGAGGAGCAGGTATAAATGAAGAACATACAACAGTCCAATATTTCGGCAAGCGCCCTTATCAAGGATCACATACAAAAACAACACGGATGAAAAAACGGATGAAAAATTGAAGACTTCGCTTTTTTTTTTAATCCTTGTTGTAAGAGAGACAGATTTTGTAGAAATCCACAAGGAAGTGCTAAAACCAAACTACTTCAGCTTCTTTTTGCTAATCAAGACCCTACTTCATCATTTTTATGTTGTTGTTGTTGTTGCTGTTGTAGAGACTTCCACCATCTTTGAGTTCAACATTTTGCTGCAGACCATGAACGCACCCTAGAACCCGCCTTTCAATAAGAAATTAATATCAAACAAGGTAAACCAATGTTTTACTAACTTCCTGTAAATGTCTGTCTCTCCCATGTTTTACAGAAGCTAGAAATCTGCACTGGCAGTGCCGGCCCGGCCCTCGCTAACCTATTGTCCGTCCGTCGGGCGCCTCGATCAACAATAACGTGTCTCATTAAGGCTGGAACAAAACCAGCGATGGCAACAGCATTCATTGTCTGTCTCGACGACAAGAAGCCGGTCCCATTGTTGGCGGTAGAGACCCGGCTCTGGGACCCCTAGCTGTATGGCAGTAACACACAAGTGACTGACACCTCAGAACTCACAGTCAACACTCGCTTTGTCTTCGGGCAAGTTTACAGCGAGCTAGTTGCTGTGCACTTTCGTTTCTTGTATAATCTATGTCCATGTTGGCATTTTAGTTTTTTACATTTATTTTTACTTGTTTTTTTGTGTGTCTCAGTTGGCCGAGACCGGAAGCTGACAGACGGAGTAAAGAATTGGCGCAGAATCCAGCGATTGTTGTGTTTCACTTTGTGGGCTTCTTCTTCGTCTTCATCTTCTTCTTCTTATTCTTCTTCATCATCTTCTTCTTCTAGTTGCCCTCTTCTTCTTCTTCTTCTTCTTCGTCATCTTCTTCTTCTTATTCTTCTTCATCTTCTTCTTCTTCTAGTCGCCCTCTTCTTCTTCTTCTCTTCTTCTTTCTTCGTCGTCGTCTTCTTCTTCTTCTTCTAGTTGTCCTCCTCCTCCTTTTCCTCCTCTTCTTCTTCTTCTTCTTCTAGTTGTCCTCCTCTTCTTCCTCTTCTTCTTCTTCTTCTAGTTGTCCTCCTCATCCTCTTCTTCCTCCTCTTCTTCTTCTTCTTCGTCGTCTTCTTCTTCTTCTAGTTGTCCTCCTCCTCCTTTTCTTCTTCTTCTTCTTCTTCTTCTTCGTCTTCTTCTTCTTCTAGTTGTCCTCCTCCTCCTTTTCCTCTTCTTCTTCTTCTTCTTCGTCTTCTTCCTCTTCTTCTAGTTGTCCTCCTCCTCCTTTTCCTCATCCTCTTCTTCTTCGTCTTCTTCTTCTTCTTCTAGTTGTCCTCCTCCTCCTCTTCTTCTTCTTCTAGTTGTCCTCCTCCTCCTTTTCCTCCTCCTCCTCTTCTTCTTCTTCTTCTTCGTCTTCTTCTTCTTCTTCTTCTAGTTGTCCTCCTCCTCCTTTTCCTCCTCTTCTTCGTCTTCTTCTTCTTCTAGTTGTCCTCCTTCTCCTTTTCCTCTTCTTCTTCGTCTTCTTCTTCTTCTTCTAGTTCTCCTCCTCCTCCTTTTTCTCCTCCTCTTCTTCTTCTTCTAGTTGTCCTCCTCCTCCTTTTCCTCTTCTTCTTCTTCGTCTTCTTTTTCTTCTTCTTCTAGTTGTCCTCCTCCTCCTTTTCCTCCTCTTCTTCTTCTTCGTCTTCTTCTTCTTCTTCTTCGTCTTCTTCTTCTTCTTCGTCTTCTTCTTCTGCTTGTCCTCCTCCTCCTCTTCCTCCTCCTCTTCTTCTTCTTCTTCTTCTAGTTGTCCTCCTCCTCCTTTTCCTCCTCCTCCTCCTCTTCTTCTTCTTCTTTAAATCAGTTTCTAATTCCAAACACGACACAAGGAAGGTTGGCCGTATTTGATATTATGAATATCTGTAGTTTCTTCATTCATCTTTTAAAAACTGTCCTATTTCTTATCCCCGGCTTGCCATAGATCTGCTGTTATGAGCTTCAACATCTGCCTGTATGGCGAGGTACACCGGAAATGCACTCATCACAGGGCTTAATGAAGTGTCAGAAACCACAGAGATAGCAACTTTGCCCCAAATTATGTAAATTAAACACAAACAGAAAGGACAGAGTGGCATCATTTCTTCCTCTCCCACACTTATGGTACTTCTTCCTCTCCCACACTTATGGTACTTCTTCCTCTCCCACACTTATGGTACTTCTTCCTCTCCCACACTTATGGTACTTCTTCCTCTCCCACACTTATGGTACTTCTTCCTCTCCCACACTTATGGTACTTCCTACACTTATACTACTTCTTCCTCTCCCACACTTATACTACTTCTTCCTCTCCCACACTTACACTATTTTTTCCTCTCCCACATTTATTCTACTTCTTCCTCTCCCACACTTATGTCACTTCTTCCTCTCCCACGCCTAAGCCACTTCTTCCTTTCCCACGTTTATGCTAATTATTCCCCTTCCACACTTATGCTACATCTGGTTCTCCCACACTTATGTTACTTCTTCCTCTCCCACGCTTATGCCACGTCTTCCTCTCCCACATTTATGCTAATTCTTCCTCTCTCTCACTTATGCTACTTCTTCCTCTCCCACACCCATGCTACGTCTTCCTCTTCCACACTTTTGCCACTTCTTCCACTCCCACATTTATGCCACTTCTTCCTGTCCCACATTTATGCCACTTCTTCCTGTCCCACATTTATGCCACTTCTTCCTGTCCCACATTCATGCCACTTCTTCCTGTCCCACAATCATGACATTTCTTTCTCTTCCACAGTCGTGCAAATTCTTCATCTCCCACATTTATGCTATTTCTTCCTCTCCTACATTTATGCTATTTCTTCCTCTCCCACATTTATGCTATTTCTCCCTCTCCTACATTTATGCTATTTCTTCCTCTCCCACATTTATGCTATTTCTCCCTCTCCTACATTTATGCTACTTCTTCATCTCTTACAGCTATGCTAATTCTTCCTCTCCCACAGTTATTCTACTTCTTCCTCCCCCCCCCCCCCCCCCACTTATTCTGCTTCTTCCTCTCCTACATTTATGCTACTTCTTCCTCTCCCACTCTGATGCTGTTTCTTCCTCTCCCACATTTATGCTACGTCTTCCTCCCCCCCCCCCCCTCATTTATGCTGCTTCTTCCTCTCCCACACTAATGCTGCTTCTTCCTCTCCCACACATGCTACTTATTCCTTTCCCACATTTATGCCACTTCTTCCTCTCCTACAGGTATGCCACTTCTTCCTCTCCTACACGTATGCCACTTCTTCCTCTCCTACACGTATGCCACTTCTTCCTCTCCTACACGTATGCCACTTCTTCCTCAAAATAATCGAAAATTGTGTCCATGATATTTGAAGAACTCTTCTGTAGCATTTGCATTCAAAGGCATTTATGTGTTTCTCAGCTGTTTTGTTAAGTGTCCAGGTCTCACAGGCATATGTTGCGATGGGAAAGATGCATGCCCTTAAAAATCTTATTTTTGTGGTTCTGTCTGTTCCTCTCCACAGCTTCTTTTAGTTGTTTTACTTTCTGAAGAGCGATATATGTCCCCCTTTTAATTTCCCTCATTGTATGTCCATTATTAGTTAGTACCTCATATATCACATGAAATAAAACGAGTATTAGAACACATACAAGCACAGCACAAGTTTCTCTAAAGATCAAGAGAACATAGTACTTTTTCCTCATCAGAAGATGAAGACCACAGTAGAAGGAAAGGTTGAGGGGAGGAGAGGCGAGAGATAGACAGAGCTGTAGATGGGAAGAGTGGACAAGATACGGCCTGGCACGAGAGAGGGCGCTGGCTGGATATTCATTACCACCAACCTTCTTACTTGAGATGGCACATGATGATGAATTTTTTTTTTAACTGGCAACTTCCCAGCAACGGTACAATCAACGTGGGCTGTTTCCACATGACTTCTATTAATCTACATACAAATAAAAAGATTTTCGACCTCTGAGTATGCCCCTCAACATAGGACTAAAGATCAACGTAGGAAAGACAAAGTTAATGAAACAAAATGTGAACAACAGAAATGTACTCAGAGTAGATAACAAGTTAGTGGAGGAGGTCAACGAATTTGTATACCTTGGCAGCAGAGTAGTAGAAAATGGAGACAGCACAGAGGACATCAACAGCAGACTTACTAGAGCAAACCAGGCTTTTGCAATGCTGCAGAATATATGGAAATAAAAAAAACTAAGCATAAATATGAAAATCAGGATATTTAAGAGTAATGTTCTAAGTGTACTACTCTATGGAAGTGAATGCTGGAAAATCACCAAAACCATAGAAAACAAGTTGAATTCTTTCCAGACTAAATGTTTACGAAGAATTAGAAAAATATTTTGGCCAAACACCATAAGAAATAACATCTTATTAGCAGAAATGCGGATGAAACCACTGACAACAATTATTGAGGAAAGATGCTGGCGATGGTTGGGACATGTGCTCCGAATGACTGACAACTCACTACCAAAAATAGCACTAAGATGGACACCATAGGGGAACAGAAGTAAGGGTAGACCAAAAGAGACATGGAGAAGAACAACAGAAAGGATGTTGAGCAATAGAGGGCTCACCTGGGCAAGAGCAGAAAAAAAGGCAAAGGACAGGCATTTGTGGAAAACCCTTGCGGAAGCCCCATGTGCCCTGGGCACTTAAGGTTCAGAGAGAGAGAGAGAGAGTATGCCCCTCCCCCTTTTTTACACCCCCCTCCCACTCCCAAACGCCTCACAAGTATGGGCCCCTGGACTCTTAACTGTAAACGTGTCTCTTAGCCAGGAATAAAATATCTGTCATGTCCACACAGTTTAACTCTTGGTTTTCCCGGAGACATAGTTTAACTCTTGGTTTTCCCGGAGACATAGTTTAACTCTTGGTTTTCCCGGAGACACAGTTTAACTCTTGGTTTTCCCGGAGACACAGTTTAACTCTCTGTTTTCCCGGAGACATAGTTTAACTCTTTTTTTCCCGGAGACATAGTTTAACTCTTGGTTTTCCCTGAGACATAGTTTAAATCTTGGTTTTCCCGGAGACATGGTTTAACTCTTGGCTTTACCCGGAGACATGGTTTAACTCTTGGTTTTCCCGGAGACATAGTTTAATTCTTGGCTTTTCCCGGAGACATAGCTTTAACTCTTGGCTTTTCCCGGCTACCTTTGTCGTCTCTACAAAACACCTTCTCTAGACATGGCAGCGGGAGAGTCTCAATTCCGGACTTTTCCCTTCCAATTTTTATAGGAGTCAGAGCAGATATCTCTCCTCCACCTGCCGGTCCGACAGCTAGTCATTATTCTCTCCAACCCTCCTATGCTATCCTCTCCCACCCCACCCCTTATTTCTGTCGTAGTGGGCTCCAGAGTTTGGAAGAAAGAGTTAATGTACCGGTCATTAGATGAGAGAAGTGAATTCAGGTACTCGTTTTTACAAGTGACTGACTGTACCTCGGAGTTTCTCAGTAAGTGGTGTCCTGAATCTTTGAGCTAATTTATTCAATCAAGTGGTGTCTGCTAAACAGTGTGAGACAGACAAAGTAAGTGTCGTCCTGAGTCTCTGAGATAATTTCTTCAACTGGTGTCTGCTAAACAGTGTGAGACAGACAAAGTAAGTGGTGTCCTGAGTCTCTGAGCTAATTTCTTCAACTGGCGTCTGTTAAACAGTGTGAGACAGACAAAGTAAGTGGTGTCCTGAATCTTTGAGCTAATTTATTAAATCAAGTGGTGTCTGTTAAACAGCGTGAGACAGACAAAGTAAGTGGTGTCCTTGGTCTTTGAGCTACTTTCTTCAACTGGTGTCTGTTAAACAGTGTGAGACAAACAATGTGGCCATTCTTCAGTTTGCTTCCGCTGTTCTATGCTATGGTAGCGCTGACGTAAAATACAATAGCGTTACATGAGTTTGTTTTCGATATTTCTTTGTATTTTGCTATTTTCTACTGAAAAATAACCCCTCTTCCCCGAGTGTACACCTTATAATTAGACGTTATGACGCACATTTGTGTATTAATTTTTTTTTTCCCCAGAATTTCCCCACCAGCTAAAAATTTTGCCTATAAACTGCAAAAACCGCGGAGTGCACATTGTATATAGGTTGGTGTGGGCTGGTTTTTTGTGGTAGTCATGTGTGCCTTTTCTTTGGTCCTCATATGCAGGCAAATCCTGCAGCAGATGCAGGGCCGTCATTTGTTGTTGTTGTTGTTGTTTTTCCCCAGTGTGTCACATGTGCAGCCATCAGACTTGGATCTAGGAAACGAATATCTCGGCAGGGCTCCGTCCCTAATGGGATCACAGTGACCGCTACCCAGTTACCCCGGAGAAGGGAGAAGGCACATGAACATGGTAGAATAAGAAGCACTGAGACAGTTTAACATCAGTGGGGGGAGGAAAAAAAAAAAGAGATCTTCATTACGGCCAAGAACTTCATCTTGACTTCTACATGAAGATCAGACAACAATGACATGTTACAATAAGTCTCCGCAGGGACGAGAGATCTAACAGCGACCAAAAGACAAAGCCAGAAACAAAAGCCTTTATTCCATGGTGGCCCGGTGCAGTATTTATATCCCGGCTATAAACTGGTTATAATCACATGTTGACAACTGCTTGCCTGAGAATACAGAACGGAGAACATTATACCCAATGTCAAGCCATAAGATGAACAAAGACGATGCATTCATTAACTTAATGTTGCCTTTTACACCAGTTCCATTTATTACTGTCTCCTTTTCTAACTGCCCAGGATGTCAAGTACGGAAGACTTGACTTTCAAGGATTAGTTTTTTTTTTTTTATATTGCTGGCTTTGCTTGTTATTGTTATTTTTGTAGCTCGTTACGTTGTTATTATCATTTTGTGCATTTGGACGTTTTATTGCTCACGAAAATGTCCAACAGCAGCTTGAAAGAAACCTGCATGTTATACTAAAAAAAACTGTTCATCATTTTGAATTGTTTCGTTTCAGCTGAAGGCGGTGCATATTTTCATTATTTTTCTTAGCTTGGCTATTCTTTCAAGAAGTTTTGTTTCGTATTTTCTGATTTTTTTTTAATTCGGACAGATCTGGAGACCACGGTATTGTTTTTTTTTTTTATCTTTCTTATCTTTTCTTATCTTATCATGTCGTGCCAACTATAAAAGCAGATTATCTAGGATATACATATGAAGCTTACACTTTGGATTTTTTTAAAATATAAATTTCCCCATTTTATAATTGTCACTTATAGAAAACGTGAATTTTATAAATCAAAGGAGAACAATAATTATAGGAGTTTTTTCCCTTTGCTGGAGGTTGCTGCCAAAGATTACTAAAAACAAGATGGCCGTGACGTTGAATAAATTGCCAGATTGCATTTTCCAACAAAATGAATAAGATTATCGCTACAGTTGATTTGAAATATCTTTATTGTCGTTCAGTGTGGTCGTTAATCTGTGCGTTCGTGTTACCATTGCCTTCCTGTATGGGATCTAATTTGCATAAGTCAATATCTCGCTCAGTTATTGGCTTGTTCTGTCCACACGTGGTTCTCGTCTAGTGCGAGACGGCTCGAGCCCCCCATAATGCACTGCCATTCGTCACTTCCTTTTTTCCAAACGCCCGCCTCTGAAGATGTTGAATTGCCCCCGTCTGTTTTGCCTTATGTAAACTTTCTCAGGCAATTCAACGTTCACGCATGGTCAACATGGCGCCGGGTCTAGCGCTGGAAGGAATTGTTGTTCCCGCGCGTGCAACCAGCACCATCGGTGTTGCTGAGGCTGATGCAGATGTTGTTGAAGCCAACGTCGTGATTTTCAAGACGAGAGCAGGGGGGTAGGGGTGGTTTGGGGGGGGGGGGGGGTCGGTCTAACAGATGTGTCAGATGATGGTGCTTAGATCTTAGGCCTGCTTGTTTCTGGCACATTTGTTATTGTCCTATCCACGATGGATTTGATAACAAATGTATTGAATAAAATGAATAACATATATATGAAAATGGTAAAATACATGACGTAAATATGGTAATCAATAAAATAGGTGACCTGTATATGGATGGAAGTAATAATATAAATGACGTAATACAGTAAATTAATTATATCAGCAACGCATATATTAAATTAATATAACAAATAACGTATATATGAAATTACTAAGTGACGCGAATGTGAAATTAATAAAATAAATGACGTAAATTAATATCAACGTAATAAAGTAACTGACGTAATTATGAAATGAATTAATTGACGTATATATCGAACTAATAAAATAAGTGACTCAAATATTAATTTATTAGAAATAAATTAACAAGAAGGAAAACAATGAACAAAAGGATGTAAATAGATAATCTTCTTCTTCTTCGTTCGCTTCTACCACCAAGACCGCCCCGTGATCCTACTGAATTTACGCCTGTGGTCTTCGATAGGACCCGTGGTCCCCGAAAGAAATACATGAGATCACTGAGAGGACCACAAGAGGTTCAGAGTATCGCAGGGCTTTAGCTTGTATTCTTGGTGGGTCTCAGAAGCGGGATTGCGTGACACCGTGGCTTTAGTTGCACCAGTTTAGTCTAAATTTGGGCTTTCTCACCGGAAACACCTCAACGTGTTTTGGATATCAGCATATCCCCGCTAGGTGAGAGGTGGTAGCCCATCCAGGCTAGAGTTGGACCTTCTCACCAGAAAACCTCGACGTGTTTGAGATACCCGTGTATCACCGCCTGGTGAGAGGTGGTTGCCTATCCAGTCCAGTGTTGGACTTTCTCACCGGAAAACCTTAGCGTGATTAGGATACGCGTACATCCCCACCGGGTGAGAGGTGGTTGTCTGTCTAGACTGCACTGGTCCAGTGTCTTCGACCTCAGCATTTTGTGGCCGTGGCCGCTACCCTTCCTAGTTGTTACCAGGACGGAGCTTTTGTCCAGGAGGATGAATCCTCGCCACTAGTGACTTCCACCCCTGGGTTGAGCCGGGATAGGCATATTATCCCAGTATGGCGTGTTTGGGACGTGACCGACCTCTAGAGCAGAGGTACCGTGACATACATAGCCTTCAATTTTCACCCCTGGTGTGAGCCGGTTGAGGCATATTTCACCAGTATAGATGTAAATCGGGCGTGACCGACGTCTAGAGCGGAGGTGACGTGACATGCCTAGCCATCAAGTTTCACCCCTGGTGTGTGCCGGTTTAGGCATATTTCACCCTTTCGGGGACCACACCGGGGACAACAGGTCTTAACAAAGACCACGGGCGTAAATTCAGTAGGATCACAGGGTGGTCTTGGTGGTAGAAACGAACGAAGAAGAAGAAGATCCCAGTATGGCGTGTTTGGGACGTGACCGACCTCTAGAGCAGAGGTGCCGTGGTATGAGTAGCTCTCGCCACGATACTACTGGACATACCGATTAAGCTTCACTTTATCCTTTCCATCACCTTTTCACATCGGCGCCACACAGCAACCCTAACTGCTTTTCCGCATTTTCTTCCTTGGCCGGGAGGATCTTCACTCCACGCGCGGTATCCGAAGAATCTCGCCAGCAGTGTCTTAACCTCTGGGTTAAGCCGGTTCAGGCATTTCGCCCGATATGAGTGCACACAGGACTTGGCCAACCTCCGGACCAGAAGTGCCGTGATTTGACTACTGTTTACTTCGCTTAGTCCTTTCATTCACCTTTTCCACAGCGGTGCCGCGCGGCAACTCCAATCGCATCTTTCTTCACTGGCCGGAAGGAACCCTACTCCACACACGGCAGCTGAAGAATCTCGCCAGCAGCGGTAGAAAAATAATAAAGAAGCAAATGTCATAATTATGAAATTAGCTCAAATAAATTTAACAGATTCTTGTAGTATTTGTTCTGAGTGCCGTGGTACTGAGACTTTTGCCTTTCTCCTAGTTCGTGCTACCAGCGATGGCTGACGACAGACGCAGCTGATCATGAGGAGACGGATCGATTCTCTTCAAGATGGGCGTCTTGTCGCAGCAGGGACAGAATATTAGCTATAGAGTATATTTACTAGTGCATGAATATTAGCTATAGAGTATATTTACTAATGCCTGAATATTAGCTACAGAATATATTTACTAGTGCCTGAATATTAGCTATAGAGTATATTTATTAGTGCCTGATTATTAGCTACTGAGTATATTTACTAGTGCCTGATTATTAGCTATAGAATATATTTACTAGTGTCTGAACATTAGCTATAGAGTATATTTACTATCTGAGCCTTCCCGTGCCGTTAAACGTCACATAGGGTTCGCAAGGTAGTTCGCCAATTTTTCCTGTCTTCGGCGAATCTTTCAACCTCATCAAGGGATTTTATGCCTGTTAATTTGGCCTCTCTTAACAATGTCCTCTTCAGAGTTTCACGCAGTCTGCCTCCTTTTCTTTGGCCTATTGTGCTCCATTTTATAGCTTGTTTTGGGATTCTCTGACTGTTTCTTCTCATCACGTGACCAACATATGTCCATTTCCTTTTCCTGATCACCCATGAGACTGGTTGTTGTTCAGTCATCTGTCTTTTCTCTGCATTGTTCTTGAATTCGTTCCACTTGATGCCGAGTATTTTCATGAACATTAGCTATACATAATATTTAATAGTGTCTGAATATTACCTATCTCATCACTCCGCCATAAAGCACAAGATCTCAATCAATACTGTCATGATCCGGTAAATCGAAGCGTAATATTTAAATCCTCTCCGTAGAGTACTGTGAAAGAGTGTGTATGTTTTACAGTAACTTGTGAGCCTAGGGAGGAAAGAAGAGGAGGCGGAGTGAACGAAAGAGGGAGGATCAGTTGACATGAGGAGGACGGATATAGCTTCCAGAAAATAATTTGATACTAGTAAATGTTTTCCTGCTTTACATTTAGTCATTTCGGCTTAAATCTTTCACACCTGAATTATTTTTCATGTTCTGCCAGAACAAAATTTTGATGGAAAGAAACAGGAAGGAAGTTACTCTGTCGTTTAAAAATATGGATTGGACAAAATGTGTTATTTTTTTTCATTTTATTTAGACTTTGCCTAACAAATCTCTCTGAGCATTGATTCGCATAGCCATCTATAAGATCTGCCAACCCTGCCACTTTTGCTGTGGAGTGAAAGAGTTAAATGTTTTCCCACACTGCACTCAGTCGTTTGACCGAATTACTCTTCATCATTTAAGTCACTTTACAGGAACTAAACTTCTGTAATACGTTATACATCCAGTTCCTGGAATTTAAACTTCTATAAAATGTTATACAACCACTACTCTACAGAAGCTAAACTTCTATAACCTGTTATACAACCACTCTCTCTCTCTCTCTGAACCTTAAGTGCCCAGGGCACATGGGGCTTCCGCAAGGGTTTTCTACAAATGCCTGTCCTTCGCCTTTTTTTCTGCTCTTGCCCAGGTGAGCCTTCTATTGCTCAACATCCTTTCTGTTGTTCTTCTCCATGTCTCTTTTGGTCTACCCTTACTTCTGTTCCCCTGTGGTGTCCATCTTAGTGCTATTTTTGGTAGTGAGTTGTCCGTCATTCGGAGCACATGTCCCAACCATCGCCAGCGGAAGCAAGGGAATACAACCACTACTCTACAGAAAGTAAACTTCTATAACCTGTTATACAACCAGTACTCTACAGAAGCTAAACTTCTATAACCTGTTATACAGCCACTACTCTACAAAAATCCTACTTCTTTACTATTTTGTACAGCCATTACTCTACAGAAACTCTACAACTTCGTATATCAAACAGCTCTACAACTTTTCTCCTTTACCTTACAGCGCTTTCAAAGGGATTTACGTGTTTTTCAGCTCCTTTGTTAAGTGACCAGGTATTTGAATGTAAATGCTATAGAAGAGTTTTTCAAATACCATGGACACACACACACACACACACACAAAACAAAAAACAAAAAAGAACAAATATATCCATACTACAAAGCTTTTAAGTACTGTCACACTTAAATGTCTTCATGGCGTGTGTCTCAAATAGCCTCTGACAGTCTGTCCAGCTCTTGGCCTTCTCGCGTCGGAACTAACTGAAAGGCGAATATCTGGCACCTGAAAAACCAGACGCTTTCGGGTAGATGGGACTCATTACTCTTGGTTGGTAGCTTATCTAGGAGAAGGAAAATTCCTGCAAGATTCTTCAGCTGCTGTGCGTGGGGTGAAACTCCTCCTGGCCAATGAAGAAAAACGCGATTAGGGTTACCGCGCGGCGCCGTGGTGGAAAAAGTGAAGGAAAGGGTTAAGTGAATTAGCCAGTAGTCTCGCGGTGAGGGCTACTCATACCACGGCACCTATGCTCTAGAGGCCGGCCACGTCCTATATACACCCATACTGGGGCAATATGCCTAAACCAGCTTAACCCAGGGGTGAAACTTGATGGCTACGCATATCACGGTACCTCCGCTCTAGAGGCTGGTCATGTCCTATATACACTCATACTAGGATAATACGCATAAACCGGCTTAACCCAGTGTGAAACTCAAGATGTGGCGAGGATTCGTTCTCCTCGACAAAAGCTCCGTCCTGGTCACCACCAGGAAAGGCAGCGGTCACGAACACAAAATCCTGAAGTCGAAGACACTGGACCAGTGCAGTCTAGATAGGCAACCACCTCTCACACGACAAGGATATGTTATATCTAAATCACGCTGAGGTTTTCCGGTGAGAAAATCCAACTCTGGACTGGATGAGCAATCACCTCTCACCCGGCGGGAATACACTGATATCCAAAATACGTCGAGGTTTTCCGGTGAGAAAATCCAACTCTAGACTATACTGGTGCAACGAAAACCACAGTGTCACGCAATGCCGCTTCTGTGACCCACCGAGAATATAGACCCAAGCCCCGCGATGCTCTGAGCCTCCATCCTAAATGAGACTATCGCGAGAACCACAGAAGAAAATTCAGTAGCGATCTTGATAGTAGAACCGAACGAAGAAGAAGAATACATACTACAAAAACTTAATATTGAGGAAGGCTGGCTAGTAAAGAGGATTAAACAGAGAATACTTAAATATTTTAGACACATTAAACGTCATGATAATCTAGAGAAGACCGTTTTGGAAGAGTAAATAATAGGAAAACGAAAAAGAGGAAGACCAAGGCGAAGATGGCTGCAAGACATCGTTGATGATCTGCAGATAGATGCATCAACGCAGGGTATCTTGTTTACAACCGATAAGCCTACATCTAAGCTGTTAGGAAAGCCTACAGGAGAGCTGTTAGGAAAACTTACAGGAGAGCTGTTAGGGAGGCTTACAGGAGAGCTGTTAGGGAAACTTACAGGAGAGCTGTTAGGGAAACTTACAGGAGAGCTGTTAGGGAAACTTACAGGAGAGCTGTTAGGGAAATTTACAGGAGAGCTGTTAGGGAGGCTTACAGGAAAGCTGTTAGGGAGGCAAAGTTCCACAAAGGACATGCAATTGACTGGCTGATCCTACTGGGAAAAGAAGAGCATTTACGTACTTATAGGGCTATGCGATACGTGAATAGCTGCCTTTTCTTGACTACACTGACATTTGTATGCTACGTGAATACCTGTTTTCTCTTGACTACACTGACATTTGTATGATACGTGAATACCTGTTTTCTCTTGACTACACTGACATTTGTATGATACGTGAATACCTGTTTTCTCTTGACTACACTGACATTTGTATGACACGTGAATACCTGTTTTCTCCTGACATTTGTATGATACGTGAATACCTGTTTTCTCTTGACTACACTGACATTTGTTTGCGAGATCTTCCCCATCCCAGCAATTGCCGAGAGCTTCAAGGCAGCAATAACCAAGAAAATACAATAACGATAACACCAAGAATACTATTATTATTTATCTTCTTCTTCTTCTTGAGAGACAACAAGGCAACAGAGCTATCGGTATGAACATCTGACCTATTAATGACTCTTGGAATGGACAACATGTTTTGAATGAGAAGAATATCTCTGTTCTAGGAACTTCTTATATTTCTCACACAAAGAGGAAAGACAAATGAGTTTTATTTTCCAGCCGAAATCTGTATGTGTACAGTCAGATTTGGGCATCGGGGTGGCGAAGTAGTTGGTGCACTAGTCCCTCACAGCGAGGGTAGATGGTTTGAATCCAGCCGGAGGTCTCCTGGTCACTCAACTGTAGAAATGGGGTACCTGACTTCTTCTGGAGCTGGGGAAGGTAAGACAACCAGGTATGATGCTGACCTCATCGTCCTCTAGTATGTTGCTACGTCCAGGAATATGTGGACGACTAATATCATATTCCCCCCCTTCCCCCCTCCCCCCTCCCCCCCCCCTTGGTGTCTTCATGACATGTCAGGGCCGCCTGTACCTTTAACAATACATTTAGAAATCTGTGAAAAAGAACAAATATATCCGTACTACAAGAACTTAATATTGAAGAAGGCTGGCTAGTAAAGAGGATTAAAGAGAGAAAACTTAAATATTTTGGACACAATAAACGTTATGATAACTTAGAGAAGATCGTC
This sequence comes from Achatina immaculata, assembly GCA_009760885.1. Classification (NCBI taxonomy): domain Eukaryota; kingdom Metazoa; phylum Mollusca; class Gastropoda; order Stylommatophora; family Achatinidae; genus Lissachatina; species Lissachatina immaculata. The sequence goes on along the minus strand of CM019716.1, from coordinate 67,206,821 downwards.
TTGGAAGGGTACATAATGGGAAAAAGAGAGGAAGACCAAGGCGAAGATGGCTGCAAGACATCGCTGATAATCAGCAAATGGATACATCAGCAACAGGGCATCTTGCTTACAACCGAGAGGCCAACAGGAGTGCTGTTAGGGAGGCAAAGTTCCACAAGGGACACGCAAATGACCGTGGTGGAAATGTTGAATAGACAAAAGTGTCCCTATCTGGAGTTACAGTTATCATTTTCCCTTTCCCTGTTAAAGACTCAACAATAAAGACAGGTAAATGTTCAAAATAACAAAACACTTACTAAGATCTATGAACCGGTTTTGACATAAATTTAAACCACTAAAACTGTGAGAGATATTTTTAATGGGACACCTCGTGTAAAACAGCCTGGGATAATGGAAATTAGTCGAGGTCCTTAAATATTCTTGAGTGGCACTGAGTACAGAGAAATATAACGGAGGTATACAAACAAACAAACAAACAAACACACACACACACACAAAGTGTCTATACATAATTGTCTGATTACTATTTTGATTATGGAAAGACAGCCCAGATCTGTCTGGTACAGAATGCACACACAAAAAAAAAAAAAACTGAGAAAACCCGCAAATGGTTTTGGTCCTAAAAATAAATGTTTAGTGCACAACGGTTCTCAAATTGGGGATCATGGATCCTCAGGGATTTCCACGAAAGGATTTTAGTTGGTCCGAAGACCGGCAATTGTACTGATTTGAGTTTAAAATAATAATAATAATAATAATAATAATAATAATAATAATAATAATAATAATCTGGGTTATATTAATTGATTTAGTTTTAATGGTCTACTCTTGCGCCAGAGCGGTGTACGCTAAGCAGGAACCCTGCATAAATTATCCAAGGCAAATTTATTGTTCATAAAACTGCGTGAAACATCCATGGCGGGATTATAATTTTTCCCTGTCAGGAGTCAATGAAATAAAAGAAATGACGTATGTATGAAAGCAAGAAAGTAAAAGACGTTTTACACGAAATTAATGAAATAGATGACGTAAATATTAATTTAGCAGAAGTACATTATGTAAATAGGAAATTAATAAAACAAAAAGACAAAAATTGGAAAATTCACCAACGACAACAACAACAACAACAACACAACAACAACAACAACAACAACAACACTACAGCTCCGTGCCGGAACTTCACAAATAGAGAATGTTAGTGAACATAAAACTCTAGGTCTCATGATTGACCACCACCTCAGCTGGAATCATGTAGACAATTTAACTAAATTCACTGCACACAAAAAAAGTTTACTCAAACATTATCTCGACGCAGACACCAGAGAAATATACCACATATCACAGATACAAACACACTTTGTCTGGGGTGGTTGTTCCATGTCAAACATGAAAAGCCTTACTCACTCCAAAAACGAGCACTAAAGCTTATAGACAACAAACATGCAGTGCATATTACACATTAGGACAAACATCTTGATATTCTACCCCTCAAGAAGAGATTTCTTTTCAACAAGGCCAAATTAATTCATAAAATTCTATCGCACAATGCTCCACCTTATCTGTGGTCGCTGTTCAAATCCAAACCAAAACACAGTCAACGCTTAAACAATTATATTCTTCTGAAACCAAGGCTTGACATGTTTTTTTAAAAGCTTCTCTTACTCAGCTGCCCACCTTAGGAATGCCCTACCAACTCATGTAAAACTAAAAAGTAATATTCGTTCTTATAATTATAAACTTTGTCAATATCCGTTTGATATGGATTATATGCCTCCCTGAAATGTATTTGTGTTTATGTGTATTTGCATACATGTATGAATATGTGTGAATGCCTATATATGTGTATGCATATATATGTGTGTATGTATGTGTATGTTTTACATACGTATGTGCATTCCAAATATATATATATAGAGATGTATATATGTGTATATATACATATATATATATACATTATATGTGTGTACGTATGTGACAGCATGTTTATGTGTATACATAAGTATGTGTGTATATATGTATATGTGTGCATGTGTTTGTACATTTGTGGTATGTAATTGCATACATGTATATATATTATCAAAGTCTAAATTACTTTAAAGTACTGCTTGATTGTTGTATTTCTTTTCCTCCTTTTCTATACATTTGTTAGTTCTGAATGAATGTAAGAATGTAATTGAGTTTCTTTCATGTAGTTACATAAATCAGAGCGTGGAGTGTATGGACAAGAGATAGTTTGTTATTTATTTATGCAATCATTTGATTGTTTCTTCATGCTTATTATACTCAATATACAAATGCTGAATGACTGTGACTGAGTGAAAGCTGTGTGATGAAGGGCAGAATGTTAGACGGGCCTGCGTGCCAAATTCTTAACCCTTTGAAAATAAAGTATGTTCTTTGGCTCGTTCACTCTCTCTCTCTCTCTCTCTCTCTCTCTTTCTCTCTCGCACACACACACACACACACCCATTCTTTGAATGTTGGGGTATCCTTTCATAGTCTCCTTGAATATACACAAGTTAAAGGAAAAACCAGATAAGTTCTTCCATAGCCCTTGAGGTCTGTGACCCGTCCATCTTGAACTGTGGCCTTGTTGGCTTAACAAACGATGTGGCGTGCAGGAGTGTCTTTGCCCCAACTTGTTACAAAATCAGATGAAAGCGAGCCAGATATTTGTGTCAGTCAGGCACGACAAATGTCAACATGGCCGGTTCTTGAGCTACAGTTAGACAAATATAGTCATCAGATGATGATTGCTGTTTGATGGGGGGACATCAAAGGCGCCGCACAAGGTAGAGCCCTGAACTAACCTATATTAAAATTTGCCTGGTTCGTTAAGCTGAGCTCAGCTGCTGATTCGTGACTCCATGGACTATTTTTTTGCGTGTAGAATTTGAGTAAAGAGGCTGATCTACTAATAGATGATGATGTTTGTGTGTCAAAACAGCGTGTCAATATTTACATAGACAGAAAGCACCAGTAACGGGAAACTGTACTCAAAAGAAGAGAATTTCCCCCCAAGTGATCTTCATCACCATCATGTGCCGTGGTAGAAAGCGTTGACGGTCATTCGTCTCCATCCTGTGTGATCCTTGGTGTTTTCGATCAGTTGAAAGGCTTTTCTGTTCTCCATGCAACTTGGTCAATCAGCTAAGATCTTCCTCTTTTTTTTTTTTTTGAGATGAATATTCCAATCATTACCAAGTTCTCTAACTTCGGTCTTCTCGTGACACGTCTAACAATTTTTGACCGTCTTTTTGTTAAACTTATAATTTTAACAAGTTTTGATTGTCTTTTTTAAAAATAATTTTAACAGGTTTTGATTGTGTTTTTTATAATTTTAACAAGTTTTGACCGTCTTTAGTTAAACTTATAATTTTAACAAGTTTTGATTGTCTTTTTTTATCATTTTAACAAGTTTTGACTGTCTTTTTTAAAAATAATTTTAACAAGTTTTGACTGTTTTCATTCTTCTGAAACTTCTCCGATAACTCTTCATTTTTTTGTTTGTTCTGTCCAGGGTATTTGTTGCATCTTTCTCCAAAACATCTCTACTACTTTCGCTTTCTTTTTCATCTGTTAACTTATCTAAGTTCACAGCCATACAGTACTTTTGGCTGTACATAGTGATGGAAAAATCTTCTCATAACTTTTAGGTATCTTATTAGAATATCCTTTTAGCATAATCATTCTCTCTCTCTGTCTCTCCCTGTCTCTTTCTCTGTCTCTGGCTTTCTCCCACGATCACACAAATAAAGATAAATCAATCAATCCCTGTCTCTCTCTGTGTCTCTCTGTCTCTTTGTCTCTCTGTCATTCTCTCTCTGCCTCTGTCTCTATCTCTCTCTTTCTCTCTGTCTCTCTCTGTCTCTCTGTCTCTCTCCCTGTGTGTCTCTCTGTCTGTCTGTCTGTCTGTCTCTTTCTCTGTCTCTCTCTGTCATATACTGGCAGATCTGTTTCCGTTACAGTTCAACTCAGGCAGGTATTTTCTGTCATGGAAACAAAATCTCCTCAACACTGCATGCCGAGTACCCATTTTTACAGCTAGGCAGGGGGTAAAGATGTGCGCAGAGCAGCGGACAGCAACCCATGGCTGATTGTTCCGGTAAGGATCAACCTACCAAGACTCTACGCCATTTCTCCACCTGGTGCACCTAGTAACAAGTCCGGACTGCTCAAAGGAGGGGGGGGGGAAGGGGGGAATCTATTATCCCCTCAGGGCGTGGAGCCTGTCTAAAGTATGGCTGCACTTTTCCCTGCTTTTTAGCTCTATTCCGTCGTGAGAGTCAGCGTCCCATGGCTGTCATGATGGCGTCAGAGTCGGCGAACCACAGCCGACCAAGACCCTGTCCTACCTCTCCGTTGGTACCCCCAGTAACAGCCCTAGCCTGGCTGCCGGACCAGATATTACCACGATCTCCATGGCAACAGAGCCTGCCAAAGAAGTCTGGAAAGGTGTCTGGAAAGAAATTAAAAAGCCTGACTTAATTCACTCCCTATCCGACACGATACTCAATCTCCAAAACATTCATCACATCGGCTGTACACAACGTTCTGCTGATAGTTCTAACGATATGGAACACTAACAGCAACATTCACGCTGGAATATGTACATAATCTAAAGCTACTTAGATTGTTCTGGAATGTCTGTGTGACATTCTAAAAGCTAAGAAACAGGTCAGAATGTCAAACGGGCCAAATTCCTAATTCTTAACTCTTTGAAAATAAATTTTGTTCATTCCTTCGCTCACAAAGAAGTATGAAAGAGAAAAAAAAAATTAAGTTAGTATTGAATTGTGTCCCTTTGAGGTTAAAAATACAAGGGGAAAGAATTTAACAGATGTGCTGTAAATATAAGACAACTGTTAAAAGTCTTCACTAGATAAAAGTGGCCGACTGAACTGGATGAGGTGTTAAGCGAGGAAGGAAGGGTGAGATCTCGAGTGAGAGTATGCTAGGCCTAAGACACGTTCGCAGGGCAAGTAAATATTTTTTTGTGAATGGTCCAGGGAGCGCAAGTCAACAGCGACAAGACTGAAACAATGCCCTCCATGCGCTCTCCTTCGGTGGAGTTTATCCGCAATCTCGGGTCTGTTAGTCACCGCTGGTTTTAGTGTTGTCAACACGGTAATTATCTCCCTTTTGTTTCTGCCTACTAATAGATTATGTCCCTTGATTTCCTTCAGCTGGTATCTGTATCTTTGTATTCCTTGGATATTTTTCTACCGAGTATCTCATTGGGGGATAGTTTCGTGGACTTAAAAGGGTGTAGCTAAATGCAAGGAGGTGCAGTGCTTCTTTAGCAGGGAGCTGTAGTGATCGCTGACCCGTTAGGCGGACATCAACAGTTATGTGGACATATAGTTAGGTGGACATCAACAGTTATTTGGACATCAACAGTTATGTGGACATCAACAGTTAGATGGACATCAATAGTTAGGTGGACATCAGTAGTTAGGTGGACATCAGTAGTTATGTGGACATCAATAGTTAGGTGGACATCAACAGTTAGGTGGACATCAATAGTTATGTGGACATCAATAGTTAGGTGGACATCAATAGTTAGGTGGACATCAATAGTCAGGTGGACATCAATAGTTAGGTGGACATCAACAGTTAGGTGGACATCAACAGTTAGGTGTACATCATTAGTTATGTGGACATCATCAGTTATGTGCACATCAACAGTAAGGTGGGCACCATCAGTTAGGTGGACATCAACAGTAAGGTAGACATCAAAAGTTAAGCGAACATCAACAGTTAGGCGGACATCAACAGTAAGGTAGACATCAAAAGTTACACGAACATCAACAGTTAGGCGGACATCAACAGTAAGGTAGACATCAAAAGTTACACGAACATCAACAGTTAGGCGGACATCAATAGTAAAGTGGACATCAAAAGTTACGCGAACATCAACAGTTAGACGGACATCAAAAGTAAGGTGGACATTAGAAGTTAGGCGAACATCAACAGTTAGGCGGATATCAACGGTAAACTGGACATCACCAGTTAGGTGGACATCAATAGTTAGGTGGACATCAACAGTTAGATGGACATCAATAGTTAGGTGGACATCAATAGTTATGTGGACATCAATAGTTAGGTGGACATCAGTAGTTAGGTGTACATCAATAGTTAGGTGGACACCATCAGTTATGTGCACATCAACAGTTAGGCGAACATCAACAGTTAGGCGGACATCAACAGTAAGATGGACATCAAAAGTTAGGCGAACATCAACAGTTAGGCGGACATCAACAGTAAGATGGACATCAAAAGTTAAGCGAACATCAACAGTTAGGCGGACATCAACAGTAAGGTGGACATCAAAAGTTACGCGAACATCAACAGTTAGGCGGACATCAATAGTAAAGTGGACATCAAAAGTTACGCGAACATCAACAGTTAGATGGACATCAAAAGTAAGGTGGACATTAGAAGTTAGGCGAACATCAACAGTTAGACGGACATCAAAAGTAAGGTGGACATTAGAAGTTAGGCGAACATCAACAGTTAGGCGGATATCAACGGTAAACTGGACATCAACAGTTAGGTGGACATCAATAGTTAGGTGGACATCAATAGTTAGGTGGTCATTAGCAGTTAAGTTAGACAGTCTTGGTATGCTGCGGTTAGTTAGAGGCTTTTGAGCACTACCTCACCACACCTTCCTCTTCTCCCCAGGTCACGAAGTGCTTAGATAGATAGATAGATAGATAGATAGATAGATAGATAGATAGATAGATAGATAGATAGACAGACAGACAGACAGACGGATGGATGGATGGATGGATGGATGGATGGATGGATGGATGGATGGATGGATGGATAGATAGATAGATAGATAGATAGATAGATAGATAGATAGATAGATAGATAGATAGATAGATAGATAGATAGATGGACGGACGGACGGACAGACAGACAGACAGACAGATAGATAGATAGATAGATAGATAGATAGATAGATAGATAGATAGATAGATAGATAGATAGATAGATAGATAGATAGATAGATAGATAGTGTTCATCTCATGATCTGTAGTGTACAAACTGTCATCTCTGCTAATACTATATGACATTACATTATACAGACCAAACACTACAGTATACAGACCAAACACTATATTGCAGAAAACAAGCACTACATTGCTGAAACCAAAAGCTACATTATACAGACCAAACACTACAATACATCACTGTTCTTTTGTATAATGTAACACGCTTGTCCAGTAATTAATCGTTTTCGTCACATCAAGTAATAATCTCTATTCTCAGATTTCTTTTCCTCTTTTCTTGACTTTTGTCCCCCGCCCCCCTCCCCTCTGGGACCCACAAGGCTTAAACCTGCCCAGACTAAAATGGCTAATCCACACCACTACCCCCATAACAGGGCCGCCTTTACATCCCTTGTCATGTCTTCTCCTCTGCTTCTGTAGTTTAGAGAAAGTGGTGTATACAAATGCTCGCTCTGTTAAAGGGAGCTGATGATTCATTTTTGTCACCTCCCCCTCGGGGGAAATGACTCAGGATGATGATAAAACATGACACTACCTGTGTACAGGTGAAAACCTTCACTATCCATAAATCTATAACTTGAGAAACGAGTATTATATGGGACCTCAACAACCCAATAACTGTAGCAACCAGCGACTGGCACATACATGTCAGAAAAGAGGACATAACAATATGTTGAAAACAAAATGATATTCAACAAATGGGCGCGGGCTCTCCTAAAGTTTTATATTTTATGTTCCTGAGAATCCGATATGTCCTTTGACTAGATTACGACATACCTCTGCTGGATATAACTTGGTCTGGCAGCTTTTGTGTAACGCTAGAACGTGGCAAGCGCTAGGCTTTTATCTGGACGAAATGCAAGTATTGCCGTATTATTTCAAGTAAAGGCGATCCTGATGGCTTATCACCAGTTCTTTCTGTTTGATGATATCAGAAATAATTCTAACCTGAATCACAAACCAGCTTTGACCTTTTTTTTTGTTGTTAAAGGTAAAATCTATCTATCTATCTATCTATCTATCTATCTATCTATCTATCTATCTATCTATCTATCTATCTATCTATCTATCTATCCATCCATCCATCCATCCATCTATCTATCTATCTATCTATCCATCCATCCATCCATCCATCCATCCATCCATCCATCCATCCATCTATCTATCTATCTATCTATCTATCTATCTATCCATCCATCCATCCATCCATCCATCTATCTATCTATCTATCTATCTATCTATCTATCTATCTATCTATCTATCTATCTATCTATCTATCTATCTATCTATCTATCTATCTGCCTGCCTGTCTGTCTGTTTCTTTTGCCGTCAGTCTCTCAAATGTTTTGAGTTGTCAGGAGTAAAAGGTTTAGATCTTCCTTCAAATGTGAACTCTTACAGAACCGAAGAACACAAGAACCGAAGAACACACAGATCTTTGAACAAACTCTGATATTGAAACCATTCATTACTATACAATAAAACATGCGCTATTTGTCAAACAGTTTCTTGTCTTCCATAACTGCAGTTATATTGTATTATTATATTATTATTATTGGCTAGGCATTTAAAGGTCGTGTTATTATAGCAAGGACGTAAGTAGGGTAACGGTGTTAAGTTTTTACTTCACCTGTCCGAAAACAAGACAATGATGCGGTCAAGGCCATGCCTGGCTGTCCCTTCTTCCCCAGGCACAGAGGAAGCCAGGTGTTATTTCTCCAGGTGAGTGACTGGGACACCTTCTACGGGATTAGAACTTCTCGCCACAAGAGACTTGTGTACTAATGTCGTCACCACTGGGACGTCCGAGCCGGAGGATCCCATGGGACATTCTGGGTGTGTGCGCACTCTGTCCCAACAGATTCTGATCACAAACCAGGCGGTTTCTGTGTCTGTGAGGCATCGCTCCCAAAAGGACTCTTCTATAGCATTTACATTCAAAGGCTTTTATGTGTTTCTCAGAGTCCTTCAAATATCACAGGCACAAAAAAGAGCAAATATATCATTCAAATATCACAGGCACAAAAAAGAACAAATATATCCTTAAAATATCACAAGCACAAAAAAGAACAAATATATCCTTCAAATATCACAGACACAAAAAAGAACAAATATAACCTTCAAATATCACAGGCACAAAAAAGAACAAATATATCCTTCAAATATCACAGGCACAAAAAAGAACAAATATATCCTTCAAATATCACAGGCACACAAAAGAACAAATATATCCTTCAAATATCACAGGCACAAAAAAGAACAAATATATCCTTCAAATATCACAGGCACAAAAAAGAACAAATATATCCTTAAAATATCACAAGCACAAAAAAGAACAAATATATCCTTCAAATATCACAGACACAAAAAAGAACAAATATAACCTTCAAATATCACAGGCACAAAAAAGAACAAATATATCCTTCAAATATCACAAACACAAAAAAGAACACATATATCTCTATATTACAAGAACTTAATTTTGAAGAAGGCTGGCTAGTAAAGAAGATTAAAGAAAACACTGAAATATTTTGGACACATTAAATATCATGAGAATTTGGAGAAGATCGTCATGGAAGGGTACATTATAGGGAAAAAAAAAGAGGGAGACATCGCTGATGATCTGCGAATAGATGCATCAGCAGCAGGGCATCTTGCTTACAACCAAGAGGGGCTACATGAGAGCTGTTAGGGAGGCAAAATTCAGGAAGGGACATGCACATGAATGACATTCCCAAAAGACGTACCTTAGACAAAAACCACCAGGGAGAAAGGCTTAGTTCAGGGAGATTAAGTTCTCTGGGGACTTCTCGTGGGCCAGCCATTTCTTTCCTCTGGGGCAGTGTTTCGCCTACGGGACGCCTACAACAGCCAAGGAGAACTCGAAGAAAATAGAAACGGAGGGAGACAGAAAGAGAAAGAAACAGTCTAAGTGGCACAGAACAAAATGAAGGCTACTTTACTGATTACACCCACCAAGTGGGACAGAAAATGAGAACGCGTGATCGCCAACGCCTACCTGAATTATCTTCTTCTTCTTCTTTTATCAGCTGAAGAATTCAGCAGCTTTCTGAGCCAGTGAGGCTCAATGCTGCAGACAAGACGCGTATCCATCTCCCTCTGTTCTTGATCTTGTGTCCTGTCTTGTCTCCTTTCTCATATATCTTTCGGTGTTGAGGGAACAAATAGACGTCTTGATGTGGCTCAGTGATTTGCTTCATATAATGTGATATTTAATGCTTCTGTAATTTCCTCTCTCTCCATCTCCTGTGTGGGCGACCTCATCCTCTGTTACCTACAAATCTTAGTATGAATATTGTATGTGGTATATTGTCTGTGATAACAGTGTAATATGTCCAAACCATTTGACTTGCTGTTTCTGGATATAGTGTAATACTAGTGTTACCTCAGCCTTTGCCCTGATGGTGGCATTTCTTATTTGGTCTCTTCTTCTTACATTTAGTATTCTCCTCAAACATCTCATTCCTGTCGTGATGATTTTTCTTTTGTTCTTGGCTGTTAGTGTCCATGTTTGACAGTGATAGCGTAGAGTTGGAAGGAACATTGTGTTGTACAGTGCCCTTTTTGTTTCGGTTGTGATGTATTTGTTTTTCAGGAAAGGAGTCATTTGTCCAATGACCTGATTTGCTTTATTTTATTTTTATTCTTGATAGTTTATTGCCAGCTGTCGATTCCAAGGGAGTTGTCTTGCCATCGTTATCTAGGTCTACCTCTTGATCTGTGTCCCCATTCATCACTTCGGTATAGGTCACCTTTATCTGTCTATCCTCCTCCATTCTATCTAAATGCATGAGCCACTTCATTCTGTTGTCTTTTATCATGTCTGTTGTAAGCAGAGAGTTAAACAATGTGTAGTTTTCTTTGTTGTTCCTTATCCTACATTTTTTGTGTTATAGAGTCTCTTACGTGTCCATAACTTCTCTGTCAGGATTCTTTTCTCAAATGTTTGTGTTTGATTTTTATCTTGTTTAGTTGTACCCCATGTTTCTGTCCCATATAGTGGTAGATCTAGTCTAATCTGTGGTAGATCTAGTCTAATCTGTGGTACATCTAGTCTAATCTGTGGTACATCTAGTCTAATCTGTGGTGCATCTAGTCTAATTTGTGGTAGATCTAGTCTAATCTGTGGTAGATCTAGTCTAATCTGTGGTAGATCTAGTCTAATCTGTGGTACATCTAGTCTAATCTGTGGTACATCTAGTCTAATCTGTGGTACATCTAGTCTAATCTGTGTCCGAACTATCTTATCTTATATCTTATATCCTTCCCGTGGCGTTAGACGTCACATAGGGCTCGCAAAGTAGTTCGCCAATTTTTCCTGTCTTCGGCGAGTCTTTCAACCTCATCAAAGGATGTTATGCCTGTTAACTTGGCCTCTCTTAATAATGTCCTCTTTAGAGTTTCACGCGGTCTGCCCCTTTTTCTTCGGCCTGTTGTGTTCCACTTGATAGCTTGTTTTGGGATTCTCTGATCATTTCTTCTCATCAAGTGACCAACATATGTCCATCTCCTTTTCCTGATCACCCATGAGACTGGTTGTTGTTCAGTCATCTGTCTTATCTCTGCATTGTTCTTGAATTCATTCCACTTGATGCCGAGTATTTTCCTTAGGCATTTGTTTTCAAAAGAGTCTAATTTCTTTTCTATTTCTTTAGTTGTTTTCCAGCTTTCGCATGCATAAATGAGGGTGGATATTACATTTGAATTGAATAGTCTTAACTTGGTTTTTGTGCTTATAACTTTTGAATTCCATATGTTCTCAAGATTCTTGAAGATTGATGCTGCTTTTGCAATTCTGATCCTAACTTCCTTTCTAGTGTCACCATCCTTGTCTATGTAGCTGCCAAGGTATGCAAATTGATTGACTTCTTCAATATCTGTCCCTTCTATGTGTATTTTTCCATTTTGATTGATGGGAATTTTCATTATCTTTGTTTTGTCCTTGTTAATTTCAAGTCCTATTTTGCTAGCCAGTGAAGATAGGCTATCTGTTTTTTCTTGCATGGAATTCACATTATTACTGATAAGAGTTATGTCATCAGCAAAATCAAGATCTTCTAGTTGGGTCCCATGTACCCAGTCAATACCTGTGTTACCTGTGCAGCATTTTGTCATTATGAAGTCTATTGTAATCCCAAAAAGTAAAGGAGACAGTATACATCCTTGTTTCACGCCTGTTTCAATCTGGAACCATTCACTCATCCCTTCTTCTGTCTTGACTGCACAACCATATCCATTGTATAAGTCCTTAATGATGTTGACAATTTTAGATGGTATTCCATATAGACATAAAATTCTCCATAATGAATCTCTGTGTATGCTATCAAATGCCTTCTTAAAATCTATGAAATTCAGTATTAATGGTTTTTGCTTTTCAATATGTTCTTCAAGTATTATTCTGAGAGTAAAGATCTGGTCGAGACAGCTTCTCCCTTTTCGAAATCCTGCTTGTTCTTCTCTCATTACAGTATCCACTATATCTTTGAGTCTATTCAAAATGACCTTGCAAAATACTTTTGACACAACTGATATTAAGGTTACTCCTCTCCAGTTGTTACAGTCACTAAGGTTGCCCTTTTTTGGTATTTTAACAATGATTCCCTTCTTCCAATTAGAAGGGACCTTTTCTTCTTTCCAAATCCGAACTATGCGGACATGAAAAAAAAAAAAAAGATATGATATTCTTGCAATTGGACGATTTGTAGGTATTGTGAATATTCCTATTCGACTGTCAATATTCTTCTTCTTCTTCTCCTTCTTCTTCTACTACTACTACTACTACTACTACTACTACTACTACTACTACTACTACTACTACTACTACTACTACTGCTGCTGCTACTACTACTACTACTACTACTACTGCTACTGCTACTACTACTACTACTACTACTACTACTACTACTACTACTACTACTACTACTACTACTACTACTACTACTACTATTTCTTCTTCTTCTTCTTAACTATGCAGTAATTTTATTTCAGCTGACACCCCAATCTTCTTCTTGCAGTTCGTGTGGTTGTTCAAACTCCCTCCCTCTTACGTGTATTTAAACGTAATACTTCTGAAATGTACGCCTTTTTTTTTTCTTAAAGCCAGGAACGTACAATGATTTATGTTGCACGGAAGGTCAGCATATGACAGCTCATCTTGTCAACCACCAGGGACCGCAGCCTCGGGTGTAAGTGCTTACAGCTTTGTCGCTGTTAATTCTTTCCTCTTACGCTAAATTTCCTTTGAAATGGAGCACTTCCCTGTGGCTTGTTGACTCTGTGCAAACTCCGGGCCGACGGAGGACGTGGAAGCACCAGGAGGTCCCCGTCGTGCAGAGAGAACAGACGTTATTCCAGGAGGGCGCGAACAACAAAAAGCCCCTCTTATGTTCTACTTTGGCAGATCGCGCTCAATGCGAAAGATTACATTTCGGGGCTAGAATTTCCACATATCAAAGGTTGTAGCAAAATAATGTATCAAACATCCACTTGCCTCTGTCAGATTCGCTTGGAGAATAAGAAAAAGATGAAGCGAAATCTTCCCGTTCTGGAGTGTTTGCTGATACCGATACGACTGGCTGGTGTCCGGACACACCAACAGCACCGGCTTGTTGCCCGGACAGCTGTCAGAGAAAAGGTAGATGGTAGATTCAGCTTACGTAAATTAGGGAAACAGGTTTTAACCGTTCCTTCCTTTTTTTCCAGATCTAAACATGCGAGTAAGTAGATAATTAAATATAGCTAAAAATAAAACGATGACCAAGGATTAGTAGATAAATAAACAGATACAAAACTTTCATGAGAGATTTAAACACTGCACTGTACGCATTTATTAAATATGATACTTTCAGCACTGTGCACACCTAAAAAATATGATACTTTCAGCACTGTGCGCACCTAAAAAAATATGATACTTTCAGCACTGTGCGCATCTAAAAAATATGATACTTTCAGCACTGTGCGCATCTAAAAAATATAATACTTTCAGCACTGTGCGCATCTAAAAAATATGATACTTTCAGCAGCACTGTGCCCATCTAAAAATATGATACTTTCAGCACTGTGCGCATCTAAAAAATATGATACTTTCAGCACTGTGCGCATCTAAAAAATATGATACTTTCAGCACTGTGCGCATCTAAAAAATATGATACTTTCAGCACTGTGCGCACCTAAAAAACATGATACTTTCAAAATTTCTCATTTATGTGAAAATTTTTCAAACTTTAAAATTTTTACTTGATGAGACTTTCTTCTTGCTATTGCTCTTCCTTGTGAATGAGAACAGAATGTTCCCTGCGGCCGATGCAGTGACGGTGGTGAAACACAGCCATTGTACCAAGCAGGAAGAAGGTCAAGTTTACTCGATGGCAGATGTCAAGTTTGAAGCTAGAAACTAGGACAGAGTATGCTCATTGCAGCCAACCTTTTCTTGAAAGACTCCACATGATGATGATGATGATGATGATGATGATGTAGAGATACAACCGTTGTATCATACAGATCAACGGTATTGTCGGTCAGGAAATTAGAAGCTAATAGTTTATGGCCAGATTGAATATTAATTAACGGGCATGGAATCCCTTGATGAGGTTGAAAGACTCGCCGAAGACAGGAAAATTGGCGAACTACTTCGCGAGCCCTATGTGACGTTTAACGCACGGGAAGGATATAAGATAAGAAGTTTATGGCCAGTAGCGACCATCTAAGATTAGCCCCTCAGCAAGCTGCAACTTAATGATAGCTAGCACAAACAACTTAACAATAGCTAGCACATGAAAAAAAAAAAAGATATGATATTCTTGCAATTGGACGATTTGTAGGTATTGTGAATATTCCTATTCGACTGTCAATATTCTTCTTCTTCTTCTTCTTCTTCTTCTACTACTACTACTACTACTACTACTACTACTACTACTACTACTACTACTACTACTACTACTACTACTGCTGCTGCTACTACTACTACTACTACTACTACTGCTACTGCTACTACTACTACTACTACTACTACTACTACTACTACTACTACTACTACTACTACTACTACTACTACTACTACTTCTTCTTCTTCTTCTTCTTAACTATGCAGTAATTTTATTTCAGCTGACACCCCAATCTTCTTCTTGCAGTTCGTGTGGTTGTTCAAACTCCCTCCCTCTTACGTGTATTTAAACGTAATACTTCTGAAATGTACGCCTTTTTTTTTTCTTAAAGCCAGGAACGTAAAATGATTTATGTTGCACGGAAGGTCAGCATATGACAGCTCATCTTGTCAACCACCAGGGACCGCAGCCTCGGGTGTAAGTGCTTACAGCTTTGTCGCTGTTAATTCTTTCCTCTTACGCTAAATTTCCTTTGAAATGGAGCACTTCCCTGTGGCTTGTTGACTCTGTGCAAACTCCGGGCCGACGGAGGACGTGGAAGCACCAGGAGGTCCCCGTCGTGCAGAGAGAACAGACGTTATTCCAGGAGGGCGCGAACAACAAAAAGCCCCTCTTATGTTCTACTTTGGCAGATCGCGCTCAATGCGAAAGATTACATTTCGGGGCTAGAATTTCCACATATCAAAGGTTGTAGCAAAATAATGTATCAAACATCCACTTGCCTCTGTCAGATTCGCTTGGAGAATAAGAAAAAGATGAAGCGAAATCTTCCCGTTCTGGAGTGTTTGCTGATACCGATACGACTGGCTGGGTGTCCGGACACACCAACAGCACCGGCTTGTTGCCCGGACAGCTGTCAGAGAAAAGGTAGATGGTAGATTCAGCTTACGTAAATTAGGGAAACAGGTTTTAACCGTTCCTTCCTTTTTTTCCAGATCTAAACATGCGAGTAAGTAGATAATTAAATATAGCTAAAAATAAAACGATGACCAAGGATTAGTAGATAAATAAACAGATACAAAACTTTCATGAGAGATTTAAACACTGCACTGTACGCATTTATTAAATATGATACTTTCAGCACTGTGCACACCTAAAAAATATGATACTTTCAGCACTGTGCGCACCTAAAAAAATATGATACTTTCAGCACTGTGCGCATCTGAAAAATATGATACTTCAGCACTGTGCGCATCTAAAAAATATAATACTTTCAGCACTGTGCGCATCTAAAAAATATGATACTTTCAGCACTGTGCGCATCTAAAAAATATGATACTTTCAGCACTGTGCGCATCTAAAAAATATGATACTTTCAGCACTGTGCGCATCTAAAAAATATGATACTTTCAGCACTGTGCGCATCTAAAAAATATGATACTTTCAGCACTGTGCGCACCTAAAAACTATGATACTTTCAAAATTTCTCATTTATGTGAAAATTTTTCAAACTTTCAAATTTTTACTTGATGAGACTTTCTTCTTGCTGTTGCTCTTCCTTGTGAATGAGAACAGAATGTTCCCTGCGGCCGATGCAGTGACGGTGGTGAAACACCCATTGTACCAAGCAGGAAGAAGGTCAAGTCTACTCGATGGCAGATGTCAAGTTTGAAGCTAGAAACTAGGACAGAGTATGCTCATTGCAGCCAACCTTTTCTTGAAAGACTCCACATGATGATGATGATGATGATGATGATGATGTAGAGATACAACCGTTGTATCATACAGATCAACGGTATTGTCGGTCAGGAAATTAGAAGCTAATAGTTTATGGCCAGATTGAATATTAATTAACGGGCATAGAATCCCTTGATGAGGTTGAAAGACTCGCCGAAGACAGGAAAAATTGGCGAACTACTTCGCGAGCCCTATGTGACGTTTAACGGCACGGGAAGGATATAAGATAAGAAGTTTATGGCCAGTAGCGACCATCTAAGATTAGCCCCTCAGCAAGCTGCAACTTAACGATAGCTAGCACAAACAACTTAAAATAGCTAGCACAAACAACTTAACAATAGCTAGCACAAACAACTTAACGATCACCGTTATATAACAAATGCAACCTAACAATCGCTATCAACTTAACTATCACTGTTAACTAACACAGAACCCAACAATTACTACCAGCTTAGCTATCACTGTTAACTAACACATGCAGCCTAACAATCGCTATCAACTTAACTATCACTGTTAACTAACACAGAACCCAACAATTACTACCCTAGCGTAGCTATCACTGTTAACTAACACATGCAACCTAACAATCGCTATCAACTTAACTATCACTGTTAACTAACACATGCAGCCTAACAATCGCTATCAACTTAACTATCACTGTTAACTAACACAGAACCCAACAATTACTACCCTAGCGTAGCTATCACTGTTAACTAACACATGCAACCTAACAATCGCTATCAACTTAACTATCACTGTTAACTAACATGCAGCCTAACAATCGCTATCAACTTAACTATCACTGTTAACTAACACATGCAACCTAACAATCGCTATCAACTTAACTATCACTGTTAACTAACACAGAACCCAACATTTACTACCAGCTTAGCTATCACTGTTAACTAACACATGCAGCCTAACAATCGCTATCAACTTAACTATCACTGTTAACTAACACAGAACCCAACAATTACTACCCTAGCGTAGCTATCACTGTTAACTAACACATGCAACCTAACAATCGCTATCAACTTAACTATCACTGTTAACTACACATGCAGCCTAACAATCGCTATCAACTTAACTATCACTGTTAACTAACACAGAACCCAACAATTACTACCCTAGCGTAGCTATCACTGTTAACTAACACATGCAACCTAACAATCGCTATCAACTTAACTATCACTGTTAACTAACACATGCAGCCTAACAATCGCTATCAACTTAACTATCACTGTTAACTAACACATGCAACCTAACAATCGCTATCAACTTAACTATCACTGTTAACTAACACATGCAGCCTAACAATCGCTATCAACTTAACTATCACTGTTAACTAACACATGCAACCTAACAATCGCTATCAACTTAACTATCACTGTTAACTAACACATGCAACCTAACAATCGCTATCAACTTAACTATCACTGTTAACTAACACATGCAGCCTAACAATCGCTATCAACTTAACTATCACTGTTAACTAACACATGCAACCTAACAATCGCTATCAACTTAACTATCACTGTTAACTAACACATGCAACCTAACAATCGCTATCAACTTAACTATCACTCTTAACTAACACATGCAACCTAACAATCGCTATCAACTTAACTATCACTGTTAACTAACACATGCAACCTAACAATCGCTATCAACTTAACTATCACTGTTAACTAACACAGAACCCAACAATTACTACCCTAGCGTAGCTATCACTGTTAACTAACACATGCAACCTAACAATCGCTATCAACTTAACTATCACTGTTAACTATCACATGCAGCCTAACAATCGCTATCAACTTAACTATCACTGTTAACTAACACAGAACCCAACATTTACTACCAGCTTAGCTATCACTGTTAACTAACACATGCAACCTAACAATCGCTATCAACTTAACTATCACTGTTAACTAACACAGAACCCAACAATTACTACCCTAGCGTAGCTATCACTGTTAACTAACAAATGCAACCTAACAATCGCTATCAACTTAACTATCACTGTTAACTAACACAGAACCCAACAATTACTACCCTAGCTTAGCTATCACTGTTTATTAACACATGCAGCCTAACAGTTACTATCAACTTAACTGTCACTGTTATGTAACACATACAACTTAACAATCACTATCAACTTGGCGGAAAACCAGAAAGGAAAATACATGGAATAAGTCATTAAAAAAAATAAACACGCAGACACATACACACATATCCATACAAGCATCAAAAC
The DNA here is from genome assembly GCA_009760885.1 of Achatina immaculata. Classification (NCBI taxonomy): domain Eukaryota; kingdom Metazoa; phylum Mollusca; class Gastropoda; order Stylommatophora; family Achatinidae; genus Lissachatina; species Lissachatina immaculata. Next base: position 67,187,964 of record CM019716.1, on the reverse strand, counting down.
TCCTAAGAGGACTACGCAACAGACACCACGTCACATCCTCCAGAGTTGCCTCACTCGGGCAAAGGACTTGGCCAGGAACCCCAGACCCCTACATGAGAAGCTCTACGGTGATGTTGCAGACCTGAGACAAACTGCCCGCCATTTCTGGTAGAGACTGTCGTCGATGTCTGAGAAGAAGAAGAAGAAGACTACAGAAAGCAACAATACCTGGATCTAGCGGGTGACTTTTGCTGTGACCAACGTCTGCTGACAAAGCTAGGCGTCTTGTTTTATTTTCCACGGTTCTTCTTATATCTTATATCTTATATCCTTCCCGTGCCGTTAAACGTCACATAGGGCTCGCAAAGTAATTCGCCAATTTTTCATGTCTTCGGCGAGTCTTTCAACCTCATCAAAGGATTTTATGCCTGTTAATTTGGCCTCCCTTAATAATGTCCTCTTCAGAGTTTCACGCGGTCTGCCTCTTTTTCTTTGGCCTGTTGTGTTCCATTTGATAGCTTGTTTTGGGATTCTCTGATCATTTCTTCTCATCAAGTGACCAACATATGTTTCCACGGTTCATCACACACATATTTTCACGGTCCACTGCACATAGTCGTGCATGTGTAACGTACTAAAAAAATTTCTTCCGGTAAAGATTATGTAAAGGAGGACAGAAACTTACACGTTGTGATAGATAGTTTAATTTCACAGTTAGCATCAACCCGCGATAGCTCAGTTGGTAGAGCGGAGGACTGTAGAGGTGTTCAAGGAAATCCTTAGGTCGCTGGTTCGAATCCGGCTCGCGGGATTTTTTTTTTTTTTCGTTTCTTTTTCCATTGACATTGTTTCTCTTACTATTTTTATATCGTGCACATTTTGTATCTTTTTTTCTTATTTTTTTTTTTTTTCACTCATTAAAATGCTCGCTCTCACGATCATCATCATCATGTGCCGTCTCCCCATGGAAAGTTGGCTGCAACGAATCCCCACTCTGCTCTGTTTCTTGTCTTCATAGTTCACTCTGCCTGGCTGGTCCCTGCCCATCTCTTGATGTTGTCCATTCATCTACGTCGCTGTCGTTCTCTTCCCTTCGATCTTCCCCTCAAGAAGGGCCTTTAGTTTTATGCCTCTTAAACAAGTCCGAAGTATCTTAGTTGTCCTGTCTTTATGATTTTCAGTATTTCTCTTTTCACCTCTAGCTAGTTCAGCACCTTTTTGTTTTCTTTTTTTTTTTTTTTTGCTCACATGATACACACTATTCTTCTGTACATCCACATTTAAAGGGCCTCAATTTTTCTCTTTTCTGGTGTCTTATTCAAGGTCCATTCTTCTGCACCAAAAATGAATACTGAGTTTATATAGCATTTTTATAGCATGTAATCTGAGTTGCTATGATATTTGTCTTGACATAAGGATCTTAATCATTCTGCTGAAAGTGTTTTTGTTTTGTTTTGTTTTGTCACTCATATTCGGTTGTTAATTTCTGTTTCACATTTTCATTCATCTGTTATCATATGTCCCAGAGAGCCGAAGCAACGGACAAACTAGGAAGAAAAAAAAAAAGAATGGCTGCCAAACGTCACTTTCTGTACAAGAATCGATGAGTACTAATTACGTACATTAACGAAGATTCTAAAGATGGACTCACCTGGAATACCGTAGAGAACAAGGTCAAAGACAGATATGACTGGTGAGTCTTTGTCTGTAGCTTTTGCTCCAGCTTAGAGTGTTAAAAACTGAACACGTTAAAATAACCACAGACAGAAAATAGCGGACGAAAAAAAAAATCAGCTAATAACTGACCTTCACAAAGATATGCAAGATAAAATAGACAAGCTAACTCAGAATACACACATATCCATACAGGCATCAAAACTCCTAAGAGGACTACGCAACAGACACCACGTCACATCCTCCAGAGTTGCCTCACTCGGGCAAAGGACTTGGCCAGGAACCCAGACCCCTACATGAGAAGCTCTACGGTGATGTTGCAGACCTGAGACAAACTGCCCGTCATTTCTGGGAGAGACTGTCGTCGATGTCTGAGAAGAAGAAGAAGAAGACTACAGAAAGCAACAATACCTGGATCTAGCGGGTGACTTTTGCTGTGACCAACGTCTGCTGACAAAGCTAGGCGTCTTGTTTTATTTTCCACGGTTCTTCTTATATCTTATATCTTATATCCTTCCCGTGCCGTTAAACGTCACATCGGGCTCGCAAAGTAATTCGCCAATTTTTCATGTCTTTGGCGAGTCTTTCAACCTCAACAAAGGATTTTATGCCTGTTAATTTGGCCTCCCTTAATAATGCCCTCTTCAGAGTTTCACGCGGTCTGCCTCTTTTTCTTTGGCCTGTTGTGTTCCATTTGATAGCTTGTTTTTGGATTCTCTGATCATTTCTTCTCATCAAGTGACCAACATATGTTTCCACGGTTCATCACACACATATTTTCACGGTCCACTGCACATAGTCGTGCATGTGTAACGTACTAAAAAAATTTCTTCCGGTAAAGATTATGTAAAGGAGGACAGAAACTTACACGTTGTGATAGATAGTTTAATTTCACAGTTAGCATCAACCCGCGATAGCTCAGTTGGTAGAGCGGAGGACTGTAGAGGTGTTCAAGGAAATCCTTAGGTCGCTGGTTCGAATCCGGCTCGCGGGATTTTTTTTTTTTTCGTTTCTTTTTCCATTGACATTGTTTCTCTTACTATTTTTATATCGTGCACATTTTGTATCTTTTTTTCTTATTTTTTTTTTCACTCATTAAAATGCTCGCTCTCACGATCATCATCATCATCATGTGCCGTCTCCCCATGGAAAGTTGGCTGCAACGAATCCCCACTCTGCTCTGTTTCTTATCTTCATAGTTCACTCTGCCTGGCTGGTCCCTGCCCATCTCTTGATGTTGTCCATTCATCTACGTCGCTGTCGTTCTCTTCCCTTCGATCTTCCCCTCAAGAAGGGCCTTTAGTTTTATGCCTCTTAAACAAGTCCGAAGTATCTTAGTTGTCCTGTCTTTATGATTTTCAGTATTTCTCTTTTCACCTCTAGCTAGTTCAGCACCTTTTTGTTTTCTTTTTTTTTTTTTTTTGCTCACATGATACACACTATTCTTCTGTACATCCACATTTAAAGGGCCTCAATTTTTCTCTTTTCTGGTGTCTTATTCAAGGTCCATTCTTCTGCACCACAAATGAATACTGAGTTTATATAGCATTTTTATAGCATGTAATCTGAGTTGCTATGATATTTGTCTTGACATAAGGATCTTAATCATTCTGCTGAAAGTGTTTTTGTTTTGTTTTGTTTTGTCACTCATATTCGGTTGTTAATTTCTGTTTCACATTTTCATTCATCTGTTATCATATGTCCCAGAGAGCCGAAGCAACGGACAAACTAGGAAGAAAAAAAAAAAGAATGGCTGCCAAACGTCACTTTCTGTACAAGAATCGATGAGTACTAATTACGTACATTAACGAAGATTCTAAAGATGGACTCACCTGGAATACCGTAGAGAACAAGGTCAAAGACAGATATGACTGGTGAGTCTTTGTCTGTAGCTTTTGCTCCAGCTTAGAGTGTTAAAAACTGAACACGTTAAAATAACCACAGACAGAAAATAGCGGACGAAAAAAAAAATCAGCTAATAACTGACCTTCACAAAGATATGCAAGATAAAATAGACAAGCTAACTCAGAATGCAAACAACATAGGACTAAAGATCAACGTAGGAAAGACAAAGTTAATGAAGCAAAATGTGAACAACAGAAATGTATTCAGAGTAGATAGCATGTTAGTGGAGGAGGTCAACGAATTTGTATACCTTGGCAGCAGAGTAGTAGAAAATGGAGACAGCACAGAGGACATCAACAGCAGACTTACTAGAGCAAACCAGGCTTTTGCAATGCTGCAGACTATATGGAAATACAAAAAAAACTAAGCATAAATATGAAAATCAGGATATTTAAGAGTAATGTTCTAAGTGTACTACTCTATGGAAGTGAATGCTGGAAAATCACCAAAACCATAGAAAACAAGTTGAATTCTTTCCAGACTAAATGTTTACGAAGAATTAGAAAAATATTTTGGCCAAACACCATAAGAAATAACATCCTATTAGCAGAAATGCAGATGAAACCACTGACAACAATTATTGAGGAAAGACGCTGGCGATGGTTTGGACATTTGCTCCGAATGACTGATAATTCACTACCAAAAATAGCACTAAGATGGACACCACAGGGGAGCAGAAGTAAGGGTAGACCAAAAGAGACATGGAGAAGAACAACAGAAAGGATGTTGAGCAATAGAAGGCTCACCTGGGCAAGAGCAGAAAAAAAGGCGAAGGACAGGCATTTGTGGAAAACCCTTGCGGAAGCCCCATGTGCCCTGGGCACTTAAGGTTCAGAGAGAGAGAGAGAGAGAATAACTGACCTTGGAAGTAAAACATCACTGATAGGCACGTAATAACTGACAATAGAAGTAAAACATCACTGATAGGCATGTAATAACTGACAATAGAAGTAAAACATCACAAAACAGGTACGAAATAACTAACTTTAAAAGTAAAACATCACTAACATGTACGAAATAACTGACTTTAGAAGTGAAACATCACAAAACAGGCACGTAAAAACAGACACCAGGTCAGTCATTGATAGCCAGTAACTGACAGCACACAAACCAGTAACAAGACTGTGCCAGTGGGTGTGTGCCTACATACTTTGTACAGCCGGTCACAGCCGCGGCCGTGAAAGCACAGCTGAGGAGTTTTTGAGGAGAACAATATCCCTCCACCATAAATTTCATAAATGCATTAACTCCTTGCTGTTGTTGTTGTTGTTGTTGTTCTTCTTCTTCTTTTTCTTCTTCTTCTGCTTCTTCTTCTTCTTCTTCTCCAATCTCACTGGGACTGCGAGCCGGTGTTCCTTGCAGCCGATGCGGTGAAGATGTTGAGGTACAGCAATGAGTTGGCATGGCAGCAGGTCATGGCAAGTGCTTTTTTTTAATTTTTCGGTCTCTGACTGCAGCTGAAAAGAAGAGAGAGTAAATTACTTCTTTAGCAGACTCCACTACCATGTGAACTGTAACAATACTCACCCCGTTAGCCAGGCTAGGCCTGTTACTGGGGGTACCAAAGGAGATGTTGAACGGGGTCTTGGTCATCTGCAGTTCGCCAACCCGGACGTCAGCAGTTCAGCTAGGGGTGACTGACTGTCAAAAGAGACATGGTCTTCGCCCACAAAGGCAGTAGCAAAAACTTTAAAACAAATGTGTAATTTACAAATATATACATTTTAGCATAAATAGATATAGAACATACAGGGGACAAAATGCCAGGTACATATTATAAATAGATATAGACCACACGTGGACAAAATGTCAGATATGTATTATAAATGATATGTTGCCAAAGGTAATAATTAACATTATTAATTCACTTGTCTCACAGATAATCGCCGTGAGCTCATTCTTGATTAATTGCTTGATACTCTCTCAGCTGATTCATTCAATGATGCACACCATGTTCACTGGTTGATACTCTCTAACTTTATTGATTGACATCGTCTCAGATAGTTCAGTAGTTGATATCATCTCAGATAGTTGCGAACGAAGAATAAGAAGATCTCAGATAGTACAGTTGTTGATATCCTCTCAACTAGTTCAGTGGTTGATATCCTCTCAAACAGTCCAGTGGTTGATATCCTCTCAGATAGTTCAGTGGTTGATATCCTCTCAGACAGTACAGTGGTTGATATCCTTTCAGACAGTTCAGTAGTTGATATTCTCCAAGACAGTACAGTGGTTGATATCCTCTCAGACAGTACAGTGGTTGATATCCTCTCAGACAGTACAGTGGTTGATATCCTCTCAGATAGTTCAGTGGTTGATATCCTCTCAACTAGTTCAGTGGTTGATATCCTCTCAGACAGTACAGTGGTTGATATCCTCTCAGACAGTACAGTGGTTGATATCCTCTCAGACAGTACAGTGGTTGATATCCTCTCAGATAATTCAGTGGTTGATATCCTCTCAGACAGTTCACTGGTTGATATTATCTAATTAAATGCGAACTAAGTTCGCTAGAGCTGACAACATGGTCAGGAAGTCAACATGAAGGCGAGGGTATTTCAGACATTTAAACTTCTTCGATCGCAGGTTATCCAACAAGCTCCACCACCTTAGGGAACACATCGACCCCGTCCCCTTTTGGCCACAACTGAATGTTCCGGAAAATAAGAATTTGATCTTTGGTAAGTTTTATCTAACAGGCACGTAAAAACAGACACCAGGTCAGTCATTGATAGCCAGTAACTGACAGCACACAAACCAGTAACAAGACTGTGCCAGTGGGTGTGCCTACATACTTTGTACAGCCGGTCACAGCCGCGGCCGTGAAAGCACAGCTGAGGAGTTTTTGAGGAGAACAATATCCCTCCACCATAAATTTCATAAATGCATTAACTCCTTGCTGTTGTTGTTGTTGTTCTTCTTCTTCTTTTTCTTCTTCTTCTGCTTCTTCTTCTTCTTCTTCTTCTTCAATCTCACTGGGACTGCGAGCCGGTGTTCCTTGCAGCCGATGCGGTGAAGATGTTGAGGTACAGCAATGAGTTGGCATGGCAGCAGGTCATGGCAAGTGCTTTTTTTTTTATTTTTCGGTCTCTGACTGCAGCTGAAAAGAAGAGAGAGTAAATTACTTCTTTAGCAGACTCCACTACCATGTGGACTGTAACAATACTCACCCCGTTAGCCAGGCTAGGCCTGTTACTGGGGGTACCAAAGGAGATGTTGAACGGGGTCTTGGTCATCTGCAGTTCGCCAACCCGGACGTCAGCAGTTCAGCTAGGGGTGACTGACTGTCAAAAGAGACATGGTCTTCGCCCACAAAGGCAGTAGCAACAACTTTAAAACAAATGTGTAATTTACAAATATATACATTTTAGCATAAATAGATATAGAACATACAGGGGACAAAATGCCAGGTACATATTATAAATAGATATAGACCACACGTGGACAAAATGTCAGATATGTATTATAAATGATATGTTGCCAAAGGTAATAATTAACATTATTAATTCACTTGTCTCACAGATAATCGCCGTGAGCTCATTCTTGATTAATTGCTTGATACTCTCTCAGCTGATTCATTCAATGATGCACACCATGTTCACTGGTTGATACTCTCTAACTTTATTGATTGACATCGTCTCAGATAGTTCAGTAGTTGATATCATCTCAGATAGTTGCGAACGAAGAATAAGAAGATCTCAGATAGTACAGTTGTTGATATCCTCTCAACTAGTTCAGTGGTTGATATCCTCTCAAACAGTCCAGTGGTTGATATCCTCTCAGATAGTTCAGTGGTTGATATCCTCTCAGACAGTACAGTGGTTGATATCCTTTCAGACAGTTCAGTAGTTGATATTCTCCAAGACAGTACAGTGGTTGATATCCTCTCAGACAGTACAGTGGTTGATATCCTCTCAGACAGTACAGTGGTTGATATCCTCTCAGATAGTTCAGTGGTTGATATCCTCTCAACTAGTTCAGTGGTTGATATCCTCTCAGACAGTACAGTGGTTGATATCCTCTCAGACAGTACAGTGGTTGATATCCTCTCAGACAGTACAGTGGTTGATATCCTCTCAGATAATTCAGTGGTTGATATCCTCTCAGACAGTTCACTGGTTGATATTATCTAATTAAATGCGAACTAAGTTCGCTAGAGCTGACAACATGGTCAGGAAGTCAACATGAAGGCGAGGGTATTTCAGACATTTAAACTTCTTCGATCGCAGGTTATCCAACAAGCTCCACCACCTTAGGGAACACATCGACCCCGTCCCCTTTTGGCCACAACTGAATGTTCCGGAAAATAAGAATTTGATCTTTGGTAAGTTTTATCTAACAGGCATACATAAATGAGACTATCATCTGTGGCTTGACCGTGATAATCCCCAAGGGAAATAACTTCAGCACACCCTTCCCAGAACAATGTCTTGTTCTAGTGTCCATACGCTGTACTCAGTGTATTTGTCTTATGGACTGAGCTCTTCTAGATGCCAAACCCCCAGTAATTTATCAGATAACACGTTTAGTCTCCTGGGTGTCAAATTATCTTCCACATTTAGACGCTTTTCGGAAATATACCAAAGTCGTTAACTTATCGTGAAAAGCACAAAGGAGCTAACGGCAATGTTTAAGAAAGGAAATATAGCTCACTGGTGTAGTAAGTTTCGTGGCGGGCCAAGTGCCGTGTGTCCTACGGGCAAACTTTCCAGCTGAGGGAAGCCATGGGAGATGACATCAGGCGTCATGGGAAATGACATCAGGCGTCATGGGAGTCCTCTAAAGTGTCACAAGTTTAAGATGGGAGTCCAATTTGTTGACACAACGCCAGACACATCTCATAGATATCAAAGGGTAGAGATATTTTCTTTTTTTGAGACCAGATCGGAGAGAGAGAGAATGAATGAATAATCTTTATTTTTCAAGGGTAAAGAATTGGGCATGCAGGCCTGTCTTACATTCTGCCCTTCATCACTCCATCTTTCATTCTTCCCACACACTTGATTTAGTACAAATATACAAATTAAATTAGGAAAAAACATATCAAAAGAGTGTAAGATTTAACTAATACATTCAAAGTAAAAGAGAAGAAGTAATTAACCTAATAAAATAGCACTCACGCACACATACATAAACAACAATACATTGTAAATACAGATCTTCTAACATATGTTTTTTTTAAACAGACATTAAAATAATTTCTAACAATATCTAACAAATTGCTTTTCTAACTATGTTATTTTAGTACTTGATGGTTGGCGAGTCACGTGTTGTGATTGTACTGGTTATTTTATGGAGAGAGAAATAGAGAGAGAAAGAGAGAGGAGGAGAGAGAAATAGAGTGAGAGAAAGAGAGAGAGAGAGAGAGAGAAAGAAAGAAAGAGAGAGAGAGAGAAAGAGAGAGAGAGAAAGAGAGAGAAAGAGAGAGAGAAAGAGAGAGAGAGAAATAGAAAAAAGAGAGAGAAAGAGAAAAAAGAGAGAGAAAGAGAAAAAAGAGAGAGAAAGAAAGAGAGGGAGAAAGAGAGAAAGGAAAAAGAAAGAGAGAAAGGAAAGAGAAAGAGAGATAAAGAAAGAGAGAGAGAGAGAAAGAAAGACAGGAAGGTGATAATGGGACGGCCATGACGAGAATGAAGTAAGTGACGAGGAAGTCCACAAGACGACTCGCACAAGGAGATCAGGCCCGTATGAAGACTATCAACTGCTTCAGGAGTTATCATGAGTCCCAGGTGAGCCGGAACGCTTGCTCCAAATATGTGAGAGAGAAGGTGGCACTTTCTCTTCTATTCAGTTGTGATGAGGGCGATGTATGCTGATGACAGTTGCCTGTCATATTTTGTCTCCTGATATAGCCACAGGCAACTGTAAAATCTGAGCTTCTTCATAGACTCCATCACGAGTAAGATCAGGTCTGTTATCACGTGGGTTGCCAAGTCGATCCTATGTTGAATGCCAAGTCCATCACTACGTGGCATGCTACGTCTATTCCTACATGGAATACCACGTCAGTCAGTGCTTGGGTTGCTACGTCTATCCCTACATGAGATGTCACTTCCATCGCAAAGTGGGTTCCTATGTCTATCCCTACATGGGTTGTCACGTCTATCACAATTTAAACTGCCTCGTCTATTATTATATGCATTTCCGCTTCTATCACTAATGGGTTGTCACGTTTATCACATCATGCGTTGCCAGGTCCATCACTGGGTGGATTACTATGTCTCTCGTTACATAGGTTGCTACCTCCATTACTACATTGGTTTCCACGTCTATCACTACATGGGTTGTCACGTCTATCACTACATGGGTTGTCACGTCTGTCATTACACAGATTGCAACGTCTACCGCTACATGGGTTGCCATATCTATTATCACATGGGTTGTCAGACTATCTCCCCTCTTTTCTAAGTCATAATGTAGAGTCATCAACAGTTGAACTTCGCCTGCTCAAGCGTCACCTCTGCTTCCATGACGCGACAACGAAGACGAAAGACTCAATGGATTGCGACAACTTATAACTAGCCTGACTTAGCAAATAGCATGACCTGAATGACAAGGGCGCAAGTACAACCTGACAGCCAGTAAAAAAAAAAAAAATGAATGGAGAAGCTCAAAGAAAACTTGCAGAGGAAGGAAAATAATTTAAGCCCCTTGAAAAACAACTTTTAAAAAATCAAAACTTTTGAGGAAAACTTTATGAAAAGACAAGTCTGAGATCTGGAAGCAAATGAGAACCTCAAGGTGAAGGGAAGGGATTTGAAGGTCAAGAGAAAAGTATCCAGATAAACTGAGTCAGTGACGGAGGATGTAGTAGGGATCCAAGTTCACGTGACACAGCAAACAACGCGTAGAAAGAGGAAGCAAGGCCGTCAACTTCTACCAGCACCCCATATAATGAAAGAATAAAGTGAGACAAGAAAATGGCGGCTTCAGTATTTTCTATGTTTATTAAAAACTGTTATTCTGATGTGATCCGCGCACATCCATCACCGTCATGGTTGACCACACGTGATACAGATACTGAATAATCGACACTCTTAATCCTTTATTAATCCTAAATACCCTGCAGGGGTCGCTGTGAAACAGGTATATCCGCTGTAGCTTACTAGTTCTGACAGTAATGGAGGTCTGATGCGTTCACCTTTGCTCGCTGAAGAAATGCTATAACCAGGTTTAGTTAAAATACACATTAACTGTCCCAAGTCGTGCGACCCGCGATAGCTCAGTTGGTAGAGCGGAGGACTGTAGTGGAAAACGAAGGCATCCTTAGGTCGCTGGTTCGAATCCGGCTATCGGGATTTTTTTTTCATTTGGGTTTTTTTTTTTTTCCCGAATATTATTTCAGGAATTTTATTTCACTGATATTCGAGTCTTTGTATTTTGTGTGATGATTATTTACCTTGTATTCTTGCGCTTTGCATTATTTTTTTTTGTAGGTTCCACTATCTCGTTTATTTTAAACAGTTTTTTTAGTTTGTTTGTGTGAGACAAACACTGGCGTTTCGAGTATAATAACACACATTATTATTTGTAGATATTTCAGCATTCATTGTAGTTTATTAAAGACCTGGAAAACCTGATAGAAGCCCTATCTCTAGCAGTATTCAGTAAGGTATTCATACAATAAATACCTGCCCATAGTAAAATTCAAGGAAACAAAGAAGCGGGCAGGGTAGCAAAAGGAGGAAGAAGTCAAAAGATTGATAGAAGCACAACATATCAACAAACAAACAAAGCAGACTGAAGGCTATACCTGTATATATATATATATATATATATATATATATATATATATATAATAAAAACAAATAAATAAAACAACACCCCCACAGCAAGAACAGATGATGAACGCCACAAACTCTCAAGAAATGACCAAGAGATAACCTTCCGACTGAGAGCAGGACATAGGAAGGCTGAGACACCATCTATACCAGAAGCTGAAACCAGAAGCCCAGCAGACCTATGTGCCTACGGCAAAGAGCAACAGACACCACATCCCATCCTCCAGAGCTGCCAGCTACACAGCCCACTCAGGTAAAGGACCTGGCCAGACTCCTACAAGAGAAGCTCTGCGGAGGTGCTGAAAATCTGAGACGAACTGCCCGCGTTTGTGAGAGAGATTCACGTCGATGTCTGAGCTAACGACTAAGAAGAAGAAAGAAGTTGAACAATGTGATAATATCGAGAAATTTCTCGTTAAATAAAGAACAATTCAGTGGTAGTGGAGCTTTGAAGCAAGCACATGTTCCTGCATGAAATGAAGACGGAATATTATCCTGCCTGCCATACTTGGCGACATCAAATTCTGCTCCGAACACCTGGTTGCCAAGGGTAACGTGAAAGCTTGCCCACTTTAAGTTTGTGAATATCTTGTACATCCGCGCAGTGGAGCACTCTGGGACGGGCAAGAGGGAATGCTGGGATCGAATCCAGGTTATGAGAGCGTAGACTGGCCAGCTTTTAATGACACTTAATGAGACTGTTTGGAGTCCATGAAAATATTTACTGACTCTGACACCCTGACTACCTGACTTGGATTATAAATGAAATATATAAATGGGACGAACTGGGATAAAAGTAGGTTGGGAACAATGTTTTATAAATAGGAAACAACGAGGCTTTCCTACGGTAAAGTAAGAGAACACAGTTTTGAAGGATTATACGTCGAAAAAATCGTAGACAAAGCACTTTAGTGCGACGTAAAAGAAAGAAAATTTACAAGAGAATTACCTGGGATACGAAACAAGGACTCCGGTAGGACGACCAGCCGTCTAGCCACGAGAGAACAGCGTACTAACGAACTGCGCTATCTCGCACCTCCAAGGTGATTTTTCTGTCTCTCACGTCTCACTAAAGTGCTTTGTCTACGATTTTTTCGAGGTCTAATCCTACAAAACTGTGTTCTCTTACTTTCAAATAGGTTGGATTTCTTTCTATTAAATAACAGACAGCAATTATTTCCACACATTTCACCAGATTGTTCCTAAGTTTGTTACACATTAGACCAACAGGGAAGTCAAGTTTTAGCTGTTGTTTTAGCAGTTATTTTTCTTCCTGTTTGTTTGTTTGTTGTTGTTGATATTGCTGCTGCTTTTGTTCCTTCCGACATTACTTATGTTACTGTTGTTGTTGATGTTGCTATTTTTGTTTATGCTGTTGTTGACCTTTGCTGTTATTGCTCTAGTCTTCTCGGTATACTGAGCTCTGTTCATATCAGCTGCTGTCACGATGGTGTCGCAACACAGTGCATGTGATGAGTTGCGGACAAAAGCCTGGAGACTGTGTGAATCTAGGACACTAACTTGCCGAAGCACATCATCAGGGTGGCCATCATGAGCCCCACCTCACTGCCAAGGTGAATGAGGGCATCAACTTATTATCTGCTACACCAAGATACTGGACGAGCTATTGTCTTAACTCGCCGACCTTTATATATCCGTTATCCCCATGGCACAATCATCTGCTTGCTTACCTGCCTGGAAGAAGAATAAAGAACAGGTGTAATATTTCTTGGATTGACTGATTGAATCTGTAGGAATAAGAGAGGAAACGTTGGCGTCTTTCATTCTCTCACTATCAGTGATTGTGGTGCAGCTGCCGGAATCTTGTACTCGCGGTGAAGGAGGTGAATGTCCTTGGTATGCCTTCACAATAAATGTGAAGATTGGGTGAAAGAAGTAACTTTGACTTGACTTTTCCGATCCCCGGGTTTACGAGTTTTCACTCTTTTTCCTTTGTGCCAGATAATGCGGCTCACAGGTCCTCTTTAGCTGTTCTACGTCTCCATACACCTCCGCAAATGAGGACAGTCTGGTGGAAATTAACGAGTCCAGGACGGGACAAGCCTATGGATCTCTACAACAATGGCTATCAGAATGAGGCAAACAAAGCAGCCAGCAGACTATAGGTGGCGGGGAACGGACCGTTGAAACACCATCAGATCCCTCCTCCCAAAGTCACAGTGTCTCTGTAAAACTGTCTCAGAGCCGTCGGGCGGGCCGCTGTTGCACTCAGGGCCTGATCTCAGCTTCTCGCTGGAACGGCCTCCTGGGTAAGAAAGAAAGACTTAGAACAAAAAACCGAATATGAAATGAAAGAAGTAGATCAGAACAATGAAAATATCAAAACAACCAATATTTGAGCTCAACGCCTCCTGCACACACACACGCACGCTAGCACGCACGCACACACACACAGAGAGAGAGAGAGAGAGAGAGAGAGAGAGAGAGAGAGGAAACAAAATATAAAAAGTTATATTGAAGCGTCCAGTTTATGCAAACATCCAGTATCTGACCATGATGCCTTTTACAGAACTTCACCAGACTTCTTCACGGCTTTTTGATCCACTCAGAAAAAAAACCAAAACAAAACACAAACACACATATTCACACAAACACACGATAGTGATATCTTTACATACACACTTTTCACACACGCACGCACATAAACATGACTATAGAAGGAAAAAAACTAGTGAAAGTGTGTTATTTTACGTTGAAAGAAAAAGTCAGCTTTACAGAAGAAGATAAGCAAAGTTTTAGATGACTGATTCAAGGTTAACGTTCACACAAGACCGGTATTAACACAAGTCGTAGTCTTAAGCACTGTCTTTGGGCGTGGCCAGTATCGTCTATTCTTCTCATGGTGTGTCTAGTCTTGAGCACTGTTGTTTTGGGCGTGGCCAGTATCGTCTATTCTTCTCATGGTGTGTCTAGTCTTGAGCACTGTTGTTTTGGGCGTGACCAGTATCGTCTATTCTTCTCATGGTGTGTCTAGTCTTGAGCACTGTTGTTTTGGGCGTGACCAGTATCGTCTATTCTTCTTGTGGTGTGTCTAGTCTTGAGCACTGTTTTTTTTTTTGGGGGGGGGGAGGGGGTGGCCAGTATCGTCTACTATTCTCATGTTCTGCCTAGTCTTGAGCACTGCTTGTGGGCAAGGCCAGTATCGTCTATTCCTCTCATAGTCTGCCTAGTCTTGAGCACTGCTTGTGGGCAGGGCCAGTATCGTCTATTCCTCTCATAGTCTGCCTACTCTTGAGCACTGTTGTTTTGGGCGTGACCAGTATCGTCCATTCCTCTCATGGTCTGCCTAGTCTTGAGCACTGTTGTTTTGGGCGGGGCCAGTATCATCTATTCCTCTCATAGTCTGCCTGGTCTTGAGTACTGTTGTTTTGGGCGGGGCCAGTATCGTCTATTCCTCTCATGGTCTGCCTAGTCTTGAGCACTGTTGTTTTGGGGGGGGGGGGCCGTATCATCTATTCCTCTCATGTTCTGCTAGTCTTGAGCACTGCTTGTGGGCGGGACCAGTATCATCTATTCTTTTCATGTTCTGCTAGTCTTGAGCACTGCTTGTGGGCGTGACCAGTATCGTCTATTCTTCTTGTGGTGTGTCTAGTCTTGAGCACTGTTTTTTTTTTGGGGGGGGGGAGGGGGTGGCCAGTATCGTCTACTATTCTCATGTTCTGCCTAGTCTTGAGCACTGCTTGTGGGCAGGGCCAGTATCGTCTATTCCTCTCATAGTCTGCCTAGTCTTGAGCACTGCTTGTGGGCAGGGCCAGTATCGTCTATTCCTCTCATAGTCTGCCTACTCTTGAGCACTATTGTTTTGGGCGTGACCAGTATCGTCCATTCCTCTCATGGTCTGCCTAGTCTTGAGCACTGTTGTTTTGGGCGGGGCCAGTATCATCTATTCCTCTCATAGTCTGCCTGGTCTTGAGTACTGTTGTTTTGGGCGGGGCCAGTATCGTCTATTCCTCTCATGGTCTGCCTAGTCTTGAGCACTGTTGTTTTTTTGGGGGGGGGGGGGGCCAGTATCATCTATTCCTCTCATGGTCTGCCTAGTCTTGAGCACTGCTTGTGGGCGGGACCAGTATCGTCTATTCTTTTCATGTTCTGCCTAGTCTTGAGCACTGCTTGTGGGCGGGGCCAGTATCATCTATTCCTCTCATGGTCTGCCTAGTCTTGAGCACTGCTTTTGGGCGGGGCCAGTATAAGTGTGTTCTTGTCATGGTGTACCTAGCCATCCTTCCTCCATTTCCCCCTCCCCCCGTTCTCCCACTCACTCTCTCTCTCTCTCTCTCTCTGTCTCTGTCTCTTCTCCCTTTTTGTTTGTTTGTTTTTTGTCTGAGGAAGGTGATGCAAGCCTAAATGTCTACTGTTTTCTTGCTTTTCAAAGTAAAGGTGAAGGTAGTCCTGCTATGCCATGGAGGCACCATGAGGATGTGGTGGTAGTGTCCATATTTTCCTCGAGGATGTGGTGTGTCCATATTTTCCTTGAGTATGTGGTGGCAGTGTCCATATTTTCCTTGAGGATGTGGTGGTAGTGTCCATATTTTCCTTGAGGATGTGGTGGTAGTGTCCATATTTTCCTTGAGGATGTGGTGGTAGTGTCCATATTTTCCTGAGGATGTGGTGGTGTGTCCAATTTTCCTTGAGGATGTGGTGGTAGTGTCTATATTTTCCTTGAGGATGTGGTGGTAGTGTCCATATTTTCCTTGAGGATGTGGTGGTAGTGTCCATATTTTCCTCGAGGATGTGGTGGTAGTGTCCATATTTTCCTTGAGGATGTGGTGGTAGTGTCCATATTTTCCTTGAGGATGTGGTGGTAGTGTCCATATTTTCCTTGAGGATGTGGTGGTAGTGTCCATATTTTCCTCGAGGTGTGGTGGTAGTGTCCATATTTTCCTTGAGGATGTGGTGGTAGTGTCCATATTTTCCTTGAGGATGTGGTGTGTCCATATTTTCCTTGAGGATGTGGTGGTAGTGTCCATATTTTCCTTGAGGATGTGGTGGTAGTGTCCATATTTTCCTTGAGGATGTGGTGGTAGTGTCCATATTTTCCTTGAGGATGTGGTGGTAGTGTCCATATTTTCCTTGAGGATGTGGTGGTGTGTCCATATTTTCCTTGAGGATGTGGTGCTAGTGTCCATATTTTCCTTGAGGATGTGGTGGTAGTGTCCATATTTTCCTTGAGGATGTGGTGGTAGTGTCCATATTTTCCTTGAGGATGTGGTGGTAGTGTCCATATTTTCCTTGAGGATGTGGTGGTAGTGTCCATATTTTCCTTGAGGATGTGGTGGTAGTGTCCATATTTTCCTTGAGGATGTGGTGGTAGTGTCCTATTTTCCTTGATGATGTGTGGTAGTGTCCATATTTTCCTTGAGGATGTGGTGGTAGTGTCCATATTTTCCTTGAGGATGTGGTGGTAGTGTCCATATTTTCCTTGAGGATGTGGTGGTAGTGTCCATATTTTCCTCGAGGATGTGGTGCTAGTGTCCATATTTTCCTTGAGGATGTGGTGGTAGTGTCCATATTTTCCTTGAGGATGTGGTGGTAGTGTCCATATTTTCCTTGAGGATGTGGTGGTAGTGTGAATATTTTCCTCGAGGATGTGGTGGTAGTGTCCATATTTTCCTTGAGGGTGTGGTGGCAGTGTCCATATTTTCCTCGAGGATGTGGTGGTAGTGTCCATATTTTCCTTGAGGATGTGGTGGTAGTGTCCGTATTTTCGTTGAGGATGTGGTGGTGTGTCCATATTTTCGTTGAGGATGTGGTGCTAGTGTCCATATTTTCCTCGAGGATGTGGTGGTAGTGTCCATATTTTCCTTGAGGATGTGGTGGTAGTGTCCATATTTTCCTTGAGGATGTGGTGGTAGTGTCCATATTTTCCTTGAGGATGTGGTGGTGTGTCCATATTTTCCTTGAGGATGTGGTGCTAGTGTCCATATTTTCCTTGAGGATGTGGTGGTAGTGTCCATATTTTCCTCGAGGATGTGGTGGTAGTGTCCATATTTTCCTTGAGGATGTGGTGGTAGTGTCCATATTTTCCTTGAGGATGTGGTGGTAGTGTCCATATTTTCCTCGAGGATGTGGTGATAGTGTCCATATTTTCCTTGAGGATGTGGTGGTAGTGTCCATACTTTCCTTGAGGATGTGGTTGTGTGTCCATATTTTCCTCGAGGATGTGGTGCTAGTGTCCATATTTTCCTTGAGGATGTGGTGGTAGTGTCCATATTTTCCTTGAGGATGTGGTGCTAGTGTCCATATTTTCCTTGAGGATGTGGTGGTAGTGTCCATATTTTCCTTGAGGATGTGGTGGTAGTGTCCATATTTTCCTCGAGGATGCTGCAGGTCTGGAGTGTAACCTTTTTTTCCTCACCTCCAAAAGAAGCCAGGTGCACATTTCTACAGTTGAGTGACAGGGGCGCCTCCCACCGGATTCGAACCAACAACAGTCGCCACCAGAAATCAGTACACTAACCACTTCGCCCGCTCATACGCCTGTTATTCAAAGTATCACGCTGTTACGGAAGATTTTGCACCGAAGAGCGAGAGAAGCCAGTGTCTAGACCCTGAGCAGCTGGTAAGAATCTTTGATCAAATATAATCCCAAAGACGACATCGTGAAGGTGAACCACATAGACCACATGTTACACATCTATGACAAAGACCCTCCTCAGTAAACCTAAAGTAAGAAAAGACTACGCATCTAACTTCAGCTTACGTGCCGCCGCCTGGAGGCCACCTGGGTCCACACGGGGGCCAATCGGGTGGCTGGGGGGGGGGGGAGGGACCAGCAGGTACATCACTCCCGAGTCGGATTGGAGTCTCCTGTACTAGGAACAAACGGGAAGGGGTGGAAAAGTAGTAGATGAAAACAGAATGGCTAATCTATGGAGTCAGCAGGGAGAAGGATCGGGAGAGGGAAGGGAAGAGAAATAGTTTTACATTTCCATACACATTTCTCTGCAGGCCCTGAAAGTATCATAAGAGGAAAGTAAACGACCGCAGTGTTATAACTGAGAGATCTGTAGAACCAGCTGAGACCGCCGGCAACCAAACTCTTTTATAACCACCATAACAGAGAATATCTGGAGGTCTGAACATCTCTAGTAACACAGATACTGTTATCATCATCATCATCATCATCATCATCATATCATCATCGCCTTTCACTGCCTTGAGAGCACAGGGCACTGATAAAGGCTCTCCAGTTATCCCTGTTCTTGGAATTATTCTCTGCTTCCTTCCATGTGCATCCCTTGTCTCTGAGCACTGTCATAATTTCTCTTCTCCAAGTAAGTCTAGGTCTTCCTTGTTTTCTATTTCCTGGAGGATTCCATGTCAGTGCCTGTCTTGCTACGTTGATGTTGGGTTTCCTCAGAGTGTGACTAATCCACCTCCACTTCCTAGACATGATTTGTAGGTTCACAGGTTCTTGTCCTGCCATTTCCTAGACCTCCTCATTCCTGATCTTGTCCTGCCATTTAATGTTTAAAATCCTCCTCAAGCAGTAGTTCATGAATGTTTGTATCCTCTGTTGTATTGTTTTGGTCATAACCCATGTCTCGGAACCATATAGTAGAACAGTCTTTATGTTTGTATTGAAAAACCTAAGTCTGGTTCTTGTTTTGATGTTCTTAGGTGATCATATTTTGTTAAGTTGGATAAATGCTGTCCTGGCCTTGGTTATTCTAGCTTTAGCATCCTTTTCCGTTTCCCCATATATATCCACTATGCTGCCTAAATATGTGAAATACTCTGCTCCTCAATTGACACACCCTCAACTACCACGAGGCTATTGCTTGCACTATTACTTTTCATTATATATGTTTTTTTTTGTCTGTTAATATATAGTCCCAGTTTAGCTGAATTCTTGCTTAAGATTTGAAGTTTCTCTTGCATTTGTGTGTGGATGTGTGCCAGAAGTGCCACATCATCTACAAAGTCAAGGTCTTCCAATTGATTCCACAATGTCAGTTGTATCCCATTTCTATTTCTTTGTGTGGTAGTTTCCATGATCCAATCAATTGCTAGAAGAAATAGGAATGGTGATAGCAAACATCCCTGCCGCACGCCTGTTTTCACTTTAAAACTTTCTATGAGAGTTCCTCCATACACAATTCTGCAAGTTGTTCCTTCATATATGGCCTTTACAAGCTTTGTTATCTTGGCTGAGATACCATAGTGTTCCAGTAGTTTCCATAGAATCCTACAATTTAAACTATCGAATGCCTTCTCATAATCAATGAATGTAACTAACAGTGAAGAATTCCACTCCATTGACTGTTCTATTATTCGCTTTGTAGCAATGTGGTCAGTACAGGATCTTCCTTGCCTGAAACCTGCTTGCTCTTCTCTTAGTTTACTATCTGCGGATGTTTTTATTCTATTTAGCAAAATCCTGCTGAAGACCTTGCTGGGTATTGAGAGCAGGGAGATGCCTCTAAAGTCCTTACATTCTAATAGATCTCCTTTCTTAGGGAGTTTTATAAGATCGGCCTCCTTCCAATCCTCTAGGATCTTCTCTTCTTCCCAATCCTGTTAAATAGTAAGAGTAGTATTTCTGTTGTTATTTCTTTGTTCGCTAAGAGAACTTCTGCTACAATTCCATCTGGACCCGGTGTCTTATTTCTCTTCAACTCTGAGATAGCGTGTTCAATTTCGGCCTTGCTGGGTGGTTCTACATTGATGTCTAGAGTATTCTCTGCTGCTGGTATCTGCTGGGTGGTTCTACATTGATGTCTAGAGTATTCTCTGCTGCTGATATCTGCTGGGTGGTTCTACATTGATGTCTAGAGTATTCTCTGCTGCTGATATCTGCTGGGTGGTTCTACATTGATGTCTAGAGTATTCTCTGCTGCTGATATCTGCTGGGTGGTTCTACATTGATGTCTAGAGTATTCTCTGCTGCTGGTATCTGCTGGGTGGTTCTACATTGATGTTTAGGGTATTCTCTGCTGCTGGTATCTGCTGGGTGGTTCTACATTGATGTCTAGAGTATTCTCTGCTGCTGATATCTGCTGGGTGGTTCTACATTGATGTTTAGAGTATTCTCTGCTGCTGATATCTGCTGGGTGGTTCTACATTGATGTCTAGAGTATTCTCTGCTGCTGATATCTGCTGGGTGGTTCTACATTGATGTCTAGAGTATTCTCTGCTGCTGGTATCTCCTATGTTTCTGTTTCTGTTGGTGCTGGCCTATATAGGACTCCGCTGAAGTATTCCACCCATCTTTGCATCTGCTCTTCTTCTTATGTTACCACCCTACCTTCCTTGTTTTTGATGGACTTTTCTATCCCACATGGTCTATTTGCTAACTTCTTGGTGATTTCATACAGAGCTCTCCTATTGTTTTTACCAGCTGCCTCTTCTGCCTGTCCTGCCATATTATCAAAATAGGCCTGCCTGTCTTTCTTTAAGCTTTTCCTAACCTCTTTATGGGCCAAACTGTATTCTATCTGAGCTGATGCATTTGCTGCTCTTGTTTTACTGTCATTTATTTTTGCTCTCATTTCTGTCCTTCTGTCTATTTTCTTCAGTGTTTCCAATGCACTCCTTGTGCTGAGGTTTCTTAAATCCCACTGCCTCTTCACATGATTTGCTCCACATTTCTTTAGCACTATTCCACACAGTGTTCACATCTGGTGTATCTTCTTCGTATAACTCCTGCAGAACCTGAAATCTGTTGGCAGATACTATATGAAGAACTAAACATCTCTAGTACCACAGATACTATCTTATCTTATATCTTATATCCTTCCCGTGCCGTTAAACGTCACACAGGGCTAGCAAGATAGTTCGCCAATTTTTCCTGTCTTCGGCGAGTCTTTCAACTTCATCAAGGGATTTTATGCCTGTTAATTTGGCCTCTCTTAACAGTGTCCTCTTCAGAGTTTCACGCGGTCTGCCTCTTTTTCTTTGGCCTGTTGTGTTCCACTTGATAGCTTGTTTTGGGATTCTCTGATCGTTTCTTCTCATCACGTGACCAACATATGTCCATCTCCTTTTCACATACTATAAGAATAACTCTTCAGATACTATAAGAAGAACTAAACATCTCTAATACCACAGACACTATCTTATCTTATATATCTTATATCCTTCCCGTGCCGTTAAACGTCACATACGGCACATAGACACTATATGAAGAACTAAATTCTAGTACCACCGTACTATATGAGGGCGTGAACATCTCTGGAACCACAGATACTATATGAAGACCTCATTATCTCCAGCACTACAGATACTATGAAGAACTGAATACCTCTAGTACCACAGATACTATATGAAGACCTCATTATCTCTAGCACTACAGATACTATGAAGAACTGAATACCTCTAGTACCACAGATACTATATGAAGGCCTAAACGTCTTTAGTAGCTACAGATACTGTATTAATAACTAAACATCTCTATTATCTTCAGATACTATTTGCAAGGCTTGTAAACTCATGAATCGAAAAAAAAAAAAAGATCAATGAAACAGATGAGAGTTTGTTAAAAGACGTCTGAACCAATCGCTCGTCAATATTTTGACATATGCCTTGTTGTTGTGTTATATTTGCTGATGATCAAACTTTAGCCATTTGCTAGCCCAGAAGTTTCGATCTTTCTCTAAAACTGCTTTTGATGTGACCTGCATTTTACTTTTTAAAAAATTTTTATAATCCACAAAAAAAAAAAAAAAAGGCAGCCATAGTTTGCCGTAAACAGTCGCTTCCATAAAACGAGGTAAACCCATTTCTGATAATTCTGTAATCTCTTTAATCCTTCAGCAGATGGATCTGTAATAACCGTGTTTACACACCCCATTGTCTTTGTCGACACTTGTCTCTGTAATGTTCAGCTTTCGGGTACAAAACACGTGACACGAAAAGGTGTCCGTTGCCCGGATGTGCGGAATGTCTGAAAGCCACGACTGTTTGCGGCATTTGTTTATCACATGACGCCAAATCACCGAAAACATTTGCTGGAACCGACAAACACCGAAATCGCAAGGGCAAACTTTCAGATCTAAATTCGATCGTGGACGCACTCTCCCAGTTTGGCCAAACTAGATGAGAGCTCACTCAACAACTGTTCCAGGACTCAACGAGGTTGTAAACAGGGACAGCTTCCACAGGTGCCCAAGTGACTTCGACTAGTACTAACTTAGCAGGCCATCTTGTTTCAGGAAATCTGCCGAGTTGGATATCAGTGGGGGAAAATAAACGCAATTCCGCTTAATGGATTTATCGGCTGTCGTGAAGTAGCGGGGAGATAGCGGACAGTCATACACGGATCCGAGCTTTGACAATTTGTCCTGCTTACAGAAAACAAACTAAATGTGGACGTGTCCTGGTCTTCGTGATCTCAATTAGCGTCCAGATATAGTGGCACACAGGTCAACGATTTCATGGCGGAGATAACAGAATTTGTGGTTGTAGCGGCTGGTGAGAATTTTAAAACGGGATCATTATTAACGAAACGTTAATATGAACAGAATATAATAATGCTGATAACTTTGAAAATGTACATGTTGAAGAGATATCAGAAAATCCCTAACAATGATATCTGACGAACAGTTAATGTTGTAAAGGTGAAGTTTTATTGATAAAATTTAAAGCGACGCCACCTGATGACGTCACGTCACCTGTTAGTAAAGGTAAAAGGCAAAAGATAAAACTCCTCGTTTCCATACCTTAAGGTATATTGGGGATACGGTTTTGGGCCGGTATTTTCATGACCTTCGGCACATGAAAGTGTGATGTGGTCAGTATCATGCCTGGCCTCATTTATCATCTCTGGTACCAAGTTTTAGAGGCTGGGTGGGGCCTGGGGTCTTTTTTTGGTGTGGTGGTGCTAGGGAAAATCCCCACTGCTAGGACTTGTACCTGGGTACCACCGGATTAGTAGACTGAGCGCCTACCCACTCAGCCAGTTGGGCCGCCCATCTGCTGGTGCATCTAACAATTTCAACTCATTCGTGATCACATTCTTATTGTGAAGGACTTTATGTTGTTATAAATGTAAGTTTATCTCACTATGTAGATGCAGGTTTATCTCACTATGTAGATGCAGGTTTATCTCACTATTTAGATGTAGGTTCATCTCACTATGTAGATATAGGTTTATCTCACTATTATCTTGTACCTCTAAGCAGCTGATGATGATGTACTGAGAGTGCTGGCTCATACACACGTTGTATCAGACGTGAGTCAACTTCTGTTTGTTCTTATGCGCTCATTTTTCGTATGTCCCACAAGAAGACGTGAGTGCTTCCATGCGTATTATGGACAGCATCAGATCTTCATGCGTGATCTTCGTCCTTCCTCCTAGCACCTGGTTTCGGGTCTTGACCTTATGTAGAGACAAGAGTTCGCAGGATGTGTTCTAGAATATGGAGCCTCCTTTGACACGTTCCGAGCAGTGTTCCCTTCAAGTTTCTGATACTTTCAGCCTGTGTGCAAAATATGTTCTCAAAAACAAAACAAGACAAAAATTGTGCTAGTGTGCGCTGTAACGTCAAATTAGAGAGTATAATCTAATGTTCTCATAGGGAAAAAAATGCTGTACTGAAATTCGAAGAAATCAAGGAAACAAACTAATGTGGTGCTATCATATTTTCGTCAGCTTTGCTACAGCACAGAGTAACATCAAGAAATTGAAAAATAAACGTACATTGTATGTCTATACCTACAGCAGAGAACACTACGTGTGCAGCGTTTTTGTATTTGTGTGTGTGTGTATATATTTGTGTGTATGTGCGCGCGCGTACACACGCACCCGCGCGCTAAGAGGCAAAATTGGTCTCCAGAGGAGTATGCACAGTCGACACCCCAAACCATGCGGTCCTGAGGCGTGAGACTTTGCCGAGGACATAAGAGTAGGGCAGAAGCTTTGGGGCTCCTGTCAGGACTGCGGGCTTTGCCCTGTCGACAGGGATCAGGATCTAAAGAGACCAACATCCCTCGAACGCAGAAGAAGAAGAAGAATAACAGTTGACAGTTAATGTCGCTGGACTTGTAGCTAGCTTGCATTGAGATGTTGGGAGCACGGAGATGATCTCCTCATACTTTCCCGTAACTAACCTACCATCCATCATCTATAGAGGACATCACCGCTATTGCCTGTTTTCCCAAGGTCGTGACCATCTTCATTCTGTTGGCTCTAGTGGTCACGTGATTTATCTGACAAGACCAGCTCATTGGTTGTTTTATCACTACGCCGGAAATAGTTTGCTTGAAAACATTTCCCAGAATTCAGCAGGACGCTGAAAGTAGAACATCTTCAAGAGCGGAGGTAAAATAGATATGAAGGATGATTAAATAGACTGATGGATGGATTTTAATGGAATGATGGATATACGGATGGACGAATGAACTGATGTATGGATAGATTAATGAGGAGGTGGGGCGTGTGGAATTAATGGATGGATGTTTGCAGCGGATGAATTTAATGGATGGATGGATGGATGGATGGGGACAAGGAAGAATATATGATGGGTGAATGGATTTATGGATGGTTTGGTGAATCCGCAGATATATTTACGTACGGATAAATGGATGGATTAATTAATGAATGTATGTATCTTTGGATGGATGGATGGATGGATGCTCTCTTAACTTTAGTAAACTAAGACCCTCAAGACGCTCTTAAGGCAAACAGGCTATTGTGGCGCGCCCGCCCGCTGGGTTGACCACAGAACAGCCATTAGTGGGAGGAATCTCAGCCCCACAACCCTTCCAAGGGAGGTCACTATCGACTAGTTTACTCACACCCCTTCTCTCCCCTAAAAAAGTACAGGTTTTTAAATAACCCCGCAGATCATACACATTTGGGATCGCTGTTTGAAAGTACGGTCTCTGCGAAACAAAATAAATAACAAATTCTTAAAAAGTGACAACTTTACACCTAAAACCACTACCCAAAGAATTTGGTAGTGATAAGAACATGTCTGCTGGACCAGAAAGTGTAATTACCGCAGAAAATATCGTTATAAACTATGTCAAATTCTAGGATATCGCAAATGTAAATCAAAACTTGTGTATTAGATCTAGATATCTGAAGGATCGACTCATAGACTGGATTAGAAGGCGTATCTTCAGGGGCGACAGCGGGTGGCCAAAGTGCTAACAAATTAGAAGAGATTTTAGAATGGCAGCGAGATAAAATAAATCTGGCAGGAGTTTGCTTAAGGATATTTATGACAAGGAAAATGACAACACGGGATATATTTGTAGTAACTTTCGGGAAATGAAGTGACAAGTGTATTTGTCACAGCTAGGAGCAAGTCTTTCTAATAAACGAAGAGTTCTGTCTATCTATCTATCTATCTATCTATCTATCTATCTATCTATCTATCTATCTATCTATCTATCTATCTATCTATCTATCTATCTATCTATCTATCTATCTATCTGCCATCCATCTTTGGATCTCTCTATCCATCCATCCATCCATCCATCCATCCATCCATCCATCCATCCATCCATTCATCCATCCATCCATCCACCTGTCAGTCCTTCCAGAAAACTATTATATCTAATCCATCTCTCCATCCACTACTCTGTCCACCAACTCCCGCTTCAGCCCACGGCCGCGTCCCGTCTCACAACACGTCCCGTACATATCAACCTGTATGAGCGTCCTCATACAACAGCCTGTCGCATGCGTGTCTCTCGCCACATGTCCAAATATCATTATCTCCACATATATATCCCCACCACTGGTTGGTAAGAGAACCGGATATCAAAATGTGATAAATGTTTGCCCTAGATCGATGTCCCAGAGTGCGAACAACTTTCCCAGACATGACAAGTTTGGCACAAACCATTCAGCTCTGGCGAATTTTCTCAACATTCCAGAAACCGCAGGAAGATTTCTGGCGCCGATAGGAGAACCTGGACACTAATTACTTTGAAGCTGTTTGTCCCAAAAGCCTTCAGTTCCCTCCCCTCGCGTTTGAGCTAGCTAGATGACATCAAAGTTTATCTCTCGCTGAGGACAGTAGATATTTTGTCAACTTTGACAGATATGACAAGTTACTGGGACAGACTGGTAGGAATTTTTTTTTCAAACCTTAATTTTTAAAACTGATTCAGAATTCTATTCTTTTAAGTAAAAGGTAACCCAGCTATGCCTTAGAGGCACATAGGGGGTATGGTGTTGGTGCCCCATATTTTCCTTGACCTGTCAGGACAGTAGAGGGTGATGTGGTCAGCATCACGCCTGGCCGCCTTTCCTTCCACAACTCCAGAAGAAGTCAGGTACCCATTTCTACAGCTGGGTGACTGGGGCGGCTCCGCCCGGATTCGAACCCCCGATCTAGAGTACTAACCACTTCGCCACTGAGACGTTCTTCGATTTAAACAAAAAAAAAAATTGATTATTTTTCCCTTCTCGCAAATCTTTAATCTATATATAGAAGTTAAAACAGAACTTGGCTCGCTACACAAGTTAAAATTTGTGGATAACTTTTCGTAGAAACTTCAAATATCTTACCATTTGTCACAGCTAAAAAATTCCAGTCTCTCACATGCATCGTACCAGTCTTGTTTTAGTTTGGGAGATAAACAGCATGTCAATCATTGTTATCGTCTTCGTTGTTAACATTTATATTGTGATTCTT
This sequence comes from Achatina immaculata, assembly GCA_009760885.1. Classification (NCBI taxonomy): domain Eukaryota; kingdom Metazoa; phylum Mollusca; class Gastropoda; order Stylommatophora; family Achatinidae; genus Lissachatina; species Lissachatina immaculata. Next base: position 67,161,017 of record CM019716.1, on the reverse strand, counting down.
CGTTGCTAACATTTCTAATGTGGTTTTTTTTTTCGTTGCAAAACATTTCTAATGTGATTCTTCGTTGCTAACATTTCTAATGTGATTCTTCGTTGTTAACATTTATATTGTGATTCTTCGTTGCTAATATTTCACAGAACAGCTGTGAGCCACCTTTTCGGCCACAAAACAGCTGTTGGTATCCTTTCTCACCTGAGAACAGCTATGGATCCCCTTTCTCACATGAGAACAGCTATGGATCCCCTTTCTATATGAGAGCAGCTGTGGATCCCCTCTCTCACCTGAGAACAGCTGTGGATCCCCTTTCTGGCGTGAGAACAGCTGCTGACCCCAGATTAAAAATAAATCAATAATTAGAACCCAAATGATATTCCCGGAAACTACAGAAGCTGTCACACCTTCTCCATCTGGTCTTCGTGATCGACTTCCCTGGGGTAGCTGGGAAGCTTGTCCCTCTTTGGGTGTTATTTTTGAGGATTACAGAAAACACTCATCTCTGAAGAAACAAATGGGTTTAGGGTACAGTTTTCTCAATGTCTGCTGTCAGCTTTACCTGATACAGGAGGGTAGGTAGACAGGTAGGTAAATCAGTATGCAGGTAAGCAGGTAAACAGTTAGGTATGTAGGTAGGTAGGCAGGTGAACAAGTAGGTAAGTAGGTAGAAGGGTAGGTACGTTTGTAGATAGGTAGGTAGGCAGGCAGGCAGGTAGGTAGGTAGGTAGGCAGGCAGGTAAGTAGGTGAAGGGTAGTAGATAGGCAGGTAAATAGGCAGGTAAGTTGGTGAAGGGTAGTAGATAGGCAGGTAAGTAGGCAGGTGAACGGATGTGTAGGCAGGTAGGTAGGTAGGTAGGCAGGTAAGTAGGTGAAGGGTAGTAGATAGGCAGGTAAATAGGCAGGTAAGTAGGTGAAGGGTAGTAGATAGGCAGGTAAGTAGGCAGGTGAACGGATGTGTAAGTAGGTAGGCAGGTGAACAGGTGTGTAGGTAGGTAGGCAGGTGAACGGGTAGTAGGTAGGCAGGTGAATGGGTAGTAGGTAGGCAGGTGAACGGATGTGTAGGTAGGCAGGCAGGTGAACGGGTGTGTAGGTAGGTAGGCAGGTGAACGGGCAGTAGGTAGGCAGGTGAACGGGTAGGTAAGTAGGTAGGTAGGAACCGTTTCAATGTTTTTAACACTGTTCATCTAGGCGTGACCATTTCTAAAGCTGTCTGTACTGGGGAACACTCGTGAAATACTACTGTACTCAAGCAAGAAAACACCAAAGGTTCTTGACTAACGCAGCTATGAATTACCCAGTTATGAACTGCCCAGCTATGAATTACCCAGTTATGAACTGCCCAGCTATGAACTGACCACTGCTTTTGTTATTCCCCCCCCCCCCCCCCTCAAATCCGACCAGTTTTTCTTAAGCTAGATTGACCCTGACCTGAAAGTCTAACTTATTAGCCTCTTACAGTACACAGGAGGCGGTCATCTTTAGACCCACCTGACCATACTCTGGACCTCTGCTGGACGCCTCTGTCCAGATTATCCTGTTGATGTTCCAAATTATGGCGGTTATGAGCTCCTTTCGCACACGCCGATGTTCGAAATCAAGACATTTATTGACTCGACAGGTCAGCTCGCAGACGGATCAGGGTCAGAGGTCGCTGTGCTCGCCCCTTTCCGTGCTTCCGCTAGAGGGCCACACCTGTCGATATATCTTCCACCAATCCTCAGCATCGTTTCATCTTTGTCGCTACCAGCTCGTCCTATTGTGGCTGATTCAATATGGCCGTCTCTAAAGCTGAGAGAGCAAATGGAGATTGTTTGCTTGGGGATTCCATGCTCTTCGTGTGTTGGCGCTTGGATGGGTGGTCTCCTTGTCCTTCATTGTACCATCACGCCGCTAGAGGGCGTAGCATACGACATCCAAAGGTAGAAATCAAACAGCAGCAGATCCGGGCGTTTGATAGATGTGACGTCACCGGGAAATCTCCCTCGTCCCGGACATGTCCCTGTAGGTAGAGGTAAATAAAACTTCGTTTTACTGTTCCATCCCTCCACCTCCCTGCTGTCCTTCCTCTCTGATACTTCACACATTCTTTAAAAATCTAAAGTACGGCTTCAGTTTTGAATTAAGAAACGCAAATATCTCAAGTGGGTCGCAAGGGAGCAATCTGAGATGCAGGAACATCAGATCAAAGAACTCGCGGTTTGAATATTTTGCAGATGAGAGAGCTGAAGATCTTCGGAGACACGAGCTGTTTATTGTGCGGCGTATTCTGTTTTCTTGCTTGTTCATTTGTTACTTGACGAGCTTGTAGCGCCTCTGCGCAGACAGGCCATGAGAGACTTTGGTTAGTTACCGTGGGCTGGCTTGGAATTACAGGGGAGAGTCGCAGAGGTTAAATACCAGAAATACTCATATGCCTTACTGAAATCTTGCTACTGGTGTCAGATTCTCTCTCTCTCTCTCTCTCTCTCTCTGTGTGTCTATCACCTCTCCCTCTTACTCGTTTCCTTTCTCTAGCTGTCTCTCTTTTCCTCTTTTTCTCAATCCCTCTCTTCTCTCTCGTACGCTCTCTCTATCATTTTTCTTTCCTGCTTGGTCCTTCTCTATTTTTCCCTCGCTCTTTCTCTCTCTCTGTCTCCCGGTCCCTCTCTTGCTTGCTCTCTCCCTCTCTCTCTCTTTCTCTCTCGCTGTCTCCCAGTCCCTCTCTTGCTTGCTCTCTCTCTTTCTCTTTCTCTCTCGCTGTCTCCCAGTCCCTCTCTTGCTTGCTCTCTCTCTCGCTCTTTCTCTCTCGGTCTCTCAGTCCCCCTCTCGCTCCCTCTCTCTCCCTCACTCTTTCTCTCTCGCTGTCCCTCTCTTGCTCTCTCTCTTTCTTGCACGGTCTCTCTATCACATTTCTCTCTTGCTCGCTCCCTCTCTCTCATTCTCTCTCCCCCACTCTTTCTCTCTCCTTGTCCCTCTCTTGCTCGCTCTCTCTCTCTCATTCTCTCTCCCCCACTCTTTCTCTCTCCTTGTCCCTCTCTTGCTCGCTCTCTCTCTCTCTTGCATGGTCTCTCTATCACTTTTCTCTCTTGTTTGCTCCCTCTCTCTCACCCTCTTTCCCGCTCTCTCTCTCTCTGTCCCTCTTGCTCTCTCTCCCCCGTCTTACAGCTTCCAGTCCAGGCTAGATCCTAATTCTAGATCTAATTACAAAAGTTTGAAACTGCTGATCAAGCATCATCATCATGTGATAGATTCTAGGAGATTTTGATCTTCAGACTCTGCTCTAGGCATAGTTCCACGACCTTCAGGAGAAAAAGACAAATAAGGTAAGATCCAGGATAAAAACATTCTAAGAAACTTTCACGACAAAAATTTAAGAAAAAGTCAACATTCTAATAGCCTTATAAGATAAAAATTTTTTAAAAAAGAAACTATATCATTAAAAACAGCAAGACAAATCTGGACTTTAAGCTGGTTTCCAAGAAAAATTCAAGACCATTTTTAATAAGAAAGAGAAAAGTCGACATAAAGGATAGAAGAAATAAATCTCAGAATGGATAAAAATAAAATTTATCTGTTTTGTTCCTCTGGAACTGGGAATGGAAAGGCTGCCAGGTTTGATGCTGATCACAACACTTTAGTGTGCCCAAAAAGGTCCAGGAAAATACGGGCACCAGCATAAAACGGAACCATACACCCGCATCTACCTTCATTGGGGGCCTTCCTGGGCTACGTTACTGGTTCAGTAATTTAAATTCTATCTATTTAATAAGAACAATTAAGCGTCCATGACATTACCACATTACATCCAAGATGGCGGCCCGCAGATTAAATATAGTTAGAAAATTGGTCTTTGAGTGTATAAAGGTTGGGAACCGCTGTACTAATATGCTCCGAGACGTGATAGTAAAGGTCTGTAGACGGGAAACTCCTTAAGACTTAGGAATAATTTCGGTGGTAGCTGCAGTTGAGAAATGCTGACCTAAATATTTATCTGTTACTGTAAATATAATCAACCTTTAAATGTTAATCCAGCCAGATGTCTTTAGTGTTTCTGTGAACAGCGGCCGTTTCTCTCTCTTTTTTTTTGTTTTTTGTTTTGAAACATGGAAGTGGATTTGTCTACTTTTATTGCTAATCTCTCTACAAGTCGGAACTAAATCGATGTAGATGTAGAACCTAATCCTTGTAAGATGTAGAACTTAATCCTTGTAAGATGTAGAACTTAATCCTTCTACAGCCGTTAGTCCTGCTGGTTGTTCGGAGCTTTTCTTGTAAATCCCCCCCCCCCCCCCCGGTACTTGTCAAGGATACGGACTCCGCAGGGAAATCTGCTGGCGGTGGACAGCGGTCACTAAATGGTTTTCTGTGTTTCCCTTACACTGGCTTAAGATACAGTGTCACGTGGTCCACTACAGGTAGGGTTGTGAACACGTTGCCTTAGATTGGTGGTTGTGGTGGTGGTGGTGGCATGACTTGATCTCTTACCCAGGCTGTCAGTGTGTCTACAGAAACATGGGAGATATGAGAGATGACGACTGCGGCAAAGCTGGCTCTAGTACTGAAGTCTTTCCCTGTCTTGTCTTGTTCTGTCTTATGTCTTGTCCTGTCTTGTCTTATCCTGTCTTGTCTTGTTTTGTCTTGTCTTGTTTTATTTTGTCTTATCCTGTCCTGTCCTGTCTTATCTTGTCTTGTCCTATCTTGTCTTGTCTTATCTTGTCCGGTCTTGTCTTATCTTGTCTTGTCCTGTCTCGTTTTATCTTGTCTTATTTTATCTTGTCTTGTCCTGTCCTGTCTTGTCTTATCTTGTCTTGTCCTGTCCTGTCCTGTCCTGTCTTGTCTTATCCTGTCTCGTCTTGTCTTCTGTCTCCCTGGAACTGCCAGCTGATGTTGAAGATCTTGAGGCACAACATCGTGTCGGACTGGGAGTGGGTTATTCCAGCTGGTGTTTTCCAGTCCATGAGTACGGCTGGAAAAAAACAGGGGGTATGCAATACTTCTTTAGCAGACTCCACCACCATGGGGACTATGACAGTTCCTGCTCCGTTAGCCAGGCTAGGCCTATTACTGTAGAATACCAACAGAGAAGTGGGAAAGGGTCTTGGTCAGCTCTGGGTTACTGGTTGTCAAAACTGATAGAATCTTCTCTACCATAGTAATCAAGTAGGCAGCGGTGTCTTTTTTTTTTAATTTTAAGAAAAGATAGAAAAAGTGAGGAAAGTGGGCAGAAACAAGAATGACAGAAAGTAAGATGTGCGCACGTGCGCGCGCACACACACACACACACACACACACACACACACACACACACACACACACACACACACACACATATATATATATATATATATATATATATATATAATACACAACAATCCAATATTTCGCCAGGAGTCTTTTTTCAGGGATCACATAAAAAAATAACACAACAGACAAAAACATGAAAAACAGGAAAAATGAAGCACTTAGCTTTTCTAGTTGTATCTTCCTTGTAAGAAAGACAGGCACAAAATGCGCCCAGATAGGCATAGGTAAGCACGAAGTGGAAGCAGGCGACTGATGCGAGAGAGAGAGAGAGAGAAAGAGAGAGAGAGAGGAATATAGAAGAGAAGAAAAAGTGGAAGCTAGAAGTGGAAAAAAAAGACTATAAAAAGAGAAACAAAGATAGGCGAAAGAAAACATTTTTAAAAATGAAAGCAAAGAAAAGATGACAGTAAGAACAAATGTAGAAAATAATACACTATAAGAGGAAAAAACCTCTACATAGTAGCATAAAAGATAAGACATTTTTAGACAAGAAAAAAACTACACTAATATTGAAAAAAAAACGCTGAAAAGAAATGTGGAAAACAGACAAATAAGAAAAGATTTTTATTATTTGATTCGTTATCACACCTTTGATTTATAACCCCTCACAAACTTCTAAAAACATCAACTTTATCTTGACAAACAACGAAACAAATTTTATTGGTTTTTTTAATAAAGGAAAAAAAAAAAAAGGAATCTTTACGATAATTCATTTCAACTTGCTAACACCAAATGTGTCGCTAACTGAATGCCCTGACAAACTCCAGTCTCCCAGAGTTCTTTTCGTCATCAGAGCAACTACGAAATGTTGTTGGTTTCCCTGCTGGAGTCCTTTGTGTTTTCGTTGACATGTCTAACATTCCGCTGTCATTTACGGCGCAGAAACGACATGGGTTCAGATAATGTGTAAAGGGAGTTGCAAAACGGATATCACACCTCGCTTTGACGCAAACCGGATATTGACACGTGTCTTTTAAAAGACTTTCTTTTTTAAATCTCCGGTACACTGAACTTTTTCTCTCTGTAGTGTAAGTTGTGATGATTTTAAAGCACGGGCATTGTGTTACAGTGGCTTGATTTAAGTGCTAGAGTGGAGCCGAAGAAGCAGACATCTTTACAGACTCCACTACCATATAGAGCTCTTCACTCGAAGCTCCCTCTGCCGGCATGAAGTAACGCAACGACCTACTACAGGAAACGCTGAGAAGAAGAGAGGTGGTATCTTGACTATGACATAGAAAAGTGCTCCTGTGCCACTGTGGTCATTGCTGTTCTGTTATTAAACGGAACTTTCAATGGAAACATACACCCAAGTTCCCGTTCAAGCAACGAAAGTACATATATCTGACATATTATGAGTTGAAGAAACTGTTCTATATGGCGGTTAGCGACCCATTGCTGAAATACTTGGGTCAGCGTTAGCGAATCATAACCGAGCAAGAACCTCTTTTAATTATCCGTTGACACCTTCAATAACAACCCCACCCTGGTTAACGTGGTAGGAATCCCAGCCTGGTTAACGAGGTAAGAATCCCAGCCTGCTTAACGGGGTAGGAATCCCAGCCTGCTTAACGGGGTAGGAATCCCAGCCTGCTTAACGGGGTAGGAATCCCAGCCTGCTTAACGGGGTAGGAATCCCAGCCTGGTTAACGGGGTAGGAATCCCGGCCTGGTTAACGGGGTAGAAATCCCGGCCTGGTTAACGAGGTAGGAATCCCATCCTGGTTAACGAGGTAGGAATCCCATCCTGGTTAACGAGGTAGGAATCCCATCCTGGTTAACGGGGTAGGAATCCCAGCAGTCCAAATGGAGGTGAAGACATATAAAAAGTATGGCACTTTACCTGTCTTTGTAGCTTCTTTTCCTGCTTTTTTTTTTAGTTCCACCCACCTCTCCCCCTTCAACACGATGCTGTGCTTCAGTACCCTTGAGAGAGAGAGAAAGAAAGAGAGTGAAGAGAGAGAAAGGGAGAGACTGACTGAGAGAGAGTGAGAGAGAAGAAAACAGAAAAGGCATAAATATAGACGCAAGACAATGGAAGTGTATCTTGTTAGAAAGACAGTTTTTTTTTTCTGTCCAGTGAGTGGCAGTTGTTCCAAATTCAGAAATGTCTGTAACCTTTGATCCCAACCAATGTCCTACTGTAATGTAACCTGTGATCCCAGCCAGCATCCTAGTGTAATGTAACCCGTGATCCCAGCCAACGTCCTAGTGTAATGTAACCTGTGATCCCAGCCAACGTCCTAGTGTAATGTAACCTGTGATCCCAACCAATGTCCTACTGTAATGTAACCTGTGATCCCAGCCAGCATCCTACTGTAATGTAACTTGTGATCCCAGCCAACGTCCTACTGTAATGTAAACCTGTGATCCCAGCCAACGTTCTACTGTAAACCTGTGATCACAGCCAACGTTCTACTGTAATGTAAACCTGTGATCGCAGCCAACGTTCTACTGTAAACCTGTGATCGCAGCCAACGTTCTACTGTAAACCTGTGATCGCAGCCAACGTCCTACTGTAATGTAAACCTGTGATCGCAGCCAACGTCCTACTGTAATGTAACCTGTGATCCCAGGAAACGTCCTACTGTAAACCTGTGATCCCAGCCAACGTCCTACTGTAAACCTGTGATCCCAGCCAACGTCCTACTGTAAACCTGTGATCCCAGCCAACGTCCTACTGTAAACCTGTGATCCCAGCCAACGTCCTACTGTAAACCTGTGATCCCAGCCAACGTTCTACTGTAATGTAACCTGTGATCCCAGCCAACGTCCTACTGTAAACCTGTGATCGCAGCCAACGTCCTACTGTAATGTAACCTGTGATCCCAGCCAACGTCCTACTGTAAACCTGTGATCGCAGCCAACGTCCTACTGTAAATCTGTGATCCCAGCCAACGTCCTACTGTAAACCTGTGATCCCAGCCAACGTCCTACTGTAAATCTGTGATCCCAGCCAACGTCCTACTGTAAACCTGTGATCCCAGCCAACGTCCTACTGTAAACCTGTGATCGCAGCCAACGTCCTACTGTAATGTAAACCTGTGATCCCAGCCAACGTTCTACTGTAATGTAAACCTGTGATCCCAGCCAACGTTCTACTGTAATGTAAACCTGTGATCGCAGCCTCTGAGTTCTGATAAGAAGACCACAGCAAATTAAGACTTATCCTACGGTTCAACAACTTCATCCCAGCTTCTAGAGCTTAGATATTCATCCCAGCTTCCACAGCTTAGATATTCATCCCAGCTTCCACAGCTCAGATGTTCATCCCAGCTTCCACAGCTTAGATATTAATCCCAGCTTCCACAGCTTATATATTCATCCCAACTTCCGCAGCTTAGATATTAATCCCAGCTTCCACATCTTAGATATTAATCCCAGCTTCCACAGCTTAGATATTAATCCCAGCTTCCACAGCTTAGATATTCATCACAGCTTCCACAGCTTAGATATTCATCTCAGCTTCCAAAGCTTAGATATTCATCCCAGCTTCTAGAGCTTAGATATTCATCCAGCTTCCACAGCTTAGATATTCATCCAGCTTCCACAGATTAGATATTCGACCCAGCTTCCACAGCTTAGATATTCATCTCAGCTTCTAGAGCTTAGATATTCATCCCAGATTCTGGAGCTTAGATATTCTTCCCAGCTTCTGGAGCTGAGATATTCATCCCAGCTTCAAGAGCGTAGATATTCACCCCAGCTTCAAGAGCTTAGATATTCACCCCAGCTTCAAGAGCTTAGATATTCACCCCAGCTTCGAGGGCTTATATATTCATCCCAGCTTCTAGAGTTAGATATTCACCACAGCTTCAAGAGCTTAGATATTCACCCCAGCTTCAAGAGCTTAGATATTCACCCCAGCTTCAAGACTTAGATATTCACCCCAGCTTCCACAGATCAGATACTGATTCCAGCTTTCCCGGCTGAGATATTCATCTCATCTTTTGTAGCTAAGACCTATAACCAAACTTCTGCAGCCAAGATCCTCTGCCCAGCTTCATTTTTCAATATGGTCATCCGAACTTCATCTGTGAATAATATCAGCTTAACTTCTACCACCGAGAGAGATGGGAGTGGTCGAAGTAATAACGATTGTACTTCTACCACCAAGAGAGATGGGAGAGGCCGAAGTAATAACTATTGTACTTCTACCACCAAGAGAGATGGGAGTGGCCGAAGTAATAACTATTGTACTTCTACCACCAAGAGAGATGGGAGTGGCGAAGTAATAACTATTGTACTTCTGCAACTGTAGACACTGAGCTCCTTCCACGTTGATGTCACCCTCCATTCTATAATAATTCTCGAAGATTCTTCGCCAAACAAGCTGAGATCATCCTTTCATATAAGAGACCAGAGCATCAATGGACGCGTCCAGAGTTCACTGATGACGATCAGATGACATTTATGACAAATACAGACAGGTAGGCAGACAACAGACAGCAGACAGACATGCACAAGTATGTTTAACAATCGTGGGAAGATTTTAACCTCATTTACCCAGTACGTGGCGCCCAGGACATCGCTGGCGATCTCACTTCTCCATTCGGCGCGGTCCTTGATGTTCCCAGTCATTTCAAAACCCTTTGCTTCTTTCGGCTACCCGGTCAGTCCGATCTCAGTCTTTCTCTCCTTCTAACCCACTTTTGAGGTCAGGGAAGAGATATAAATGCAAGCGCGGATACAGAAATAGAAGGAAGGTACACAGAGGGAGAGAATTATAATCAGTGTGAGATAGATATCATTGTGTCATGGTGACAGATATCTGGCCTGGCTCCGCCTAGTGACGGGTGATATTGTCAGGCCGTGTGAAAAACGTACAGGTACAAACAGTGCCCGTGGCCCCGGGCTGAGAATTACCCGGCGAAGCGCCATTATCACTGGAAATAAAAGGTTTGTTTGCCTTAACAAGTAAACAGGGAATAGATAAGAGAGATAACGAAGAGGAGGACAATTATGTCAGTTCTCAATCAGTTCAACCTGGTTTGTTATTTGTTTTCGTGCTTTTTTTTTTTTTAAGGACAAATTTTATCCGTTTATTTTTTTTTTATCCGTTGCTACTTGCTGGCAGCTGCGATAAGGTTTAACGTGAGAAAAAAAAATTTATAGATAAGATTGGGGGATAAACACTGTGAGATTTTTCTGTACTGTTGGGAGTAGAGTTAGTACACTGTAGTGCTGAGACAAGTACTGTAGCGAGGGTATAGAGTGCGTGTACTTTAATCTCCTAGGAATAATCGAAGATGAGAACGGTTGTGACATCATTACGTGGGTCGAAACACGTCGAGAGGCAGTACCTTGGGTGATCTTGGACGTGTAAGTGTATGGGATTGAGAGATTGTAGGAATGAAATATTGTGGGAAGTCATTAAGTACAATGATTGAAGTGGCGGTCACTGTACACACGTCGAAATGTCAAAACAGAGGCCGCCAGGTATTGTAGCGAAGTTGAGGTGTTTTAAGTTTTGCAGATAAAGTGGAGGTTGCTTGGTGCATAGTGATCAGGTCAACGTTTATATCTGAGTCAAGGATTCATTACGTACTGTAGCATCGATGGAGTTATTATGCACTGTAGTAAAGAGAGGGAGTAGTGGCAGTGATGAAGTCAATATGTTCTGTAGTAAAGATGTGGTCCAGTAGCGATGTTGAAATTAATGTGCCCTGTAGCAAAGGTAGGATATTTTAGCAAGGATGTAGACACTATGCTCAGTAGTAACTTGAGAAAATGCTGTAAGTTCACATAACGATGAAGTCATATTATGTTCTGTAGCAGCGAAAGAACATATGCCTGTGAGACTTGGACAGCTGAGAAACACATAAATGCCTTTAAATGCTACAGAGTAGTTCTTCAAATATGGATTAAAAAAATGTATATATATATATATCCAAACTACAAGAACTTATTATTGATGAAGGTTCGCTTGTATAGAGGATTAAACAGAGAAAACTTAAATATTTTGGACACATTCAAATGAATTTAGAGAAGACAGTCTGGGAAGGGTACATAATAGGAAAAAAGAAAGAGAGGAAGACCAAGGCGAAGATGGCTGCAAGACATCGTTGATAACCTACAAATGGATGCATCAGCAGCAGGGCATCTTGCTTACAACTGAGAGGCCTACAGGAGAGCTGTTAGGGAGGCAAAGTTCTGCAAGGGACATGCAAATGACTGACTGACTGACTGACTGACTGACCGACCGACTGACTGACTGACTGACTGACTGACTGACCGACTGACTGACCGACTGAGCAGCGAAAGGGAACTGTAAAAAGTTCCCGTTTCCATACCATTAATGGGGATAAGATGTTAGGACCTTATGTCTAAGACCTTCGGCACATGAAAGTCTGATATGGTCAGTATCACGCCTGACAGCATTTACCTTTCTAGATTTCTCTGGCACCCATTTTTAGAGGCTGGTTAGACCACAAGACCTTTTTGCTGTGTACCCTAAAAAGAATCCCACTGCTAAGACTTGAACCGGTGCCACCGGATTAGTAAATCAAGCGTCTAACCACTCATTTAACAAGGCTGCCTAGAGCGTACTGTAGCAATGATAAAAGTCATTATGTTTCATCACTATGTTGTGTGAGGGCAAAAAGCGCTGTAGCAGAGAAGATGTCCGCAGGTGTATAGTACAGAGAGTTTTACCTTGTCCCTCTAGAGTGATACGAAGGGTGATTGATAAGTTCTCGGCATAATGTACAAATACTTGAAATACACAGTTGATATTAGGTCCATTTGTAGATCAAATTAATGTAAGATTAAACACCAAGTTTCAAGAAATTAACTGCAACTAATTTTTTTTTACAGGCTACTGAAGTGATAAGGGGTGGCAGAAATTCAGAACATGCATACAATTTCTCATTGAGCAATCATTCGCTACCTCTGCATCAAGGGCTTATCATCGACGGAGAGCCATGAGGATATGGTGGAGGGTAAGGGAGTGTGCTCATTCTTACAGCGCAGTGAAGAAATGGGCAGCTCAATTCAAACATGGAAGGGAGAGTCTGGAAGATGATCCCCGTCCAGGAAGACCAAGAACGGTAACCACCGATGAAACCACCGGCAGAATCCATGACATGATAAATGAGGATCGATGACTAACTGAGCTGTACATTGCTACTGAGTTGGGGATCTCCCAGGAACGTGTTAATGCCATTATTCACAATTCTCTTCAAATGACAAAGGTCTCTGCTTGATGGGTCCAGAAACTTCTTGGAGCTGATCACAAACGACAGCGTCTCAACATGTCAGAGACAATCTTGGCCATTTTCCTGCAGATCCTGAAAAGTTTCTTCAGCAATTTGTGACTATTGATGAGACTTAGGTTTATCATTTTTAATCAGAAACAAAGAACAGTCAAAGCAGTTGAGACATCATGGATCCCCATCTCCAAAGAAAGCAAAGCTGGCTCTGTCTGCAGGGAAAGTGATGGCTTCCATCTTTTGGGATTCAGAAGATGTGCTATTGGTAGATTATCTTCAAAAGGGCAGAACAGTCACCGGGGCCTATTACGCTAATCTTGTGAAACAACTGCGGGTCAAATTTAGGGAAAAGCGTCGAATAAAACTGACGAGAGGAGTCGTCTTTCAACAAGGCAATGCTCCATTTCACAAGTCGGCGGTGGCAATGGCTGCCATTCATGAATGCGGCTTCCAGCTTCTTGAACATCCTCCTTATTTCCCAGATTTGGCCCCTTCGGACTATTACCTGTTTACCAAACTCAAAAAAAAGAGCTCAGTGGTCGCAAATTTGCTTCAGATGATGACGTCATTCGTACTGTAGACCACTTTCTACTGGCACAAGATGCTGACTTTTACAAAGAAGGGATCCGTATGCTCCAGAATCGCTGGACTAAGTACATAAACTTGCAAGGGGACTATGCTGAGAAATAACCCAAAAAAATTGTCCACAAATAATCCGTTGTACCTTATGCCGAGAACTTATCAGTCACCCCTCGTAAGTTCAGCTGAACCTAGAAACAGTGTGAAATGCCAGAAACGACAACGGCGCGGCTTCTCAGACTGAAGGCAGTGCGTTCTGCTACAACTGTGTACATGAAGGTGAAGCTGGAAGCAATATGGGCACATTCCAAGTCAGAGTCGGTAAAAATGTGCAGCTTATAAAGTAGTCTGAGTCAGTAGAAATCTACAGCTTATAAAGTAGTCAGTGTCAGTAGAAATTTACAGCTTATAAAGTAGTCAGAGTCAGTAGAAATCTACAGCTTATAAAGTAGCCAGAGTCATTAGAAATCTACCACTTATAAAGTAGTCAGAGTCAGTAGAAATCTACCACTTATAAAGTAGTCAGATTCAGTAGAAACCTACCATTTTTAACATAGTCAGAGTCAGTAGAAACCTACCATTTATAAAGTAGTTAAGAGTCAGTAGAAACATACTACTTGGAAAATAACTGAAGTAGGTTAATATAAACAATGAGACTCCCAGGATGGAGCCATTTGGTGTGGAGCCAAAGTCTGGAAAAAAATGAGTGCTCACGAAGAGGTTGCTGTTGGAGTGGGAGTCTGAAAGTAGAACAACAGAGAGGAAGTCAGACAGTAGAGGAAGAGAGGAGTAGGACTGGGAGCCTGAGTGTAGAACACCAGATGATTCAGAGAGGGAGACAGCTGAAGAACAGAGAGGATGTCAGACAATAGAAGAAAAGAGGAATGGGAGTGGGAGTCTGAGAGCAGTAAAACAGATGTTTCAAGGAGAAAGTCAGACACTAGAAGAACAGAAGATTCAGAGAGAAAGTCAGATAGTTGAAGACCAAAGAGAAAGTCAGACACTAGAAGAACAGAAGATTCGGAGAGAAAGTCAGGCAATTGAATAACAGAGAAGAAGTCAGACAATTGAAGAACAAGGAGGAAGTCAGACAGTAGAAGAATAGAGAGGAAGTCTGGCAGTTGAAGAATAGAGAGAAGGTCAGACAGCTGAAGAACAGAGAGGAAGTCAGACAGTTGAAGAATAGAGAGCAGTTGAAGAACAGAGAGGAAGTCAGACAGTTGAAGAACAGAGAGGAAGTCAGACAGTTGAAGAATAGAGACGAAGTCTGGCAGTTGAAGAATAGAGAGGAAGTCAGACAGTAGAAGAACAGAGAGGAAGTCATACAGTAGAAGAGCATAGAGGAAGTCATACAGTAGAAGAGCATAGAGGAAGTCATACAGTAGAAGAGCATAGAGGAAGTCATACAGTAGAAGAGCATAGAGGAAGTCAGATAATAGAAGAAAGAGGAGTGAGAGTCAGAATCAGAGAGCAGAACAACGGTTGATTCAGAGAGGAAGTCAGGCATTAGAAGAGCAGAGGACATGGAGTCAGAGGTTTGAACTTACTGACTCCACAGATCTGTTTCTGCTGCCCTTTCCATCCACCTTTTGTCAATAAACAATTTTGAAGGCGCTATGGAGTACGTGCACCCGCGTGAACGATCACGCGAGATATCCGGTGCGTACCGGGGGGGGGGGGGTGGAGCATCATCGTTCACGTGATCCGGGGGTGCCAGGTCATATATATATACTTCGAGGACAGAGCGGAAGAAAGAAAGAGTTGAGCTAGAGGAATATGGCGGGCAGGTCAGTCTCGTCTGTGTTACTTCGCCCCAGCCGTCCTCATATTATGTGTTTATATATCTGTGTAAAATGCAGAATGTGCACATTGTTTTCATGATCACATGAAGAAATATCTCGGTAATTCATGATGATTATTGACACTGCTGGCGAGATTCTTCGGATGCCGCGCGTGGAGTGAATCTCCTCCCGGCCAAAGAAGAAAATGCGAAAAATAAATTAGGGTTGCCGTGCGGCGCCGATTGGAAAAGGTGATGGAAGCTTAGTCGGTATGTCCAGTGGTCTCGCGGCGAGAGCTACTCATACCACGGCACCTCTGCTCTAGAGGCCGGCCACGTCCGAAATACACCCATACTGGTGAAATATGCCTAAACTGGCTTAAACCAGGGGTGAAACTTGTCACGGTACCTCTGCTCTAGAGGTTAGTCACGTCCTAAACACTCCCATTCGGAGATAATATGCATAAACCGGCTCAACCCAGGTGCGGAAGTCACTAGTGGTGAGGATTCGTCCTCCTGGATAAAAGCTCCGTCCTGGTCACAACTAGGAAGGGTAGCGGCCACGACCACAAAATGCTGAAGTCGGAGACACTGGACCAGTGCAGTCTAAATAGGCAACCACCTCTCATCCGGCGGGGATGTATGCGTATCCTAATCAAGCTGAGGTTTTCCAGTGAGAAAGTCCAACACTGGACTAGAAGGGCAACCACCTCTCACCCGACGGGGATACACAGGTATCCCAAAACACGTCGAGGTTTTCTGGTGAGAAAGTCCAACTTTAGATTAAACTGGTGCAACGGAAACCACAGTGTCGTGCATTCCCGCTTCTGAGACTCACTAAGAATACAGCCCTGCGATACTCTGAACCTCTTGTGGTCCTCTCGTGGATCTTCCGGGAACACAGGGGGACCATGCGACCTATCGAGGACCACAGGATTAAATTCAGGAGGATCACGGGACGGTCTTGCTGGTAGAAGCGAACGACGAAGAAGAAGATATGATGATTATTGTTCTATTGAATGGCACGTGTTGATACCATAATGCTGTTATTTTATGCGGATATTATACGTCTTTTAATATGTGTTTGGAGATACCTATCCTGGCAGCAATAGCTGCATTCAAGAGATGCGGAAGCACTAGTGAATTCGTGGAGAGGTGGAGAGAGCACAGCAAGGTCGCTGTGTGATTATTAGTGCGTTAGCACATGTGGAACTTCATGTAGGGGAGGAGGAGAGTTTCGGGCAGCAGTAGCTGCGTGATGAAGAAGTGCATAGGCACATGGATTAATTCGTGGAGAGATAGTGGTGTAGATTCGCAGCATTGGCTGCAGTATTCATAATGCAGTGGCACATCTGGAGGTGTATAATGTGTATTGTGATGGGGGAGGGAGGCCAGGATAGCCAAAGCTCGGTTATCTAGTTCTTTAGTTATGTTAGTTAAGAGTATTGCATTGTGTTCATGTAATGCCTGATAATATCTTATGATATATGTTGGATGTTCCGTGTAATGTAATGTACCTGTGGCTACCATGATATATGTAGTCAGAGTAATAAAACGTTCATGTATTTTAATGGCTGACCTGGTAATGTTTATGGCTTGTTGTTGTAAATGTTGTGGTATATGTAACATGATGCCAACTGGCATACAGTATTCTGGGGAGGTGTAACCTGAGTTGTTGGTCGTAGGAGATAGTTAGAGCCTGGCCAACCAGTGCGGTAGTACATTAGGCCATGGATTGTGGAAACAGCTGGGTTTTGGTCATATCCCACCCCAAATTCTTCCCTAGTTGTAACTTAAGCAACCGCTAAGTTTAAACCCATCCTGAGATTTTCCTTTCAAAGGAGAAATTACAGCATCCGTAAACTTATATGGAGAGAGATAATGATGATGATGATGATGATGATGATGAAAGATGAGATCATTTAAGAATAATAATAATAATAATAATCATAGTTACATTATTTGCCCTAAAAATGACTCATTATCACCAAAATCTGACATATGTCAAAGGACGCAAAATGACATTACAAATTAGGATTAAAGAAATGTAGTCTTTGTATCTAGAACAAAAAACAAGTCCCAAGGTCAGGGGAGATTTGTACTTTGAAGAGACACAAACAGAATATATGAATGTAGACGAACATATCACGGCCACGAACGTGCTCTTTTTGTTCCGATGTCACGTTAGATATGGCTGCAGTTTTAGCTCCAGCCACCCAGTGTGCAGGCGGATACAGACGTGCAGGCGCATCATTGTGCCACTTCTGTCACTGAGGTCACACACATTAGCCATTCAGGCTCCAAAATTTGTCTTGGGACAAGTCCATTGAGGGTTACGTTCTGGTAGTAGTGGGACTTTCCATGATAATGTGTTAAGATACATGGGATTTTAGACGCTCATTCGTTGGGTAGTAATTAGTTGAGCTACAGGCCACGTGACTGCAGTTCTACCTGAGCTGTCATTATAGATAGGGCTTTGGCTACAGCGCATCATCATCATCATCATCATCATCTTCTTCTTCTTCTTCTTTTTCAATTTCTTTAGAACTGCAAACTTAATTTTTCCACAACCAACACTCTGATGACTTGGAGATACGGGCATCGTTCAGGATCTCTCTCTCTCTCTCTCTCGCTCTCTCTCTCTCACTCTCTCTCTCTCACTCTCTCTCTCTCTCTCTCTCTCTCTCTCACTCTCTCTCTCTCTCTGTATATTAAGTGCCCAAGGCACACGGGGCTTCGGCAAGGTTTTTCCACAAATGCCTGTCCTTTGCCTTTTTTTCCGCTCTTGTCCAAGTGAGCCCTCTATTGCTCAACATCCTCTCTGTTGTTCTTCTCCATGTCTCTTTTGGTCTACCCTTACTTCTGTTCCCCTGTGGTGTCCATCTTAGTGCTATTTTTGGTAGTGAGTTGTCAGTCATTCGGAGCACATGTCCCAACCATCGCCAGCGTCTTTCCTCAATAATTGTTGTCAGTGGCTTCATTTGCATTTCTGCCAACAAGATGTTATTTCTTACAGCGTTTGGCCAAAATATTTTTCTAATTCTTCATAAACATTTAGTCTGGAAAGAATTCAACTTGTTTTCTATGGTTTTGGTGATTTTCCAGCATTCACTTCCATAGAGTAGTACACTTAGAACATTACTCTTAAATATCCTGATTTTCGTATTCAATCTTAGTTTTTTTTTCTATTTCCACATAATCTGCAGCACTGCAAAACCCTAGTTTGCTCTAGTAAGTCTGCTGTTGATGTCCTCTGTCCTATCTCCATTTTCTACTACTCTACTGCCAAGATATAGAAATTCGTTGAATTCCTCCACTAACTTATCGTTCCGGATAGGGAGCACATAACGACCAAGAAAAAAGAACCAAGAACAGCTCTTCTCAACAGCCTGTGCCCTACCTCCTCAGCCTGTCCCAAAGAGCAAACCAAGACCCCCATAAGAAGCACAACAAGGCGGTGAGATTTGATCACGATTGTCTCTGTCTCACTTGCTCTGACAGCTCAGTCATCCATCTCCCACGGTCACCTTAACTGTAGGAGGCAGTTTATAAGAAAAAAAAAACCAGAGTAGTCTTAATTACAGTTGCCTTCATGCAAATGTCTTCAGAGAATCGGTGTGTAACTTCGGTTTTTCTATTCGTGTCATATCAAGGGATCTGTAGCATGAACAAATCGTGTTTAATTGTAACAGTTATGTTACGTGCAGTCGAATTTGTTAGCGTTTAGTTACGGTTTCAGGTGACAAAGCATAAACTACGGATTATCGTGCGGTCCATTTTTTAAAAAAAAATTGTGTGTATGGAAATTTTATATTTTCAAAAATTATCAATCTTACTTTTCTTTTCTTTCTTTCTTATTTCATCATCATCATCATCATCATATCATCATCATCATCATCATCATCTTTCTTTCTATTACATTATTATTATTACGTGTAGTAATCGTGTTGGTGGTGGTAGCAGTGATGGGACTATTAGTAATAGTCTTCTTCTTCTTCTTCGTTCGCTTCTACCACCAAGACCGCACTGTGATCCTACTGAATTTACTCTTGTGGGCCTCTTTAGGTCCCGTGGTCCCGTGTGTGGTCCCCGAAAAGACCACATGAGATCCACGAGAAGACCACAAGGGGTTCAGAGTATCACAGGGCTTTAGCCTGTATTCTTGGTGGGTCTCGGAAGCGGGATTGCGTGACACCGTGGTTTTCATTGCACCAGTTTAGTCTAGGGTTGGACTTTCTCACCGGAAGACCTCGACGTGTTTAGGATATTAGTGCATCCCCGCTGGGTGAGAGGCGGTAGCCCACTCAGGCCAGAGTTAGACCTTCTCACCGGAAAACCTCGACGTGCTTTGAGATACCCGTGTATCACCGCCGGGTGAGAGGTGGTTGCCCATCTAGTCCAGAGTTGGACTTTCTCACTGGAAAACCTCAGTGTGATTAGGATACACAAAGATCCCCGCCGGGTGAGAGGTGGTTGCCTATCTAGACTTCCCTGGTCCAGTGTCTCCGACTTCAGCATTTTGCGGTCATGGCCGCTACCCTTCCTAGTTGTGACCAGGATGGAGCTTTTGTCCAGGAGGACGAATCCTCGCCACTAGTGACTTCCACCCCTAGGTTGAGCCGGTTTAGGCATTATCCCAGTATGGGCGTGTTTGGAACGAGACCGACCTCTAGAGCAGAGGTACTGTGACATACGTAGCCTTCAAGATTCACCCCTGGTATGAGTCGGTTTAGGCAAAATTCACCAGTATGGGTGTATATCAGGCGTAACCGACCTCTAGAGCGGAGGTGGCATGACATGTCTAGCCATCAAGTTCCACCCCTGGTGTGTGCCGGATTAGGCATATTTCACCAGTGTAGGTGTATTTCGGATGTGGCCGGCCTCTAGAGCAGAGGTGCCATGGTATAGCTCTCATAGCGATACTACTGGACATACCGATTAAACTTCACTTTATCCTTTCCACCACCTTTTCCCATCGGTGCCGCACAGAAACTTTTATTTCTTTTCCGCATTTCTTCCTTGACCGGGAGGAGCTTCACACCACGCACGGCATTTGAAGAGTCTCGCCAGCAGTGTTTTAACCTCTTGGACAAGCCGGTTCATGCATTTTACCCGATATGATTGCATTCAGGACGTGGCCGACCTCCAGACCAGAGGTGCCGTGATTTGACTGTTTGCTTCGCTTTGTCCTTTCTACCATCTTTTCCGCAGTGATGCTGCGCGGCAACCTCATTTGCACCTTTCTTCATTGGCCGGGAGGAGCACCGCTCCACGCACGGCAGCTGAAGAATCTCGCCAACAGCGGCAGATGAGCTAGCAAACGTGCCACTCATCTACCCTAAGTAATTGGTTTTCAGGCGCCAGATATTCGCCCTCGCCCCTTCTCCTGTCAGTTTAAACAGTTCTGCCACGGGAAGGCCAGGAGCTGGACTTGACTGCCAGAGGCTGTTTGAGGCGCGTTTGCAGTCCTTAGAACCATTAGTAATAGTAATAGGAGATGTAGCATCAAGAGAACTAGTAGTAATAGTAGTAGAAGTGCTAGTAGTAGTACAAGTAGTAGTAGCAGTAGTAATAGTAGTAGTAGTGTAGTAGTAGTAGTAGTAGTAGTAGTAGTAGTAGTAGTATAGTAGTAGTAATAGTAGTATACGTTGTAGTAGTAGCAGTAATAGTAGAAATAATGTAGTAGTATTAGTATTAGTAATAGTAGTAGAGCTAATAGTAGTAAAAGTAGTAGTAGTAGCATTAATTGTTGTAGTAGTAGTAGTAGTAGTAATCGTAGTAGAAGTGGTAGTAGTAATCGTAGTAGAAATGGTAGTAGTAGTTGTTGTAGTAGTAGTAGTAGTAGTAGTAGTGGTAGTAGTAGTAGTAGTAACATTAGTAGTAGTTGTGTAGTAGTAGTAGTTGTAGTAGTAGTAGTGTAGAAGATAGTAGTAGTAGTAGTAGTAGTAGTAGTATTAGTAGTAGTAGTAGAAGAAGAAGTAAAAGTAATAGTAAAAGTGATACAAATAATAGTAATAGCAATAATAGTAGCAGTAGCAGTAGTAGTTGTCGTAGTAGTAGTAGTAGTAGTAGTAGTAGTAGTAGTAGTAGTAGTAGTAGTAGTAGTAGTAGTAGCAGTAACAGTAGTAGTAGTAGTAGTAGTAGTAAAAATAATAGTAGAATTGACATTAATAGTAGTATCAGTAGTAATAGTAGCAGTAGTAGTAGCAGCAGTAGTAGTAATAGTAGTAGTGGTAGTAGTAGTAATTGTAGAAGTAAAAGTATTAGTAGAAGTGACACTAATAGTAGTAGTAGCAGCAGTAGTAATAACAGTAGTAATAGTGATACGAGCAGCAGTAATAGTAACTAGTACTAGTACTAAGAATAGTAATATAACAGTAGCAATGTAGTAGTACTGGTAATGGCAGCAGTAGAAGTAATAGCAGTAGAAATAGTGAAAGTAGATGTAGTAATGGTAAAAGCAGTAGAAGCTGCAGCATGAGTAGTAGTTGTAGCAGTAGTAATAGTAGTAGTATACGTAGTTATAATAATGACAGAGGTAGAAGTAGTAATAGTAGAAATAGTAATAGTGCAAGTAGTAGTGGTAGAAGTAGTAATAGTAGCAGCAGCTGTAGTAATAGCAGAAGCAGTAATAGTAAAGGTAGCAAGTAAAGGTAGTAAACTAACGCTAGCAACATCAGGTGTAGTTTTGTACTACCAGCGCCGTCTAGAACAGAAGAAGAAGAAGAAGAAAGAGGAGGAGGAGGAAGAGGAGGAGGATGATGAAGAGGAGGAGGAGGGGAAGGAGGAAAAGCAGGAGAAGGAGGAGGTTTACTTATCTACGTTTCAAACATTTAACACCTTCTCTGGGCTCTATTTACCATAAGAAAAATATAATAACCTACAGGGTGTTTCAAAAATTCCGTTATGATTTCTGGAAACCGGTTTAGAAAGGCAAATGCAGCTTCAATGAGGAAGATCAATATGGCCTGACACCTTGTGACTTTTTCTTATGGAGGTGTATTAATGACAATATTTACAGAGCTAATTCCACAGGATGTTAACATTCTGATGCGGCCAATCATGGACGTCGTGGCACCTGCTACTTCAGATAAAGCCTGGAAAAACTTGATTAACTGCTTGAAGTAGGCCGTGTCAGCAGAGAGGTCTTACGTTGAGTATGTCTAAACCTTGAGAAGTTCCGTAATAGATTAACACGCACTTCCTTCATGTGGCTGCTTTTGTCTTCATACAGCATGTGGCAGCAATAAGATGTCAGCAGACCACACATTGTAGGAGTCTCCAACATATGAACAACACAGAAGACAAGCATGGCCAGCTACTACACCAGTCCAGAACAAACTGTATGGGGATGACCACGCCCTCCAGATGATAATCAGCTACCTCAGAAATATACAGGTCGAAATGAAGAAGAAGAAGAAGAAGAAAAAGAAGAAGAAGATGAAGATGAAGAAGAAGGAAGAAAAGAAGACGAAGAAGGAGGAGGAGGAGAAGAAGATGAAGAAGAAGGAAGAAAAGAAGAAGGAGGAGGAGGAGAAGAAGAAGAAGAATGAGGAGGAACAAGAAAAGAAGACAGAGGATGAAAAGAAGCAGAAGAAGAAGAAGTCTTCCTACAGTTACATCCAGAAAGTGTAATGAACTTTTGGACTACCCTGTATAAATGCTCACTCAGCCTTGTGGCTGATTCTAATGTTTCATTTCTTTGTCATCCTTAGAATGTCTGCCTTTTGAAGCAAAAACAGTCAGGTTATCAATATGGATAAATAGAATGTCCCTGTTGAAACAAAAAACACCCGTGTTACCAGTATGGACAAATAGAATGTCTGTCTTCTGAAACAAAAATAGTCATGTTTCCAATATTGACAAATAGAATGTCTTTCTTTTGAAACAAATACAACCATGTTAAAAGTATGGACAAATAGAATATCTGTTTTCCGAAACAAAAACAGCCATGTTACCAATATAAACAAATAGAATGTCTTTCTCTGTAAATACTTTCGTTGAATGAGAGACACAGAGTAATGTGAGATACAGAGTAGGGTGAGACACATATGAGAGTAAGACACAGAAGACCTGAAACACAACTGTCTCAGGGATAGATCAATCAATCAATCAATCAGTCAATCAAGTGTCGTGCCGCTTGGCGTGGGCGATCATTTCTCTCCACAATTCCCTGTCTTTAGACTCGATTATGCAGAAATGTACTCAGAGTAGATAACAAGTTAGTGGAGGAGGTCAACGAATTTGTATACCTTGGCAGCAGAGTAGTAGAAAATGGAGACAGCACAGAGGACATCAACAGCAGACTTACTAGAGCAAACCAGGCTTTTGCAATGCTGCAGACTATATGGAAATAAAAAAAAAAAACTAAGCATAAATATGAAAATCAGGATATTTAAGA
The DNA here is from genome assembly GCA_009760885.1 of Achatina immaculata. Lineage (NCBI taxonomy): Eukaryota > Metazoa > Mollusca > Gastropoda > Stylommatophora > Achatinidae > Lissachatina > Lissachatina immaculata. The sequence continues at coordinate 67,137,770 of CM019716.1, read as the reverse complement.
GTAATGTTCTAAGTGTACTACTCTATGGAAGTGAATGCTGGAAAATCACCAAAACCATAGAAAACAAGTTGAATTCTTTCCAGACTAAATGTTTACGAAGAATTAGAAAAATATTTTGGCCAAACACCATAAGAAATAACATCTTATTAGCAGAAATGCAGATGAAACCACTGACAACAATTATTGAGGAAAGACGCTGGCGATGGTTGGGACATGTGCTCCGAATGACTGACAACTCACTACCAAAAATAGCACTAAGATGGACACCACAGGGGAACAGAAGTAAGGGTAGACCAAAAGAGACATGGAGAAGAACAATAGAAAGGATGCTGAGCAATAGAGGGCTCACCTGGGCAAGAGCAGAAAAAAAGGCGAAGGACAGGCATTTGTGGAGGACCCTTGCGGAAGCCCCATGTGCCCTGGGCATTTAACGTTCAGAGAGAGAGAGAGAGAGAGAGAGACTCGATTATGAGATCCGCCGGTGACTTTCTTCCTAGCCACACTGACAGCCTATCCAATAACTTCTCTGTCTGTCTTCCTCAGTCTCTTCTTCCTTCAGTTTTTCCAGATGCCACAATGTGTTCCAATTTTCCTTTTCTCAGAAAATGTCCTACAAATCTCGCTTGTCTGCCTCTGATATTTGCTGCAATTTGCTTTCTAACTCCAGCCTCTCTTAAGACTTCTTCTTTGGTTTTCTTAGCCGTCCATGGTACCTTCAGCATCCTTCTCATGAACCACATCTCCATGGCCTCCATTTCTCGCTGTACTCTCTTATTCATAGACCATGCTTCACACCCATAAAACAAAATTGGCTCGATGTAACATTTAAGTACTCGGAATCTTGTTTCCATTGATATGGATCTGTTGCACAAGATGTTTCTCATTTTCTGGAATGCTGGCTTGGCCCGAGCACGTCTGCTTTTTATTTCGTTGTGACATTTCCCATCAGCTGTTATAATCGTTCCTAAGTACTTGGATCTATCAACTTGTTCCAGTTCTGTGCCATCGATGGTAATGCTATATTTTAGTGGTATTCTTTTCTTTGAGATGACCATCACTTCAGTCTTCTTTTTATTCAGGCTGAGACCTTTACTTTTACTTTCACGAACCACGATGTCCAGAAGAGCCTGTAGCTCCCCTTCACTTTTAGCAATCAGAATTGTGTCGTCTGCATATCTTAAGTTGTTAAAGTTGTACCCGCCAGTTGATATTCCTGGCAAGCTCTCTGTATTTCTCATTATGTTTTCGCTGTACAAGGAGAACAGGTCAGAAGATAGAACACATCCTTGTCTCATTCCCAATTTTATGTCTTGGAATGTTCCTGTTTGGTTCCCAACCTTCATTACTGCTGATTGCTGCCAGTATATGTTTTTGATGAGTTTCAGATCTTTCCCATCCATGTTGATGTCTTACAGCATTCATATAATTTCTGTGTGTCTCACTTTATCGAATGCTTTACAGTAGTCTATGAAGCATAAGCATAGGTCCGTCTTTACTTCTATTGATCTTTCCATTATATATTTTTCATTATATTTTCATTATATATTTATACATATACATGGCATTACTTGTGCCTTTTCCTTCGACGAAACCTCACTGTTCTTCAGCGATTTCTGGTTTTATTTTGTCCCTGACTCGTGGCGAGGATTCGTCCTCCTGGACAAAAGCTCCATCCTGGTCACAACTAGGAAGGGTAGCGGCCACGACCGCAAAATGCTGAAGTCGGAGACACTGGACCAGGGAAGTCTAGATAGGCAACCACCTCTCACCCGGCGGGGATGTTTGCGTATCCTAATCATGCTGAGGTTTTCCGGTGAGAAAGTCCAACCCTGGACTGGATGGGCAACCACCTCTCACCCGGCGGTGATACACGGGTATCTCAAAACACGTCGAGGTTTTCCGGTGAGAAAGTCCAATTCTGGCCTGGGTGGGCTACCGCCTCTCACCCAGCGGGGATGCACTGATATCCTAAACATGTCGAGGTCTTCCGGTGAGAAAGTCCAACCCTAGACTAAACTGGTGCAATGAAAACCACGGTGTCACGCAATCCCGCTTCCGAGACCCACCAAGAATACAGGCTAAAGCACCGTGATACTCTGAACCCCTTGTGGTCCTTTCGTGGATCTCATGTGGTCTATTTTGGACCACACAGGGGACCACGGGACCTAACGAGGACCACAGGCGTGAATTCAGTAGGTTCACAGTGCGGTTTTTGATGGTAGAAGTGAAGAAGAAGAAGAAGAAGTCCCTGACTCTTCTCATGACAAGCAGGATTTTGGTAACATGGCTCATAAGACTAATGGTTCGATGGTCTTCACATGCAACTGCACCTTGTTTCTTTGGTAGGGCAATGAAAACTGATTGCAAAAGGTCTGATGGGACATAGGGATAGATGTCTTTGCAGATTCCAAAAACGTCCACACGCAGGAAATTGCTCACATAATTCACGGAACTACTTACGAATATAACGGAACTACTTACAAATATAGCGGAACTACTTACAGATGTAACGGAACTATTTACAGATGTAAGGAAGTTGCTTAAGAAAGTAATGGCTTGGTTTCCTTGAAGAACGACGGGACACAGCCTCCCAGAGTACCGGTGAAATGTAACAAACAGAACTACAGATAGTTTACATCAGTAGTTCCCTACTTTGACAGTGCCGGTAATCCGAGGGCGTTTGGATGGTCCAAGGGGTGGGATGGCTATTGTGATGATGGTGGTGGTTGGGACGGACGGGGGGGGGGGGTAGTAAGAGAAAATAGTGGGGGGGGGGCAGCGAGATGTGTGTATGTATTGGGGCCGTAAAGTAGAACCTCCAATAGTAATTTTGTAAGATTATGCAAAACTAGTTCTCCCCCTCCCCTCCTTTCTCTCTCTCTCTCTCTCTCTCTCTCTCTTCCGCCCCACCCCCAACTGGCCAGGCTTTCTGATTTCAGCTAGAATGGGCCTTGCTTCAAAAGTCCTTCACTCCCTTTAATATAGGAAAGCAATCCGTGCCCCCAAAGCGATGGACCCCTGGCCCCCTAAATTGGACTTAGCGGTAAAGATGTGCTCTAGGAGGCAAAGAGGAGGCAGGAAAGTCTGGAAACCACTGCTCTTCATTCTAGAAAGTAACTTTATGGAAAGAACTAAGTCCTGTAACTGGTTGTCAGGCAGAAATCGAGAAGAAGAAGAAGTGTTTTAAAATCCATTGCTGCTTCCATTTTACGGTCACGTGAACTTTCAACGTTTAGATCTGTCACAGGTTTCATCGTTTTCATCGTTTACCTCAAGATTTATCTGTTTCATTCATTTATTTCCGGCCCGATGTATTCTTTTAACATGTCCGGACACAGAAGTGACAGCTGAAACAACCCGTTCGTTTTCTGGTAGCGGCAAAAATCATCTTTCACGCTCTCGGGACAGATTCACTTTCCCGAAGACACCTCTCAGTGGTCGATGTGGGCGTGGCCATCACCCGCCTTTTGAGGTCAGCCAATAACAATCAAGCCCCGCCCATCCCGCACTCCGTGACATGAACAACTCGTCCGACCAATAACAGAACAGAATCCAGCGTGTCAGTTTCTTTTCTTCTCTTTTCTTTTGTTTCTCACGAAACCAAATTTTCGCCTTGTCGGATGCCTTCAGAAACAGTGGCACCACTGGCTGATCTCAATGTTCGACCATGTTTTTGTGGTGTTGAAGCCGGTGCTGTGTTAATGAGGACATATTCGATTTTTTTTTTCGGAATATCTGCCATCATTGCTAGAATACGGACTGGATGCTAGCAACGACATCATCACCCTAGCAACGGCCATTCCGGAGATATTTTAATATCGTTGCTTTCATAATTCAGTCTCCACGGAATGAAGTCGTGATCAGAACTTGATTTTTTTTTAACAAAACAAAAGGAGAAACAGTGAGTATAATAAAAAAAACTGTGTCGTTGTTTACATTTATGATCAATAGGTTTCACAAACGTTAACCTCAGTATATTATCACGTATAGAATGAAACGTACAGAAATCCAGGTAGATACAAGGAAGAAGGTAAAAACTGAGTGATTTAAAAAAAAACACAAATACGGTAGATAGGAGATAAACATCTATTATAAATTCATCGTGCTTAATATTTTTTTAACACAAATACGGTAGATATGTCTTAAAAGCTGGACGACCAACACATAAGATATACAACTTTATATCACGAACCATATGAAAAAAACAACAAACTAATGTTGAATCTGACCACAATGAATGCAGTGGACTTCCCTGCTGGGAGCGGTAGTTGGTGCTGCGGTGATGGATGTGGTTGCTTCAGTGTATCCCACAATTTCTAAAACAAAAAGGGGCTGCTTCATTGGGGTGGGTACAAGGTGGTACTACAGTATGGGATGGGAAACACTCAACAGCAGATCTATATAGAGGAAACAAGGAAAACATGTTTGAAATTCCACCGCCTTGAGATTCCACTTTCTTAGTACTGAAGGTTGATTTATTCGTGTCAGACAAGTGTGCTCCTACTTTCCTGTCTTGCTGATAAATAATTCTTTTCATATTGTTTTGGCAAATATTTCATTTTGTTTATCTCAAATCCTTTTTCGTCTGTTTATAATTGAATCCTATTTGTCATCAAATCTCATTTTCATAAACCATACTGTAATCCTCTCATTGTTCATATCTCATGTCACAAATATATCATAATTCTCCCGCTGTTCATGTCTCATTTCATAAATCATAAAGTAATCCTCTCATTGTTCATATCCCATGTCATAAATAATAATTTAATAATGTTCTTGTCCATGTTGAACTTCATAAATCATAATTGAATCATGTCCGTGTTCATCTTTCATTCACAAAACATAATTTCCCCATGTTCCAGTCAGTATTTCACTTCGTAAATCATAACCTTTCCGCTCATATCTCATTCATAAATCATAATATAATCCTGTCGGTGTTCATGTGCTTCTTAATCTGAGTATAATTACTCGTTCACTTATCTTTCATTATCTGCAGTCTTTCATAATTATTCTTTTTTTTTTTCTGTCTGTGTTCATCCATCCATCTTCTAAAGGTTCATTTCAGAGCAGTTCTTCCTCCTTGTGGTAAATTACAGGTTCATATTTCAGGAAATCTTCACCTTATCTTTATGTCTTCCTCTGCGCTCAGTATGTGTCTCCAGTATCCTTTTTTTTAACCTAATAAAAACTTTCTTCCTTCAGTTAACATTCCTTATGTCCGTGAAATAAACAGTTTAGGTAGTTTTTTTTCCCATGAAATAAACAATTTAGGTATATTTTCCCCCTATGAAATAAACAATTTAGGTATATTTTCCCCCTATGAAATAAACAATTTAGGTATATTTTCCCCCTATGAAATAAACAATTTAGGTATAGTTTGTTCCCATGAAATAAACAATTTAGGTATAGTTTTTTCCACATGAAATAAACACTTTAGGTATAGTTTTTTCCCCCACATGAAATAAACAATTTAGGTAGTTTTTTTCAATGAAATAAACATTTGGATATATTTTCCCCCTGTGAAATAAACAACTTAGGTATAATTTTTTCCCATGAAATAAACAATTTAAATATAGTTTTTTCCACAGGAAATAAACACTTTAGGTATAGTTTTTTCCCATGAAATAAACAATTTATGTATAGTTTTTTCCCATATGAAGTAAACAATTTATGTATATTTTTTTCCTATATGAAGTAAACAATTTATGTATAATTCTTTCCCCTGTGAAGTAAACAATTTATTTATAGTTCTTTCCTCTATGAAGTAAACAATTTATTTATAGTTCTTTCCTCTATGAAGTAAACAATTTATTTATAGTTCTTTCCTCTATGAAGTAAACAATTTATTTATAGTTCTTTCCTCTATGAAGTAAACAATTTATTTATAGTTCTTTCCTCTATGAAGTAAACAATTATTTATAGTTCTTTCCTCTATGAAGTAAACAATTTATTTATAGTCTTTCCTCTATGAAGTAAACAATTTATTTATAGTTCTTTCCTCTATGAAGTAAACAATTTATTTATAGTTCTTTCCTCTATGAAGTAAACAATTATTTATAGTTCTTTCCTCTATGAAGTAAACAATTTTTATAGTTCTTTCCTCTATGAAGTAAACAATTTATGTATAATTCTTTCCTCTATGAAGTAAACAATTTATGTATAATTCTTTCCCCTGTGAAATAAATAATTTATGTATAGTTTTCCCCCATGAAATGAACAATTTCTGTATAGTTTTTTTTCCCATGAAATAAACAATTTAGGTATATTTTCCCCCTATGAAATAAACAATTTAGGTATATTTTCCCCCTATGAAATAAACAATTTAGGTATATTTTCCCCCTATGAAATAAACAATTTAGGTATAGTTTTTTCCCATGAAATAAACAATTTAGGTATAGTTTTTTCCCATGAAATAAACAATTTAGGTATAGTTTTTTCCCCCACATGAAATAAACAATTTAGGTAGTTTTTTCAATGAAATAAACATTTGGATATATTTTCCCCCTGTGAAATAAACAACTTAGGTATAATTTTTTCCCATGAAATAAACAATTTATGTATAATTCTTTCCCCTGTGAAATAAACAACTTAGGTATAATTTTTTCCCATGAAATAAACAATTTATGTATAGTTTTTTCCCATATGAAGTAAACAATTATGTATATTTTTTTCCTATATGAAGTAAACAATTTATGTATAATTCTTTCCCCTGTGAAGTAAACAATTTATTTATAGTTCTTTCCTCTATGAAGTAAACAATTTATTTATAGTTCTTTCCTCTATGAAGTAAACAATTTATTTATAGTTCTTTCCTCTATGAAGTAAACAATTTATTTATAGTTCTTTCCTCTATGAAGTAAACAATTTATTTATAGTTCTTTCCTCTATGAAGTAAACAATTTATTTATAGTTCTTTCCTCTATGAAGTAAACAATTTATTTATAGTTCTTTCCTCTATGAAGTAAACAATTTATTATAGTTCTTTCCTCTATGAAGTAAACAATTTATTTATAGTTCTTTCCTCTATGAAGTAAACAATTTATTTATAGTTCTTTCCTCTATGAAGTAAACAATTTATTTATAGTTCTTTCCTCTATGAAGTAAACAATTTATGTATAATTCTTTCCTCTATGAAGTAAACAATTTATGTATAATTCTTTCCCCTGTGAAATAAATAATTTATGTATAGTTTTCCCCCATGAAATGAACAATTTCTGTATAGTTTTTTTTTTCCCCAATGAAATAAACAATACAGGTATATTTAAATTTCCCATGAAATAAACAGTTTTTTTTTAAACTTGCCTACCACATTAACAAGTTGCTTTCGAATCATCATTTTCATGATTTGTTTGTTTCGTTGCGTTTATATGTTATATACGTTCCCACAGAAAATTCTCCATGTTTTCAGAAATGTCTATTTCATCTTGAGAAAGGAGCAGACCCTAGTAAAAAAATGAAAGGGTTTTTTCCCTTTGATGTTCGAGATTTCAGTGTGAATATTTCCATCAAAATTATCACATAAGATGCAGTGGCCAGGTTATAAAACACCAGAAACATACAGCTCAGAACAAGATGGATAGATGAGGTTAAAGATACGAAAGAGATATCAGACATAACGAAATGTCGGGCATTGAAACAGGGACGTTTCCACACAAGCTGTAAAGGGTGGGGGGGGGGGGGCCACAACAGCAGCTGTTGTCAAAAATAGAGAAACAATAATTGAGAAGGATACTCTCACAGTAGCCCTCACTGTATCATCTAGAAAAGGATACCTTTACAGTAGCTTTCATTGTATCATCTAGAAAAGGATACTATCACAGTAGCCCTCACTGTATCATCTAGAAAAGGATGCCCTCACAGTAGCCCTCATTGTATCATCTAGAGAATGATACTCTCACAGCAGCCCTCATTTTATCATCTAGAGAACGACTTTGTACTTCGAGTTCATACGTTTATGCTAGAGAATGAGGTTATACGTCGATTTTATGCGTTTATACTAGAGAATGACTTTATAGGTCGAGTTTATACGTTTATATTAGAGAACAACTGTCCATGTGTACGGAAACATTCCTTCAAACAGTCGTACACATGAAAGGCTGAAAGCTGTCTTTATTAAACCAAGGTCCTTTATTTGCAACTATACTTAACTTCATCATCTTAACAAACAAACGTTCTTGGAGGCAATAAACTATACACAATTTCCTCGTCTTTACAAGCAAGCATTCTTGGAGGCAATAAACTATACATAACTTCCTCATTTCTACAAACATACATTCTTGGAGGCAATAAACTATATATTATTTCCTCATCTTTACAAACATACATTCTTGGAGGCAATAAACTATACATAACTTCCTCATCTCTACAAGCAAGCATTCTCGGAGGCAATAAACTATACATAACTTCCTCATTTCTACAAACATACATTCTTGGAGGCAATAAACTATATATTATTTCCTCATCTGTACAAACATACATTCTTGGAGGCAATAAACTATACATAACTTCCTCATCTCTACAAGCAAGCATTCTTGGAGGCAATAAACTATACATAACTTCCTCATTTCTACAAACATACATTCTTGGAGGCAATAAACTATATATTATTTCCTCATCTGTACAAACATACATTCTTGGAGGCAATAAACTATACATAACTTCCTCATCTCTACAAGCAAGCATTCTTGGAGGCAATAAACTATACTTAACTTCCTCATTTCTACAAACATACATTCTTGGAGGTAATAAACTATATATTATTTCCTCATCTTTACAAACATACATTCCTCGAGGCAATAAACCATACATTCAAGCATTCTTGAAGGAAATAATCGAAAATGTAAAAAAAAAAAAACAAAAACAAAAATCACAATCGCCTCCAACAAATTGTCCATCTCTTGTCAGTTCGTTACCCTGGATCCAAAACATGAACCCATTAACAATTCATGACCAGAGTTTCTCAACCATAATAGCTTTCAAGTCAGATGTACATTCAGTAAATTCTTTTTCTTCTCTGTTCATTCTCAAGAGCTCAACCGTGTAGAGAAGCAGGCGCGTCGACAGTGTGGGGTTCGTGAGCGAAATCTTCAACTGATGTGCGGTTCGTGAGCGAAATCTTCAACTGATGTGCGGTTCGTGAGCGAAATCTTCAACTGGTGTGCAGATATGTCCTCAAAAAGAAATTCTGTGTGCAGATATGCGGCGTAGCGCCACATTTACAGAATATATTTTAAACTTCTCATAGAGCAATACTGAACTGCGAAGAAATCGTGAAAACAAACTCATTTAGTGCTAACATTTTTTTTTTTTTATTCTTCAGGCGCTACAATAGAAAAGAGCAAATAAGGAAATTGAAAAGTATAATTTTTTATTTTATTTTATTTTGCGCGGCGTATAAACTTTCGGGCTCGGGACGATTTGTGTGTGTGTGTGTGTGTGTGTGCCGGGTGCCTCTACCACGCACCTTAGAGGCAACATTGCATGTCGCTGCCATAAGTCCCACAGTGAGCAGTTTACTCAAGTGTGTCTTATAGATTTTCATCCGAGCTCATTTCCTGGGGATAGGTTTGGGTTCTATGGGAGTCCAGGCTTGGGGGGATGTGGTCTAGGGCTGGAGGCCATTTCGTCATGTGCAGATGCAAGATTAGACACTCTTCATTGTGTGTAGATAGGCTAGACAGTCTTCACAGTGTGTAGATAGACTAGACAGTCTTCAGTGTGTGTAGACAGACTTACAACCTGCAGTGTCTTGTTAGAAGTTTGAACCTGTTCTTTTCAGCTTTAGAATGTGGCCTTTTGGATTTCTGCTGTCTGTTCTGTGTCTCCATTCAATGTTGTTGTACTTTCCTTTCACGAATATTTTTTCAAGTGACTTGTGTCAGAATGGTCATTTTTCGGTGCCTGCTTCAGCAAGTTTATCTGCTGCTTCATTTCCCCCAACGCGGCAGGAATTTACTGTAATGTTACTTCGTCGGTAATGGACAGCAGGTTCGGTGGTTCAGTCAGTTTTTTGGTTATGTGATATCTTGGTTCGTCTTCAGTAAATTAACTCATGACTCATGACAGTCGTCTGTGACTTGGATGTGCCAGCTGTAGGAGTTCAATAAAAATAAGCCGTACTCACTGAGATGTGTCAAGAGTACGGCATGTGATTCAGGAGAAATGACAGCCCAGATTCTGCTGCAGAGCAGCCTTAAATACCAGGAGCAAGGCAGAACAGAGCGGCCTTACATACCAGGAGTAAGACAGAGCGGCCTTACATACCAGGAGTAAGACAGAGCGGCCTTACATACCAGGAGTAAGACAGAGCGGCCTTACATACCAGGAGCAAGGCAGAACAGAGCGGCCTTACATACCAGGAGTAAGACAGAGCGGCCTTACATACCAGGAGTAAGACAGAGCGGCCTTACATACCAGGAGCAAGGCAGAACAGAGCGGCCTTACATACCAGGAGCAAGGCAGAACAGAGCAGCCTTAAATACCAGTAGCAAGGCAGAACAGAACAGCCTTAAATACCAGGCAAGGCAGAACAGAACAGCCTTAAATACCAGGAGCAAGGCAGAACAGAACAGCCTTAAATACCAGGAGCAAGGCAGAACAGAACAGCCTTAAATACCAGGAGCAAGGCAGAACAGAACGGCCTTAAATACCAGGAGCAAGGCAGAACAGAACAGCCTTACATACCAGGAGCAAGGCAGACAGAGCGGCCTTACATACCAGGAGCAAGGCAGAACAGAGCGGCCTTACATACCAGGAGTAAGACAGAGCGGCCTTACATACCAGGAGTAAGACAGAGCGGCCTTAAATACCAGGAGCAAGGCAGAACAGAGCGGCCTTAAATACCAGGAGCAAGGCAGAACAGAACGGCCTTAAATACCAGGAGCAAGGCAGAACAGAACGGCCTTAAATACCAGGAGCAAGGCAGAACAGAACGGCCTTAAATACCAGGAGCAAGGCAGAACAGAGCGGCCTTACATACCAGGAGCAAGGCAGAACAGAGCGGCCTTACATACCAGGAGCAAGGCAGAACAGAGCGGCCTTAAATACCAGGAGCAAGGCAGAACAGAGCGGCCTTACATACCAGGAGCAAGGCAGAACAGAGCGGCCTTACATACCAGGAGCAAGGCAGAACAGAGCGGCCTTACATACCAGGAGTAAGACAGAGCGGCCTTACATACCAGGAGTAAGACAGAACGGCCTTACATACCAGGAGCAAGGCAGAGCGGCCTTACATACCAGGAGTAAGACAGAGCGGCCTTACATACCAGGAGTAAGACAGAGCGGCCTTACATACCAGGAGCAAGGCAGAGCGGCCTTACATACCAGGAGTAAGACAGAACGGCCTTACATACCAGAGTAAGACAGAGCGGCCTTACATACCAGGAGTAAGACAGAACGGCCTTACATACCAGGAGCAAGGCAGAACGGCCTTACATATCAGAACCAAGACAGAACGGGCCTTACATACCAGGAACAAGGCAGACACAAAATACCAAACCCTAAAACTAGTCCAGACTTAACTGTGGACTACATTAGCCAGAGCTAGAATCCTAACATCTTCAAAGATATCCAGTTTGACGTTTGAGACTAAGAAAAAGACAAAGGAGGAGGAGGAGGAGGACGACGACGACGAAGACGAGGAGCAGGGGACTGACTAGTAACTTATACACAGGAAAAACTTGTATGTTCTACATCTAACTACACTAACATTCTCTGGGATTGGCTGTGCTCAATTTGTCACCCCCTACTCCATTGTGCTTTTAAAAAAAATCTTTCTTCTCTTTCTTAATGTACGTAAACATATGCATAGGAAGAGGAGAGACAGAGGAAGACTTATAGGCAAGACAATGAATTTCGTGATTTAAAAAAATACTCCTTTGTGTAAAAAAAAAAAATGACACGGACAAATCGAAAATGGCGAGCCACAGTAAATGACAAGGAAACTTAACAACAAATTAATCGCTAATCTATACCTTTTGAGTATAGTACAGAAATCAATAAAAAGTTTACCTTTGGGCATAGTACAGAAAATAATATAAAGTCATTTCTTTCTTTCTTTTTTTTTGTACATTGCAGAAAACATTATAAAGTCAACCTTTAGAGTATGGTACAGAAAACAATATAAAGTCATCCTTCTCAATATAATACATAAGCATTATAAAGTTAACTTTTTTTTTTGTTAGTATAGTATAGAAAACATCTTGTTAAAAAAATAAGAGAGAGACAATGTACTTTCATAGGACATGCAATGAGAAGAGGGGGCATTGAAAATATTATAACAACAGGAAAAATAGAAGGAAGAAGATCAAGAGGAAGACCAAGAGAAATGATACTGGACAGTCTGACGGGATGATGTGATAGGAGATCACCAACTGAACTGATGACCTGCATGAAGGATCGGGTACTCTGGAGAAGCATAATAGCCAACGTCAGTCGGCACGGCACATGATGATGATGATGATGATAATAATGATGATGATGATGATGATGATGATGATGATGATGGAAAACAATGTAAAGTCACCTTGCTGAGTATAGAACAGAAAACAATATAAAGTCAACCTCTAGAGTATAGAACAGAAAACAATATAAAGTCAACCTCTAGAGTATAGAACAGAAAACAATATTAAGTCAACCTCTAGAGTATAGAACAGAAAACAATATAAAGTCTAAAGAGTATAGTGCAGAAAATAACATAAAATCAACCTTTTGAGTATAGTACAGAAAACAATATATAAAATCATCCTTTTGAGTATAGTACAGAAAACAATAACTGTTCCCTATTAACGAAAGGATAAAAAAAAAAAAAAAAACAACCAATAAGTCAGGAAAAAGATACGAACAAAAGACTCGGTAGATGAAGTACAAGACAGATTCGATGCTTGGGAAAGATAAACCACAAACAGCCATATTTAAGCCTCAACAAGCGAGACAGAAGGTACACAGCTGGACAGCTGGCTGAAGCTGTACTCTCGCCCTGTCAATCATTCATAGAAAGATTTATTAAATTATGATACAGGAATACCAAAATAATGCAGGGGCTAGTGGTAGATATATTCTTACCAGCAGTCATTAGTAAAAAGTTTATACTAAATGATACCACAATACCAGAGAAACGGAGTTGGTCGAAAGCGTATACTCTTACTGGTTTTCATTACTTATAAGATTATACTGAAAAATAATACTCCCCCCCCCCCCAAAAAAAAATGCTAGAAGTATTCAAAATTGATGGTAGATGTGCTCTCAGTGGTAACCATTTGTGGTACCACAAGACAGATCAGGTGTAACTTACTGTAGTACCACAAGACAGATCAGGTGTAACTTATTGCAGTACCACAAGACAGATTAGGTGTAACTTATTGCAGTACCACAAGACAGATCAGGTGTAACTTACTGCAGTACCACAAGACAGATCAGGTGTAACTTATTGCAGTACCACAAGACAGATCAGGTGTAACTTATTGCAGTACCACAAGACAGATTAGGTGTAACTTATTGCAGTACCACAAGACAGATCAGGTGTAACTTATTGCAGTACCACAAGATAGATCAGGTGTAACTTATTGCAGTACCACAAGACAGATCAGGTGTAACTTATTGCAGTACCACAAGACAGATCAGGTGTAACTTATTGCAGTACCACAAGACAGATCAGGTGTAACTTACTGCAGTACGACAAGACAGATCAGGTGTAACTTACTGCAGTACGACAAGACAGATCAGGTGTAACTTACTGCAGTACGACAAGACAGATCAGGTGTAACTTACTGCAGTACGACAAGACAGATCAGGTGTAACTTACTGCAGTACGACAAGACAGATCAGGTGTAACTTACTGTAGTACGACAAGACAGATCAGGTGTAACTTACTGCAGTACGACAAGACAGATCAGGACGGCATACTCCCATTGTAATGATTAACACAGCGTGTTTTACAAAGATTATATTGAGTAATGATGCAGAGATAGAAATGGCGAAAAAGTGTACTTTAACTAATAATCATTAATGGAAGATTGTACTGGATCCATTCATCCATCCATCCATCCATCCATCCATCCATCCATCCATCCATCCATGTCTGTGATCGGCGATCGGCTAAACAATCACCGCCAGGTACGTCTTGTGGCATCTTGTACAGCGGCAACAAATTCTCTCCACCCATCACGGTCTGCCGCCAGTCTTTGTACTGTGCCCCGGCTGTGTCGCATGCTACTGCTAGTTCTGCTTCTACAGTTCTCCAGCCAGCCTTTGTACTGTGCCCCGGCTGTGTCGCATGCTACTGCTAGTTCTGCTTCTACAGTTCTCCAGCCAGCCTTTGTACTGTGCCCCGGCTGTGTCGCATGCTACTGCTAGTTCTGCTTCTACAGTTCTCCAGCCAGCCTTTGGTCGGCCTCTCTTTCTTTCCCCCTCGGGTGTCCATCTCGTGGTTGTTTTAGCAATGTTGCCGGGGTCTCTTCGGAGCACATGACCAGCCTATTTCCAGCATTTGCTGTTAGGCCATGCATATCTTCTAGCTGACAATGGGCAAGTGGGTCTCTTATTTCTTGTCTGAGGCCAGTAAATATTTAAAATCTTCCTCAGGCAGGTTGTAGGGAATGAGGATAATATGGCCATCTCCTTTTTCATTTGTACTCCAGCATTCTTCTCCATAGAGGATAATACAAAACCTTGGTACAGCTTTATTTTGGTTCTAGTACTGTACTGGGAGGACATACAGATGTTACTCTACTGGGAGGACTTACAGATGTTACTCTACTGGAAGGACTTACAGATGTTACTCTACTGGAAGGACTTACAGATGTTACTCTACTGGAAGGACTTACAGATGTTACTCTACTGGAAGGACTTACAGATGTTACTCTACTGGGAGGACTTACAGATGTTACTCTACTGGAAGGACTTACAGATGTTACTCTACTGGGAGGACTTACAGATGTTACTCTACTGGGAGGACTTACAGATGTTACTTTACCGGGAGGACTTACAGATGTTACTCTACTGGGAGGACTTACAGATGTTACTCTACTGGAAGGACTTACAGATGTTACTTTACCGGGAGGACTTACAGATGTTACTCTACTGGGAGGACTTACAGATGTTACTCTACTGGGAGGACTTACAGATGTTACTCTACTGGGAGGACTTACAGATGTTACTCTACTGGAAGGACTTACAGATGTTACTCTACTGGGAGGACTTACAGATGTTACTCTACTGGGAGGACTTACAGATGTTACTCTACTGGAAGGACTTACAGATGTTACTCTACTGGGAGGACTTACAGATGTTACTCTACTGGGAGGGCTTACATATGTTGCTGTATAATTTGCACCAAAATGCCAAAAATATGGAGTTAACGGAAAGTGTAAGCTTCGATCTCATGGTAATCAGTAAAAGAAATACTACACTGAATATTCTCATGGTAATCAGTAAAAGAAATACTACACTGAATATTCTCATGGTAATCAGTAATAGAAATACTACACTGAATATTCTCATGGTAATCAGTAATAGAAATACTACACTGAATATTCTCATGGTAATCAGTAATAGAATACTACACTGAATATTCTCATGGTAATCAGTAATAGAATACTACACTGAATATTCTCATGGTAATCAGTAATAGAAATACTACACTGAATATTCTCATGGTAATCAGTAATAGAAATACTACACTGAATATTCTCATGGTAATCAGTAATAGAAATACTACACTGAATATTCTCATGGTAATCAGTAATAGAAATACTACACTGAATATTCTCATGGTAATCAGTAATAGAAATACTACACTGAATATTCTCATGGTAATCAGTAATAGAAATACTACACTGAATATTCTCATGGTAATCAGTATAGAAATACTACACTTAATGATATCATGGTAATCAGTAATAGAAATACTACACTGAATGATCTCATGGTAATCAGTAATAGAAATACTACACTTAATGATGTCATGGTAATCAGTAATAGAAATACTACACTGAATGATGTCATTGTAATCAGTAATATAAATACTATACTTAATGATGTCATGGTAATCAGTAATAGATGATGTCATGGTAATCAGTAATAGAAATACTACACTGAACGATGACACTGAAAACACGATCAATTTAACTCATTAATTTTTCCAAGAAGATAAAAGAAAACTTGTTCATTCCGTCCATTGCTTTGTTCTGTATTAGTATACATTAGCATTTAACTACAGATTACTCCCATACACGAGATGTTGAATTTTTTTTTTTTTTAACATGAGAATCTATTTATGCCGTAAATACTGCAGCCGTTTCTCTGTGTTCTAGTGTGCTCCGCCTTGCATGTATATATTTTCCAACTTCATAGTCAGTTCCATGAAACAAGTGTATTTGTCGAACCTTTTGCTACCAAAAAGCCGAGTTTCTTACATGGCATTTTCAGTGGACCTTTATTCAGACTGCCCTTTGCATGATAAGAAAGTTCACCATGTTTCCTACCCCTGCGCTCTGTTAAATGTTTACAACTGGAAATTGTAAATTTATCGAGCACAGTAACAAGTTATGGAATTGCGCTAAGACGAGTTTAAACATAAATTCGTATATAAATTTGCTTGGGACGTGCAAAAATATAATTAGCGTTGTTTAATTCATTGTCACGTGACCTGCCCTGCGGAGAATAATTAAAAATCTTCCACGGGGGTTATAAACAGAAATCATAATTAAATTAACGGAAGCACGGAAAGATTAATTAATTTAGCTCCATTTATTTCCAGTACATGCATTAGTCTGATAAATAATTAATTGCTTATTACACCAAGAACAAATAAACGGAGAAGAAAGGCATTATATATTTGGATAATAAATACATTTGGGAAAAAAAATTAGAAAAATAACAATAAAATCTACTTTGTGTTGTATAATAAAAATATCTAAAACACTTACAAGAGGCATTAAGTTCAACAATTGTTGTATAATTAATGTGCTTAGAAACAAAGACAGAGCAACAAAAATCCAACATTTACTGCAGAATAAACATATGAACATTTATATTAACAAATATTGAGTAATCAAAGTATTTATTCATACTGTAATAGACATATGATCATTTATGTTAACAAGGATTGAGTAATCAAAGTATTTATTCATACTATAATAAACATTATGAACATTTATAATAACAAGGATTGAGTAATCAAAGTATTTATTTATAACATTATAAACATATAAACATATAAATTAACAATGATTGAGTAATCGAAGTATTTATTTATGACATAATAAACATATAAACATTTAAATTAACAAGGATTGAGTAATCGAAGTATTTATTTATGACATAATAAACATATAAACATATAAATTAACAAGGATTGAGTAATCGAAGTATTTATTTATGACATAATAAACATAATGAATATTTATGTTAACAAGAATTGAGTAATCAAAGTATTTATTTACACAATAATAAACATAATGAACATTTATATTAACAATGATTGAGTAATCGAAGTATTTATTTATGACATAATAAACATAATGAATATTTATATTAACAAGGATTGAGTAATCAAAGTATTTATTCATACTGTAATAAACATATGAACATTTATATTAACAAGGATTGAGTAACCAAAATATTTATTTGTACTATAATAAATATATGAACATTTATATTAACAAGGATTGAGTAATCAAAGTTTTTATTCATACTATAATAAATATATGAACATTTCTATTATCAAGGATTGAGTAATCAAAGTATTTATTCATACTGTAATAAACGTATGAACATTTATAATAACAAAGATTGAGTAATCAAAGTATTTATTTATACCATTATAAACATATAAACATTTAAATTAACAAGGACTGAGTAATCGAAGTATTTATTTATGACATAATAAACATAATGAGTATTTATGTTAGCAAGAATTGAGTAATCAAAGTATTTATTTACACAATAATAAACATAATGAACATTTATATTAACAAGGATTGAGTAATCAAAGAATTTATTTACATCATAATAAACATAATGAACATGTATATTAACAAGGATTGAGTAATGGAAACATTTGTTCATACAGTAATAAACATGTGTAGAAGATTGAAATGGCCGAAATTAAACCAGGATTTATACAAATAATAAACATTTAGAAACAACAGAAGAATAAATTTGTGCAAGCAACGCTCCAATCTGCTCTTGCTATAAATTTAGGTAAAGGTAAGATCCCAGTCTCCATGCCTTTAAGACACACTGGGGATATAGGGTCTCGGGCCCGTATTTCCAAGAAAGTGTAATGTGGTACTCAGTTTTAGAGGCTAAGTGAGGCCTGTTTGGTGCGGCGGTACCAGAGAGAAAGATCCCCGGATCTCTATTCCAGATTATGGAACAGTAATCTAAGTGAGTTTGTAAGGAAAGGAAGGGAACAGGAAAGATTCGAAAGCCACATCTAGTAAGGCACAACAATGAGGCATACAAATTTTCACAATAACAGTCTTAGAAAGGCACATTTGTCCAAGTGTTTTATATATATTGCGACATATCTGAAGTTCCGTATGAATCCTTACTCACCTATAAAGTTCTGTTCCAGATGCTCAGATAAGAAATTGACAAAGCTCTATATAATAACGAACTTGTTTATCCATCTCCCAGCCATTGCCTTAATTGATGCATGTCATTCACCCATTTGTAGGTCCTCTGCCTCCGTAACAGTTTTCTTGAAGGCGTCTCTTGATTTTTATATGTCATACATTTTAACAGTGTTATGTTTCATACATTTTAACAGTGTTATGTTTCATACATTTTAACACATTTTAACAGTGTTATATCTCATTCATTTTAACAGTGTTATGTTTCATACATTTTAACAGTGTTATGTTTCATACATTTTAACAGTGTTATGTTTCATACATTTTAACACATTTTAACAGTGTTATATCTCATTCATTTTAACAGTGTTATGTTTCATACATTTTAACAGTGCTATATTTCATACATTTTATGACATCTGACGCATGTGTATTTTTTCTGAACTTTAGCCCATCCATTGACACCTTCGGTCGGCACACGCCTAAGTAATCACTGCCAGCTACGCCCTGTGGCGTCTTGCAGGACAGCAACAAATTCTCTCCACCCATCACGGTCTGACGCCAGCCTTTGTACTGTGCCCCGGCTGTGTCGCATGCTACTGCTAGTTCTGCTTCTACAGTTCTCCAGCCAGCCTTTGGTCGGCCTCTCTTTCTTTCCCCCTCGGGTGTCCATCTGGTGGTTGTTTTAGCAATGTTGCCGGGGTCTCTTCAGAGCACATGACCAGCCTATTTCCAGCATTTGCTGTTAGGCCATGCATATCTTCTAGCTGACAATGGGCAAATTGGTCTCTTATTTCTTGTCTGTGGCCAGTAAATATTTAAAATCTTCCTGAGGCAGGCTGTGGGGAATGAGGATAATATGGCCATCTCCTTTTTCACTTTTCTCCAGTATTCTTCTCCATACAAGAGTATGGATAACACACAACTTTGGTACAGCTTTATTTTGGTAACTTTGGTGTCTCTACATTATTACTAGCCGAGATATAGATTTCTGGTCCTCATTCTAGCCAGTGTTTGTTTAAAGACAGCTTATCTTGCTCCATGTCAAAATTTCCATTGGCTTTTTTAAAACGTGAATTTTAGCTTGTGTTAATTCATGAGATCATTTTAGTCAACAGAGAGAACAAGAGAAACTATAACAGAATGTTCAAGTAATTTCTCTTGGCCTCCCTGTCTCTCTTGTTCCCTTGAGTTTCCCGGTAACTGCCAGGTATACCTTGCACGCCTGCGAAGTTTATACGGGATATAATGTTACAGGCCGTGTAATATTTTTTCTTCATCTCTTCCTTCCTTCTTCTTTGGCATTGAGGCATATAGGGAATTTGATGTGAATGATGACGTTTTATTTTAACTGACCGACACATTGGGGAAGAGGTTCCCAAACTATTTCAGACTGCGGCACTCTTGGTTTATATATATATATATATATATATATATATATATATATATATATATATATATATATACACGCACTGGTAAGCGAAAGAATCTGAAAGCCATTTTAAGTTTTATTATACAAGACATTGTGAAATGTGAGCTTGCTTGGAGAAATAGATCTCTGAACTGTCTCGCAGGACTCAGGACTTCTTGCAGGACTCAGGACTTGGCGCGTATTTATCACAGAAATTAAAAAAAAAAAAATTGCTCTGTAACTTAGTTTAAAAATTACGTTTACTGTAAAAATTTGACGGCACACCTCCAGCTCTCCGGTAGAATACCATTGTGACGCGGCTCATAGTTTGAAAAACTGTGCACTAGAGAATAATATTGCCTCCATTAAACCAGTTAGAGGAACAGTCAGGTCATAATTTTTATGTCTAGATTTCGGCAAGGATTGCCTGCATCATCTGCATGAGAAGCAAGCGCACTAACTATTCTGTGTCGCATTTTGTGCCTAACATTCATAGTGTTCATCACGTTTATCTTATCACACTTATCTTCATAGTGTTCATCACATTTATCTTATCACACTTATCTTCACAGTGTTCATCACATTTATCTTATCACACTTATCTTCACAGTGTTCATCACATTTATCTTATCACACTTATCTTCACAGTGTTCACCACACTTGTCTTCACATTGTCTATCACACTTATCTTCACAGTGTTCACCACACTTATCTTCACATTGTCTATCACACTTATCTTCACAGTATTCACCACATTTATCTTCACATTGTCTATCACACTTGTCTTCACAGTGACCATCACACTTATCTTCACAGTGTTCACCACACTTATCTTCACATTGTCCATCATACTTATCTTCACAGTGTTCACCACACTTGTCTTCACATTGTCCATCACACTTATCTTCACAGCGTTCACCACACTTGTCTTCACATTGTCCATCACACTTATCTTCACAGCGTTCACCACACTTATCTTCACAGCGTTCACCACACTTATCTTCACAGCGTTCACCACACTTATCTTCACAGCGTTCACCACACTTGTCTTCACATTGTCCATCACATTTATCTTCACAGCGTTCACCACACTTATCTTCACAGCGTTCACCACACTTATCTTCACAGCGTTCACCACACTTATCTTCACAGCGTTCATCACACTTATCTTCACAGCGTTCACCACACTTATCTTCACAGCGTTCACCACACTTATCTCCACAGTGTTCATCATACTTATCTTCACAGTGTTCACCACACTTATCTTCACAGTGTTCACCACACTTATCTTCACAGTGTTCACCACACTTATCTTTCGCTACTCTAACCTGATCAGTCATACAATGGATACCCCCCCCTCCCCCCATAGTAACATCCAAGGAAATGAAGAGGCAGACAGACTGGCAAAAGAAGGAGGAAGAATCCAAAAGATTGATAGAAATACAACATATGAAAAAAAAACACACAAACATTTAAAGACAAAAGCATAAAAACAGCATCCCTCAGCTAAAAACAGATGATGAACACCACAAACTCTCAAGAAATGAGATAATCTTCCGACTGAGAACAGAACATTGGAAGGCTGAGACACCATCTATAGCAGAAGCTGAAAATTGACACAACAGACTTATGTGTCAGCAGCAAAGAGCAACAAGTACATCACATCCTCCAGTGTTGCCAGATACACAACCTACTGAGGGGGGAAAGTAAACTGGCCAGACCCCAGCCCTCTACAAGAGAAGCTAGACCCTGGTCTATTACAAGAGAAGCTAGACCCTAGTCCACTACAAGAGAAGATAGACCACAGTCCACTACAACAGAAGATAGACCACAGTCCACTACAACAGAAGCTAGACCCCAGCACTACAAGAGAAGCTAGAGCCCAGCCCTCTACAAGAGAAGCTAGAGCCCAGCCCTCTACAAGAGAAACTAGAGCCCAGCCCTCTACAAGAGAAGCTAGAGTCCAGCCCTCTACAAGAGAAGCTCTACAGAGATGCTGAAAACCTGAGACGAACTGCCCGTATTTGTAAGAGAGACTGACGTCGAGGTCTGAGCGAACGAAGAAGAAACCTGGTCAGTGACATACCTGCCGGCGACTGATACGATTAAATGATAAAGAATAGATATTTATAAGCTGAAAAAAGTCGATGTTTATAAGCTGACAAAGTAGATATTTATAAGGTGAAAAAGTCTTGTTTACAGTGAACTCACACTTCCTGTCTCAGAAGATACATTTCTTTATTGAAGATTTGGCGGGATCGATTTTCAAAACGGTTACCAACAATTTATAGCAACTAAACACACCGTCCCAGAAATACTGGGACAGTTGGGACAGACTTAGTGAAACAACTATAATCTGTCATTTTCATATTTATGTCATAACATTTTTAATGGGGCTTTCCCCCTCTTAGTCACAGCCACCACTTTTGTCCTGATAAATATGTCACAGTCAGCATGTTATGCCGTGATAAATATGTCACAGTCAGCACTTTATGCCGTGATAAATATGTCACAGTCAGCACTTTATGTCGTGACAAATATGTCACAGTCAGCACTTTATGCCGTGATAAATATGTCACAGTCAGCACTTTATGGCCTGATAAATATGTCACAATCACCACTTTATGCCCCAGATAAATATGTCACAGCCACCACTTTATGGTGGCACTACAGCTTATAGCCTCTCTAAATCTGGCACTACAGCCTATAGCCTATCACTAAGTCTAAATCTGGCACTACAGCCTATAGCCTATCACTAAGTCTATGTCTGGCACTACAGCCTATAGCCTCTCACTAAGTCTAAGTCTGGCACTACAGACTATAGCCTATCACTAAGTCTAAATCTGGCACTACAGCCTATAGCCTCTCACTAAGTCTAAATCTGGCACTACAGCCTATAGCCTATCACTAAGTCTAAATCTGGCACTGGATGGCAGCCCTAAATGGTACAGCCCACATCTCCCTCTAATGTGCCGACAGGTCAAGAGAAAAAAAAGGCACCATGTCCTCCTAGATGCCTCCTTACAGGACTGCCTTTACCTTCACTGCTTCCTACCACTTGAGAATTGATTTCCAGTTATACATGCTTCAGTGAAACGATCGACCCAGACTTATATATCTTTTATTGGAAAATTGATTCTTTTCCCCTAAAAATATCTGATTTATAATGGGAGAATTGATTTTTAAGTATCTACTGAAGTGTATAAATATATTTGTAGTTTATCACTTGATCATTTAATGATTTGTGGTGATGTTTTACTGTGTCAACTGACTCTTCTTCTTCTTCTTATTCTTCTGCTTCTGCTTCTTTCTCAATCTGTCTTCCTGGAACTGAAAGCTGGTGTTCTTTGCAGTCGATGCTGTTCAGATGGTGAGCCATAGCATCGTTTCTACTACTACTACTACTACTACTACTACTACTACTACTACTACTACTACTACTACTGACTACTACTACTGCTACTACTACTACTACTACTACTGCTACTGCTGCTACTACTACTACTACTACTACTACTACTAATGCTGCTGTGTTGTAACTACCACTATTACTAACACTACCATGACTTTTACTACTACAAAGCCTAGACCGAATGAAACTGACTGCACTGTGTTTTCGTTACAACCATCATCATGACAACTATGAATATTATATCGAATAGTTTCAATTTCAGAGTTACCTTCAAAGACACTTTTGAAAGGTAAAAGACCCATTGTATGCTCGGTATCGATCTGTTTGGCGTTGCGTTGCGTTGCATCCAGGTACAGCGACAATGCATTTGTCATTTACCACAGCTACACGATTATTTCTATCGATACTGTGGCCAGGTAATGCGGAAAAAGCAAAGTCCAGGCACGTCACATATTGCATGTTGATACGTTTCGTTATTTAGAAATTCTGGGTTTGCTAAAACTCTGACCTGCACAAAATATGACAGAGATGAATCGCCATGGTATTTCAGTGCGAATATCTTGGCCACAGATTGATTAGTGAATGCTTCTGCTAATGTTTGTGAGTATATGGTAATTTACAGGGTGTCCCAAAAGTCTCCCTATATAGACAAATGCAGCTATTAGAAACGCATTTGAAATGGAGTTACGTGCACAACACCTAAATGTATTAAGACAAGTACAGCTTGAGTAGGGGGGGGGGGACGTAGCTGTATGATTTTGGAAAGAAATGTCAATCATTCAGAAAATGGTTTGTAAATATGTATGTATATATATATATATATATGTATATATATATATACATAAATATATATATATATATATACACATTTTCCTCTGTGGGATTTTTTTGGGACACCCTGTATATAAAGTTTTTGTGACTCTTTCAAAGAATATAACTGGAGGTCTTCTTATCTTTATTTGGCGTAGCGCCAGCAGGCGTTGGCGATCACGCTTCTTCACAGATCTCGATCTTTATTTTCCTAGCAGCTCAGCCATCGCGTTAGCCTGTCCACGATCTTCTCCCTTGCCCTTCCTCTGCCTATCTTCCCATTTATCTGTCCCGTACTTTGGAATCCAACATTACTTATTACGGTAAGGTGGAGGGTTGGTCTGAAAGGAAAAAAAAAAACACGGAAAAGTAACTGTTACTGATTAGAAGATGGAGGTGAAAAAACTCGGAAATATCACTATGTTGGATAATGTCGAAGAGAGGAAGGCCAAGAGAGAAGATAATTAGATTTCTGATACCACCATAAGGTAGATATGATGAGCTAAAAGAAGATCAGAAAATATCTGAGAGCTGGTACAACTACCAATATCAGACTGCACCGACCTTTGATGATGATGATGATACTGATGATATTGATGATGATAATTTATTGATAAAGTAGTCATCATTATAGATCCTTAATTTGAGAAAACAAAGCGGATTATACTTGAAAATCTTGAGCCCCTCTACAGCCTTGGACACCTCAAGGAAAAAAAGAAAGAGTGGCAGGGCATTAGGAACATGGAGACGCACAACACAGGAAGAACTAAAGGAAGAACTAAAGGAAGAACTAAAAGTAGCAAGAAAGACATGGCTTGAGGTATCCCGGCTTGCTCAAGACAGGATTGGCTGGGAAACCTTTGCTGTTGCCTTATGCTCCATTGAGAGTACAGAGGACTGATGATGATGATGATGATGATAATGATGAAAACCTGTAGATAAAGCTCATAAGGGTGAAAGAAAAGAAAGAGACTAGGAACTGAACCCAGGACTTCAGTGTCATGTCTAGCCACGAAAGAATATTGCGCCAGATCACGATGTGCATTACAAACAATATTATCAATAATAAAAGTTAAAAAGCAAAGCAACTTTATATAACAACGACATAAATCAGCAGGTATCAAGTCCATTGTGTATGGTAGTGGACAGTACACAAAAGTCAACCCAGCAGTCAGTATTCGCTATCAGATTACCTCAGATTTGTATCTAAAGGCACCCCCTAATTATACCATGGGGGGGGGGGGGGTTACCTAAGAGACCTGATGCCAGTGTCCTCATTTGCCTTGACCTGGCGGCACTCTAGAGGTTGATGTGGTCAGCATCATGCTTGGCCACCTGTCCACTCCCAGCTTCAGAAGAACCCAGATACCTATTTCTAAAGCTGGGTTACCGGGGCGCCTCCAGCCAGATTCGAACTACCGACCTTCGCCATGAGAGACTAGTGCACTAACCACTTCGCCACTCAGTGCCCCTTAGTAATCTGCGACAAGTCTTATTTATTTTAACTCTTAACTTACCGAACAGAATTCACAACACACGAACATTTCTTGTTATCAAACATGACTGGGCCAATGATTTTGATTGACATTCCTTTAGGGCCAACATTGGTTAATAGGGCGGAAATCATATCTTTCCATGTCTGACGGCTCGCCGCCGTCCGCTGTAGGTCTTGGGTGGACTTGAATCCCAAAGTTGTATTCTCTCTAGTGCTGGTCCTACGTAGAGTTTCCCTTGACCTGCCTTGCTTGGGCCAATGATTTACAGACAAATAATGCGATGTCTATTTTTCGGCGCCCCAGTTACACAGCATAAACAGAGATGGTAGTTTATTTTACTTTTAAAACCGTATAAACGCCCCGTGGTGTAAGCTAACTTACTTTTAAAACCATATAAACGCCTCGTGGTGTAAGCTAACTTACTTTTAAAACCATATAAACGCCCCGTGGTGTAAGCTAACTTACTTTTAAAACCATATAAACGCCTCGTGGTGTAAGCTAACTTACTTTTAAAACCATATAAACGCCCCGTGGTGTAAGCTAACTTACTTCTAAAACCGCATAAACGCCCCGTGGTGTAAGTTAACTTACTTTTAAAACCGTATAAACGCCTCGTGGTGTAAGCTAACTTACTTTTAAAACCATATAAACGCCTCGTGGTGTAAGCTAACTTACTTTTAAAACCATATAAACGCCTCGTGGTGTAAGCTAACTTACTTCTAAAACCATATAAACGCCCCATGGTGTAAGCTAACTTACTTCTAAAACCATATAAACGCCCCGTGGTGTAAGCTAACTTACTTTTGTAAGTGTGCTCAAACTGTCTCCGGGAATATTAATTATATATTCATACCGTCTCTTACATTAGCATGCGCAGTTTGTTTGTTTGTTTGTTTGTTTGTTCGTTTGTTTGTTTATTTATTTATTTGTGTGTCTGTTTGTTCGTTTGTTTATTCATTCGTTTGTTCGTTTGTTTGCTTGTTTGTTCAGTTGTTCGTTCTTTCGGTTGTTTGTTTGTTCGTTTGTTTCTTTGTTTATCTGTATGTTCGTTTGTTTGTTCATTCGTTTGTTTGTTTGTTCGTTCTTTCGGTTGTTTGTTTGTTCGTTTGTTTCTTTGTTTATCTGTATGTTCGTTTGTTTGTTCATTCGTTTGTTTGTTCGTTTGTGTGTTTGTTCGTTCGTGTGCTTGTTTGTTTGTTTGTTCGTTTGTTGTTCAAGGAACCAGGTCATTTATTAAAAAGTAATAATCATGACGGCTTCTTAAGTCATTTGTATTGCAAGAAGAAGAAGAAGAAGCAGAAGAACCTACTCAGTGATTTATGAGAAAGTGCAGACCCCACTGAACCGAGAAGAAATACTTTATGACCCAGCGGGTTATACAAAGTTCGAATACTTTCTGAAAGCGCGTTATACAAAGTTCGAACACTTTCTGAAAGCGCGTTATACAAAGTTCAAACGTTTATGACCGCGCGTTATACAAAGTTCCACAAACCTGCAGCTCTCTGTCTCAGTGATACAATAGTTAAAGATAGAAGCCTTATGGGGAGGGGGGCGTGGTTATCTGCTGTCACATGCCCAGCCCTGACGTTTTCTGTGCTATTATCAGCTCGCCCTCCGGTGCTTCCACGATATTATGACAGCAACTGATGACAGTGACAGCTGCCACATACAAGTTTCTGATCAGAATGTGGGAGAGAGAATGTAGGACTGTGTGAGTGTGGAGGGGAAGGTGTGGAATGTAGAGTGTGGAGTATGAGGTGTGGAGTATGAGATGTGGAGTATGAGATGTGGAGTGCTGGTAAGGACGCAGGAACGAATGATCAAAGGTGAGGAGAACTGGGCGTGCAAGTCAGTCTAACATACTGCCTTCATCACTTAACTATCATTCAGCTATCTTTCTTGGACAATCATTCTAACATAATCATTCAACTATCACTGTAACACATTCATTCAACTATCATTGTAACATCTCCATTCAACTATCATTGTAACACAATCATTCAACTATCTTTCTAACACATTCATTCAACAATCATTCTAACACAATCATTCAACTATCATTGTAACACATTCATTCAACTATCATTGTAACACATTCATTCAACTATCATTCTAACACATTCATTCAACTATCATTCTAATACAATCATTCAACTATCATTGTAACACATTCATTCAACTACCATTGTAACACATTCATTCAACTATCATTGTAACACATTCATTCAGCTATCATTCTAACACAATCATTCAACTGTCATTGTAACACATTCATTCAGCTATGATTCTAACACAATCATCCGACTATCTTTGTAACACATTCATTCAGCTATGATTCTAGCACAATCATTCAACTACCATTCTAGAACACTCATTCCACATCAAGACAGTAGCGGTATTATGTAAGTACAAAGAACAATAACAAGTATTAAATTAAAAAAAACTAATACATGTAACCTCTCACTCGAAAATTCAACAAGATAATACATACAATGGCGTGTAAAGAAACTAAGCACAAATCAAAGGACTTAATTACTGACTAAAAACGACATGAAAAGATTTTTTGACTAGCACTCGAGTCTTTTCATATATTTTTCGTCCGAAACGGATCTTGGTTTTTTTTTCCAGTAGTTACGCCTTTTGATTTGTGGCTACTTTCTGACTCGCCTTCCTATAAATAAAGCTTTGAAGGGAGCTATTTTGCATTATCATACATTACTTACAGTCAAACTGATAACAAACCGATAACAAACTGATATGCGTAAATGAATTATCCCAGCTGCTCTACAAGTATTGGATAATTAAGTGCTAGGATCGAACTGATAGAAGGAAAGTAGATGCCGATAGAAGGAAAGTAGATATCTAAAGGGAGCACGTGAACAAAGTTAAGTGGGTATTGAAAAAAAAAGACGTATGGGGGTCTGGGATCGTGGAGGACAAAGATCTACTAACATTTCCTCCCATTACAGTTCTTCACTGTTGATACTGATTTTTTTTTAATGAGGGAAAGAATCATCATCGCGTAAAGGTAAAATGTAAAATCCCCGCTTCCACGCCATTAAGGCATATTGGGGAAAAGGTGTTAGGCCCATATTTCCAAGACCTTCAGCACATGAAAGTCTGATGTGACCAATACCACGGCTGGCAGCTTTTACCTTCCCAGATTTCTCTGGTACCCCAGTTTTAGTGTCTGGATTGGGCCCGGAGCCTTTTTTTTTTTTAAAGTGTGCTGGTAGAAATCCCACTCCTGGGACTTGAACCCTGGTACCATCGGATTAGTAAACCGAGCAGTCGTCATGTAAAGGAATTTATGGTATGCCTGACAAATCGATGGTGGCGCTTAATGATGTGTGGTAACCATCATCTACAAGTATGTCTGGGTGGTAAGCATCATCTACAAGTATGTCTGGGTGGTAAGCATCATCTACAAGTATGTCTGGGTGGTAACCATCATCTACAAGTATGTCTGGTGGGTAACCATCATCTACAAGTATGTCTGGGTGGTAACCATCATCTACAAGTATGTCTGGTGGGTAACCATCATCTACAAGTATGTCTGGTGGGTAACCATCATCTACAAGTATGTCTGGTGGGTAACCCTCATCTACAAGTATGTCTGGTGGGTAACCATCATCTACAAGTATGTCTGGGTGGTAAGCATCATCTACAAGTATGTCTGGGTGGTAACCATCATCTACAAGTATGTCTGGTGGGTAACCATCATCTACAAGTATGTCTGGTGGGTAACCATCATCTACAAGTATGTCTGGGTGGTAAGCATCATCTACAAGTATGTCTGGGTGGTAACCATCATCTACAAGTATGTCTGGTGGGTAACCATCATCTACAAGTATGTCTGGGTGGTAACCATCATCTACAAGTATGTCTGGTGGGTAACCATCATCTACAAGTATGTCTGGTGGGTAATCATCATCTACAAGTATGTCTGGTGGGTAACCATCATCTACAAGTATGTCTGGTGGGTAACCATCATCTACAAGTATGTCTGGTGGGTAACCATCATCTACAAGTATGTCTGGTGGGTAACCATCATCTACAAGTATGTCTGGTGGGTAACCATCATCTACAAGTATGTCTGGGTGGTAAGCATCATCTACAAGTATGTCTGGGTGGTAACCATCATCTACAAGTATGTCTGGGTACACAATGTTCCTCTGCAGCTCAGCCCATCAAGAGTTTCTGACTGATACAGGGAGGGAGGAGGGGAGGGGGTCAGAGTATGAGGGGTGGGGATGGAGGTGTAGGAGGCTTAGATATAATGTAATTGTCTGTGGAAAAAAAAAACCAAAATGAATAATAATGATCTGGTCTGTGAGACCTGGACACTTAACAAAACAGCTGAGAAACATATAAATGCTTTTGAATGTAAATGCTGCAGGAGAGTCCTTCAAATATCAAGGACACACACACAAAAAAAAAAGAACAAATATATCCATACTACAAGAACTTAATATTGAATAAGGCTGGCTAGTAAAGAGAATTAAACAGAGAAAACTTAAATACTTTGGATATATTAAACGTCAAGAAAATTTAGAGAGTCATCGAAGGGTACATAATGGGAACAAGAAAGAGAGGGAGACCAAGGCGAAGATGGCTGCAAAACATTGTTAATGATCTGCAAATGGATGCATCAGAAGCAGAGGCATCTTGCTTACAACCGAGAGGCATACAGGAGAACTGTTAGGGAGGCAAAGTTCCGCAAGAGACATGCAAATGACTGACTGACTGATCATGCCATTGATGTACCTAGAAGAAATATTCTTCGTACCCATATTTTCCCTGATCTGTCGTTTTCGGAAGAGTGAAGAGCAAGATACGTCTCAAAATCACTTGCCGTCATGTCTCATAATGCTAGTCCAGACATGGATGTCGCCTGGGGTACCTCGTGGCTCCTCTGTTATCAGTTTTAGAGATGCTCCATATCTGAGTGCTGTGTGGCATATTAGATACAGATCTTTGTTCCTCTATTATCAAGTCTTATCTATAGCAGCAGATGGTCTCCAGTGTGCTCTTTGATTCTTTGATGTTTATTAAAACTGTGATTCTCTGTGATTCACCAGTGATTCCCTTGTGAACATCACCAGGTAGTATGATCATTTCCAAGTCTGAGAATTTCTTTCACTTCTTCATGTGATTTTTTTCCCTGTGATTTTTTCCCCCTTGTCTTTAGAGAAAACTTCCACATCTGATATGTGTTTGGAAAGCTGTTATTTTCTGAATGAAATCTGGGGTTTGTGTAAACATTCTTTATACCAGACCAAATCTCATCTGGTTGCTAATTATTCACTGAATTCACAACATTCCTTGGACAAGTCATCATCATCATCATCATCATCATCATCATCATCATCATCATCATCATCATGTGCCGTGCCGACCTGCGTTAGCTATTATGCTTCTCCAGAGTACTCGATCCTTCGTGAAGGCTATTAGCTCAGTTGGTGATCTCCTCTCACGCCATCCCGTCAGACTGTTCAGTATCATTTCTCTTGGTCCTCCCCTGGCTCTTCTTCCCTCTATTTTTCCTGTTATAATATTTTCAATGCTCCCTCTTTCTCGCTGCATGTTCTATGAAAGTACATTCTCTCTCTCTCTCTCTCTCTCTCTCTCTCTTATTTTGTGACAATATTTTTTGTATCTCCAGCTCTTCTCATACATTCTTCATTAGTTATTTTTGCTGTCCAGGGGATTCGCAACATTCTTCTAATAAACCACATTTCTCCTCCTTCCAATGACCCATGTGCAGACCTGCCTATTGTCCATGATGATGAGCATACAGAAGTAAGACAAAAATCACGACTCGTGGCAGACTAACCAGCATCTGGGCCCCGGGGCTTAAGTTCAGTACTGCTCCCAGCCCCCACTCCCCCAGCCTACACTCTTCATCTCCTCATATCAAATTCAGAAAAGAATGATCTGTATTTCTAGATGCTTTTTCCCCCCTGCCATATCCCATCACCCAACTTGACCTGCTGGTTGTCTAGGCTTTGTACAACAATATTCGTATATTCGTGATGAGCATAAGTCACAAGACTGCAATTTTTTGATGAGTATAGATCACAAGATGGTAATTTTTTTATGAGTATAGATCTCAAGACTGTCATTTCTTGATAAGTATAGATCACAAGACAGTCATTTCTTGCTAAGTATAGATCACAAGACAGTCATTTCTTGATAAGTATAGATCACAAGACTGTAATTTTTTGATGAGTATAGATCACAAAACAGTCATTTCTTTATAAGTATAGATCACAAAACAGTCATTTCTTTATAAGTATAGATCACAAGACAGTCATTTCTTTATAAGTATAGATCACAAGACAGTCATTTCTTTATAAGTATAGATCACAAGACAGTCATTTCTTTATAAGTATAGATCACAAGACAGTCATTTCTTGATAAGTATAGATCACAAGACTGTAATTTTTTTATAAGTATAGATCACAAGACCGGTATAATCTTGATGAATACAGATTACAAGGCTGGTTTAATTTTGATGAGCATAGAATATAAGACTGATATATTCTTGATGGGCATACACCACAAGACTGGTATAATCTTGATGAATACAGATTAAACGATTGTTATAATCTTGATGGGTTAATGAAGGAGGCAACATCAGACAAACGCAGAGGATTACAATGGACCCTTGACACAGTGCTGGAGGACCTTGACTTTGTGGATGACATTTGTCTATTATCAAGCAGTCAAAAAGATATGTAAGATAAAATAAACAAGCTAACTCAGAATGCAAACAACATAGGACTAAAGATCAACGTAGGAAAGACAAAGTTAATGAAGCAAAATGTGAACAACAGAAATGTACTCAGAGAAGATAGCAAGTTAGTGGAGGAGGTCAACGAATTTGTATACCTTGGCAGTAGAGTAGTAGAAAATGGAGACAGCACAGAGGACATCAACAGCAGACTTACTAGAGCAAACCAGGCTTTTGCAATGCTGCAGACTATATGGAAATTAAAAAAAAACTAAGCATAAATAAGAAAATCAGGATATTTAAGAGTAATGTTCTAAGTGTACTACTCTATGGAAGTGAATGCTGGAAAATCACCAAAACCATAGAAAACAAATTGAATTCTTTCCAGACTAAATGTTTACGAAGAATTGGAAAAAATATTTTGGCCAAACACCATAAGAAATAACATCTTATTAGCAGAAATGCAGATGAAACCACTGACAACAATTAATGAGGAAAGACGCTGGCGATGGTTGGGACATGTGCTCCGAATGACTGACAACTCACTACCAAAAATAGCACTAAGATGGACACCACAGGGGAACAGAAGTAAGGGTAGACCAAAAAAGACACGGAGAAGAACAACAGAAAGGATGTTGAGCAATAGAGGGCTCACCTGGGCAAGAGCAGAAAAAAAGGCGAAAGACAGGCATTTGTGGAAAACCCTTGCGGAAGCCCCATGTGCCCTGGGCACCTAAGGTTCAGAGAGAGAGAGAGAGAGAGAGAGAGAGAGAGAGAGAGAGAGAGAGATAATCTTGATGAATATAGATTACAACAGCGGTTCTCAAGCTCTGCCAGACAGTGGGACGCTTGGTAACGTAAATACCTGTCGCGGCACACTTGTGCTCTCAATGCTGGGCTCTGGGCCTAGGTAACCATATATTTATAGCATTCTCAAAGTCTACACACTACACACTGGCTAGAATCGAATCATAAAAACATGACAATAGAAAATAGCCAAGGTTAAACCAGTACACACACACACACTCTCCCTCTGCAAGGTTAAGTTCGTTCATTTACGCCCACTATATTCTCTCTCAGCTTTCGGTGGGTGGAGCCTGTTCTTCTTTGGTTACCTGCCTGGCTAGTTAATAAACCTCTAGGACAAGTAAATTAGTTGCTGAGTGTTCCCTACCTGGCGGATATTTGTTACATAAATAAACAGAAATGCACTATAATTTCCTCAAAAGTATATTTTATATTCTAAAAGTTTGGTGGCACACCTCTAGTCTAAAGGTTTGGCGGCACACTTCTAGTCTAAAGGTTTGGCGGCACACCTCTAGTCTAAAAGTTTAGCGGCACACCTCTAGTCTAAAAGTTTGGCGGCACACCTCTAGTCTAAAAGTTTGGCGGCACACCTCTAGTCTAAAAGTTTGGCGGCACACCTCTAGTCTAAAAGTTTGGCGGCACACCTCTAGTCCTCTTTTGTGGCACCATTGTGCCGATGACATCGTAAGTTTGGCGGCACACCTCTAGTCTAAAAGTTTGGCGGCACACCTCTAGTCTAAAAGTTTGGCGGCACACCTCTAGTCTAAAAGTTTAGCGGCACACCTCTAGTCTAAAAGTTTAGCGGCACACCTCTAGTCTAAAAGTTTAGCGGCACACCTCTAGTCTAAAAGTTTAGCGGCACACCTCTAGTCTAAAAGTTTAGCGGCACACCTCTAGTCTAAAAGTTTGGCGGCACACCTCTAGTCCTCTTTTGTGGCACCATTGTGCCGATGACATCATTTGAATAAAGTTATGGGTTACAAGACTAGTATGTTGTTATTGTGTGCTGGATCTCAAAACAAGATTTCTGGGAGGAGATGTCCTGTATGATTGGAACATGATGTTGTTGTTGCTGGTGTTGTTGTTCTTGTTGTTCCTCTTCTTCTTCTTCTTCTTCCTCCTTCTCCTCTTCTTTTTCTTCATTCTTCGTCTCTCTCCTCCTCCTCTTCTTCTTCTTCCTCTATGGCCCTAAGAAGACCATTGGTTGCGTCGAGTCGCAGTTACGCGTCTTTAGGCCCAGAACATCCGACTTCGGCACGGCTAATTTTGTGAGACTACGCGAGCTTTCTGTTTGTGATCTCTGCTCACTTGACCAGACTACTGTGTTCGCAGAGGGCATCTGGGGATAAATAGGGTCTTGGCCCTATGGGTTGCAATCCCTGAAGAAAACAGTCATTTGTATGTGGCTAACAACTATCTTATTCGCCTCACTGCCTTCGCCTCGTACATATGAAGGGAAATTATACTGTTTTAGACCTTATTTGATAAAGGCAGATACGTGAATATTATAACATGCATATAAACGTACTCGTACGTCAGTTGTAAGGATGAAGACGGTTATAAAAATGTATGTAATAGTAACGAAACACTAGGACTGAAGTTTTTTGCGATCGACCGCCCCCAGCGCCCCCCCCCCCCCAAATAGATACCTGGTTTTCCCCCAGGAAAACACATCGTCGAGGGCAGGCCCGGGCGTACCTACTTCAAATGTGAAGGCAGTAACACTTCATGACCGCACAGCATGCAATTACTGCTACAGGACAGAGAATGAAACAGATATACCTGTGTATGTATATGATTTCCGTGATAATTATTACGGCAATTATAATAATATCTGAGTGGGAAAACATGAGATTTATGAGATACATGGCGGTTATAGTCTGACGTTTTGTCACGGGGTATCACTGTTTTAACTGGATATGACAATTACAGGAAGAGTTCTGACAGCTGTCACCTGACATACAAATTACGGCACAATGGGTGACAGTAAGGGATACTTCTACTTGTACGAACTCCCTGTAACTGCGAGCTGTTGTTCTTTGCGGGCGATGCTGTAGAGACGTTGAGGCACGGCATCGTATCAGCGTGGGAGAGGGTTATAGTGGCTACTTTTTCAGTCACGGACTATAGCTAAAAAACAGAGGATGTGCAATGCTTCTTTAGCAGGCTCCACCACCACGGGGACTATGGCTATCCTACCCCGTTAGCCAGGTTAGACCTGTTACTGGGGGTACCAAGGAGAGGTGGGATAGGGTCTTGGTCAGCTATAGTTCGCTAACCCTGACGCTAGCATATCAGCTATGGGTCGCTAACCCTGACGCTAGCATATCAGCTATGGGTAGCTGATTGCCTCATCGGACAAGGGTCTTCACCCCCACAGTTAGGGACAATATTCTTGACAGTTTTTTCAACAACAACAACAACAACAACAACAACAAATAAAAAATTAAAAAAGAAAAAGAAATTTTATTTTGGTAATTAACAGTTATGAAAGGTATATGAATAAAAAGAAGATGAAGTGATGGTCATCTCAAAGAAAAGAATACCACCAAAATATAGCATTACCATCGATGACACAGAACTGGAACAAGTTGATAGATTCAAGTACTTAGGAACGATTATAACAGCTGATGGGAAATGTCACAACGAAATAAAAAGCAGACATGCTCGGGCCAAGCCAGCATTCCAGAAAATGAGAAACATCTTGTGCAACAGATCCATATCAATGGAAACAAGATTCCGAGTACTTAAATGTTACATCGAGCCAACTTTGTTTTATGGATGTGAAGCATGGTCTATGAATAAGAGAGTACAGCGAGAAATGGAGGCCAAGTAAATGTGGTTCATAAGAAGGATGTTGAAGGTACCATGGACAGCTAAGAAAACAAATGAAGAAGTCTTAAGAGAGGCTGGAGTTAAAAGGCAAATTACAGCAAAGATCAGAGGCAGAC
Organism: Achatina immaculata; assembly: GCA_009760885.1. Taxonomy (NCBI): domain Eukaryota; kingdom Metazoa; phylum Mollusca; class Gastropoda; order Stylommatophora; family Achatinidae; genus Lissachatina; species Lissachatina immaculata. The sequence continues at coordinate 67,101,572 of CM019716.1, read as the reverse complement.
AAGCGAGATTTGTAGGGCATTTTCTGAGAAAAGGAATATTGGAACACACTGTGGCAAGTGGAAAAATTGAGGGAAGAAGAGACAGAGGAAGACAGAGAGAGAGAGAGAGAGAGAGAGAGAGAGAGAGAGCAGAGAAAGAGTGTGTGTGTGAGAGAGAGAGAGAGAGAGAGAGAGAGAGAAGTTACTGTACGGGCTGTCAGTGTGGCTAGGAAGAAAGTCACCGGCTACATAAAGCCATTATTATCTTATGGCTGTGAAACTTGGACAGTCACCAAAAAGATAACAAAGAAATCGAACAAACAGCAGAGATGTGGTTTTGGAGAAAGATGCAGACACAAAAAATACGTTGGACAGACAGACAAACAGATAGAAAACAAATGAAGAGCTCCTCTCATAAGCTTCAGAACAGCGGAAACTAGTTAAAATAATAAGAGAAAAAACATGACAGTCAAACAGTCAAGTAAACGAAACGCGTCAGTCAACAAGAAGAGATGTCACAGTCAAGCAAAACGAACGTCTCAATCAAAAGAAATAAACGTCTCAGCTTAAGGAAATAAATGCCTCAGTCAAAAGAAGTAAGCGTCTCAGTCTAAGGAAATAAACGTCTCAGTCAAAAGAAATAAGCGTCTCAGTCTAAGGAAACAAACGTCTCAGTCAAAAGAAATAAATGCCTCAGTCTAAGGAAATAAACGCCTCAGCGTAAGGAAATAAACGCCTCAGTCTAAGGAAATGAGCGCCTCTGCGTAAGGAAATAAACGCCTCAGTCTAAGGAAATAAACGTCCCAGTCTAAGGAAATAAACGCTTCTGTCTAAGGAAGTAAACGCCTCAGTCTAAGGAAATAAATGCCCCAGTCAAAAGAAAAAAAGCTTCTCAGTCTAAGGAAATAAACGTCTCAGTCTAAGGAAATAAACGTCTCAGTCAAAAGAAAAAAAACGTCTCAGTCTAAGGAAATAAATGTCTCAGTCTAAGGAAATAAATGCCTCAGTCAAAAGAAAAAAAAACGTCTCAGTCTAAAGAAATAAACGTCTCAGTCTAAGGAAATAAACGTCTCAGTCTAAGGAAATAAATGCCTCAGTTGAAGGAAATAAACTTCTCAGTCTAAGGAAATAAACTTCTCAGTCTAAGGAAATAAATGCCTCAGTCTAAGGAAATAAATGCCTCAGTCTAAGGAAATAAATGCCTCAGTCTAAGGAAATAAATGCCTCAGTTGAAGGAAATAAACTTCTCAGTCTAAGGAAATAAACTTCTCAGTCTAAGGAAATAAATGCCTCAGTCTAAGGAAATAAATGCCTCAGTCTAAGGAAATAAATGCCTCAGTCAAAAGAAAAAAATCATCTCAGTCTAAGGAAATAAACGTCTGAATCTAAGGAAGTAAATGCCTCAGTCAAAGGAAATAAACGTCTCGGTCAAAGGAAGGAACCGTCTCAGTCAAAGGAAATAAACGTCTCAGTCCAAGGAAATAAACGTCTCGGTCAAGCGAAAGCGAACATGGGTACATCATCTTTTTTTTTTTTCTGGAGACTGTTGAACATAAACAGCTGTCAGACATCATGCTGACCACATCATCCTCTAGTGTGCTGACAGGTCAAGGAAAATGATGGACACTAACGCCAAAATACCCTAGGTGCTGGATGGCGCGAGAAGACTATCACTACCAGTATTTTTTTAAAGATCATTTATTATGGGTTTTTTTTAGTATGGGATTTTTCGGTGCTGTAAAACATGGGTAGTTTAGCCACTATGATTAGATATCTCTGAAAGAATGAAACAACTGAAATGCAACGACGAACCAGCTACAAAGACATCATCACACCATCCTCGTTCGCCTACGAAGAGGCCACTGCAGACTACTGAACCACCTGCACCGATTCAAAATGTCTCACACAGACGAGTGTTCATGTAGCAGTGGAGTCCAGACTCCAGAACATATCCTTCAAGAGTGCCCAAGCCATGCGGACCTGAGACGTGAGACATGGCCAGAGGACACAAGCTTGGGGCAAAAGCTTTGGGGGCTCCTATCAGGATCTGGAGAGGACTGCAGGCTTTGCCGTGTCGACAGGGATCAGGATCTGATGTGACCAACAACCTTGAACGAAGAGGAGGAAGAAGAAGAAGAAGAAGATTAGGTATCGAGTCGGTGGACGTTGGCGGTCATGCCCTTCCACAGATCTCTGTCCTTGATGTTCTCCATCTGCTCATTCTGTGACTTTGTATCGTGCCACGATTTATTTTTTTCCTCTTGGTATTCCCTGCTTCTTTGTGCCTTTATCTTTCCTGTTGTTATGATATTTTCATGTTTAGAGCCTCATCTCATTTAATACCAGCAATAGAGTACAGCTGGTATAAACTATAACGATTTTTATTGCTGATTTATTCTTTAATGTGTTTCCTCACGAAATCGGCTGCCACAAAACATGGCAGATTAAAGGTCATTTCCCAGAGAATCTAGGTACATGATACAGCACGTGATACTGTATATGATACAGCACTACATGATACAGCACATGTAATGCTTGACAAATCAACGTCCGATGCAGAATGCGATATCAAGTTATATAATTTTGAATATAACTCTGTATCAGTAGACACATTTATGTTGACGTGCCACAAGGCTGGGAATTATGTTCTAAAATTTGATACGAAGAGCCCAACTAAGACCTATTGTCCCTGCTATCATTAGGCCAACTGGGCTTAGAGGGGCCTAGAATTGATTCCCAGTCGGCAATTTTCCCAAGATTTTTTGTAGAAAATTCTGAATAATCAACATTTCACTATACCACCATTACAGCTGATACGAGAAACGATTGTACACATAATCTTCCTCACAGCTGTGTGCTGTCAGTGTCAAACATGGACACTAGAAGCTGAGAACGAAAGTAAAGTCATCAAGACAGAAATGAGATATCTGAGGAGAATACTAAATGTAACAAAAAGAGATAAACTCAGAAGAGACACCATCAGGACAAAGACCGGAGTAACACCAGTAGTACACTACATCCAGAAACAAAAAAGTAGTCTGGAAACGTTACAAGGCTACCCACAGATGGTACAACACAAGAAAACATTCTAGCTAAGAACTGTAGGAAACAATGGAAGAGAGACAGAGATAGAGACAGTGTCTGTGCAGGAGGTGAAAGGAGGTGGTCTTCTTCTACACTGGAACTGCAAATTGGTATTCTTTGCAGCCGACGCTGTGAAGATGTTGAGGTATGGCATTGTGTCGGATTGGGAGCGGGTTATAACGGCTAATTTTTCAGTCCCTGAGTGCAGGAGTTCTTTCCAGGCTAAATGTTTACGAAGAATTAGAAAAAATATTTTGGCCAAACACCATAAGAAATAACATCTTGTTGGCAGAAATGCAGATGAAGCCATAGACAGCAATTATAGAGGAAAGACGCTGGCGATGGTTGGGACATGTGCTCCGAATGACTGACAACTCACTACCAAAAATAGCACTAAGATGGACACCACAGGGGAACAGAAGTAAGGGTAGACCAAAAGAGACACGGAGAAGAACAACAGAAAGGATGTTGAGCAATAAAGGGCTCACCTGGGCAAGAGCGAAAAAAAAAGGCAAAGGAAGCCCCATTTGCCCTGGCCACTTCAGGTTCAGAGAGAGAGAGAGAGAGAGAGAGAGAGAGAGAGAGAGAGAGAGAGAGAGAGTGCGGGTAGAAAACAAGGAGCATGCAATACTTCTTTAGCAGACTCCACCACCATGGTTACTGTGGCGATATCTGCCCCCGTTGACCAGGCTAGGCCTGTTACTGGGAGTACTAAAGCAGATGTGAGACAGGGTTTTGGTCAGCTGTGGTTCACCAACCCTGGCGCTGACCCGACGATGAAGCACACGGTGATGTGACCAGTACTAGGCTTGCTTTGCCTTACCTCCCCCAAGCCCAGAAGAAGCCGAGAAACCCTTTTCTACACGTTTTTGTGGCACGATGCGGCCGCTGGATGTGGTTTTGCGTGTAAATCACCGTCAAAATTGCCGAATAGACTATACCAAGAACACGAACTCTCAGGCTTTTAATCTCAAAGCGTAACTGGCCATCTTGTTGCTACGTAAACACAAGAAACAAATCTGATTGGACGAAAATCCACGTGGGAGAACTATAATCTTACAATCGGTTTTCAAGCAAACAAAATCCTCGCGTGCAAGATTAGCATTATCGTAATACTGTGATTTATGACTGCTCATATTCTCAAAAAGTTTGTTAAAAAAATTTTTCAAACCCTGAGAACAAAAACAACTAATTCAGAAGAAAAAAAAATATATAAACAACGCCAGATTACTATTTCAGATATGCCATATAGTGAACCTTATATATCCCTCATTGGCGTGCGTTGAAGCCATTTCAAAGATTTAATTAAAAGCTGTAATGCCATCGTTACACTACTTTTATAACATTAATTTGTTGAATTTACGAATTATTGTTATAAAAAAAATTACGGAATTACATCAAAATTCGATCACTGTACTTTTCTTAAGCAGCGTAAGCCGTGCTTAGCCGAAATCTGTAACCACGTCCAATCGGTAGCCATAACCAGTGGCTGCCACAAACGGATAAGATGTTATCTGACAACAGCAGGTTCTGGCCAAAAGGAAATCTATTTACCGTGGCTAGCATAAAATCTATTCATCCTGGTTTACATTGTCTATTCACGCCGATTAGAATATGGTGTATTCCCGCCGAGACTGGTATCACTTACGTTCGAGTTCTCCCCCCTGGTAGGACTTGACAATGGACACAGGAAAATTATATCAAGATTACGTGGCTCAGACTCATTCTTGGCATTACTGGTGTGCGCCACACGCTGGGGGCATGGAGACAGCAAGGATGGGGAAGATGTTGAATATTTTGGTAAAAGATAAATCTGAAATATGTGTAAAAAATGGCGAAAGAGGGCTGGAAAAAGGGAGGGGGGGGGGGGTGCGGCCGGCCAAATGACCTGGGCTATGTTCATTAAAAATAAAATTGGTTATGGGGGTATAACGTAAACAACAAAACAAGTAAAGGTAATCCTGTATTGCACATATGGCGGTATGGGCTGACAAATTGTTTGTAACACCCGCCAGATGGACAGTCCTATGGGAGAACAGATCTCAGAGGGGCACGGAACTGACCTTTCAGAGTTTGTTTTGTAAAGATTTGACTTATGTATCTCACAAACTGGACCGGCCTTGTTTGTTCTTGATTACACTCCACTTCGAAAGTTCTACTTACATAAAATCTAGAGAACTGTACCACGATAACAAATACAGCTTTCTTCTGGCAGTTCTAAAGTTTCTGGGATCTGGTGGCTAGGATACAGAAAACAGTTTTCTTGTAACAGTTCTCAAGTTTCTATGACCTGATGGCTGGGATATAGAAAACAGCTTTCTTGTGGTAGCTCTGAAATTTCTATGATCTGGAGGCTGGGATACAGAAAACAATTTTCTTGTGGCGGTTCTGAAGTTTCTGGGATCTGGTATCTAGGATACAGAAAAGTATTTTTGTGGTAGCTCTGAAGTTTCTGGTATCTGGAGGCTAGGATACAGAAAAGTATTTTTGTGGCAGCTCTGAAGTTTCTGGTATCTGGAGGCTGGGATACAGAAAACAGATTTCTTGTGGCAGCTCTGAAGTTTCTTGTATCTGGAGGCTGGGATACAGAAAATAGTTTTCTTGTGGCAGCTCTGAAGTTTCTAGGATCTGGAGGTTGGGATACAGAAAACAGTTTTCTTGTGGCAGCTCTGAAGTTTCTGGTATCTGGAGGCTGGGATACAAAAAACAGTTTTCTTGTGGCAGTTCTGAAGTTTCTGGGATCTAGTGGCTAGGATACAGAAAACAGTTTTCTTGTGGCAGTTCTGAAGTTTGTTAGATCTGGAGGCTCATTTCATTCATTTGCATGTCCCTTGCGGAACTTTGCCTCCCAAACAGCACTCCTGTAGGCCTCTCGGTTGTGAGCAAGATGGCCTGCTGCTGTTGCATCCATTTGATCTGGAGGCTGGGATACAGAAAACAGTTTTCTTGTGACAATTCTGAAGTTTTTTTAGATCTGGAGGCTGGGATACAGAAAATAGTTTTCTTGTCGCAGTCTTAACCTTTCTGCTCCAGTTTCTGACTCTCTGACCGAGACTTAAAAAGGGTGGCCTCCTTTATGTCCGTCACTTTTGGGGTAGACATTCAGGAATCTTGTTCTCCATTCTCAGACTTTCATTTGCTCGTAAATGTTTCCACAGTCTTCTTCCCTAATTGCCTCCCCTTGGAGTCTTAAAACTTTTCAAAGATTACTCTCCTTTCTGAGCGTTGTCCATCCTAGTCTTTCAAGATCTTTGCCTTGTCCTTGTTATTTTCTTGTTACTATTAATTCATCACAGAATGGCAGATTTTACATGGCATGTTTCTCAACTGTGTTTATGTCTTGGCATCTCTAGTCAGTTTTTTTTTTGCATCCATTTCTTTCTTTACTAATTAATTAACTTCTTTTATTATTTTTCCATCAGTTCTTTTCTCGTGGGGGGGGGGGAATTAAATGATAAAGGTAGGGAAAATCTAGGGGGAAAATTGAAGTATAGTTGTAAATATAAGATATAAGAGAAATATAGTTGGAAAACTGAAGTATAAGTGTAAATATAAGAGAAATATAGTTGGAAAACTGAAGTATAGTTGTAAATATAAGAGAAATAAAGTTGGAAAACTGAAGTATAGTTGTAATTATAAGAGAAATATAGTTGGAAAACTGAAGTATAATTGTAAACATAAGAGAAATATAATGCTTAAAACACAAATATAGTTGTAAATATAATAGAAATATAATGGTAAAACTGAAACAGAGCTGTAAATATAAGAGTAATACAGTGGGTGAAAAAACAAGTATAACAGAAAAAAAATTAAAACCACAGGTATAATAACACATATAAAAAAAAGACTGGTGCAACAAGCACAAGTGTAATGACAAATGGTAACAGAAATCTAGTGCAACCAGCAGAAGTATAATGACAAATGTTGACAGAAAACTAGTGCAATAAGTAGAAGTATAATAACAAATGTTGACAGAAAACTAGTGCGACAAACAGAAGTATAATGACAAATGTTGATGACAGAAAACTAGTGCAACAAACAGAAGTATAATGACAAATGTTGACAGAAAACTAGTGCAACAAACAGAAGTATAATAACAAATGGTAACAGAAATCTAGCGCAACAAACAGAAGTATAATAACAAATGGTAACAGAAATCTAGCGCAACAAACAGAAGTATAATAACAAATGGTAACAGAAATCTAGCACAAGAAACAGAAGTATAATGACAAATGTTGACAGAAAACTAGTGCGACAAACAGAAGTATAATGACAAATGTTGACAGAAAACTAGTGCGACAAACAGAAGTATAATGACAAATGTTGACAGAAAACTAGTGCGACAAACAGAAGTATAATGACAAATGTTGACAGAAAACTAGTGCGACAAACAGAAGTATAATGACAAATGTTGACAGAAAACTAGTGCAACAAACAGAAGTATAATGACAAATGTTGATAGAAATCTAGTGCAACAAACAGAAGTATAATGACAAATGTTGATAGAAATCTAGTGCAACAAACAGAAGTATAATAACAAATGGTAACAGAAATCTAGCGCAACAAACAGAAGTGTAACAGCAGAAGCCACTTTCTAACATTCCTCGGGTGCTCTGTTTAGAAGACGCGTTCTAGATTAGCCTTCTTGTGAGTGTCTAGTACAAGCTGAAGGGAACATCTGTGACCGAAGAATCTGATAAAATAAGCATTTATGATTCTTTGTTACCAATAAAGATTTCTATTGTTTTCTCTCTTTTTTTGTTGTTGTTATTGTTAATATCATTTAAGAAAAGTGCACGATGTGTATGTTGATAAAATGATCTCGGATCAATGTACAACCGTGGAAAAACAAGGCATATGGGGATATTATGTTAAGCCCGTATTTCCAGGACCTTTGGCACTTGAAAACAGATGTGGTAAGTTTCTCTGGTACCCTTTTTTTTAAGAGGCTGGGTGGACCCTGGGGACTTTTTGATGTATACCAGAAAAAAACCTCCACTGCTGGGACTTGAACCCGGTACCACCGGATTAGTAGACAAAGGGCCTAACCATTCAGCCACCCAGGCCGCCATGTAAGACAGCAGTGATTATAATTTTTCAATTAAAAAAAAATGCAGGCATGAGATGAGTCAGAATGAGGAATCACAAAAGATAGGAGAACTTCTGCAATTCAGACAAAGCACATAGATTATAGACGAAGAAAAGGCACAAGGAATTGCGTGAGAGTCGAACCCAACACTTATTACTAGATTATTACTAATATGAGAACGATAGTGTGTTTCCCCTTCGGCTATGAGACATCATTTTCACATTCACGCTTTCTTTACCGCTCGTCTACGTGCTATGTTCGGATACTGCATGCCCTCCTACCTTCGTTGTCAACACATTTTCTCTTACTCTCCTGTGATAACTTATAACGTTCCTGTGATAACTTATAGCGTTCCTGTGATAATTTATAACGTTTCTGTGATAACTTATAGCGTTCCTGTGATAATTTATAACTTTCCTGTGATAATTTATAACCTTCCTGTGATAACTTATAACTTTCTTGTATTATAACTTTGATGAAATAAGACAAATGAATTGTGTGCCCTTCTTTCTTTTAGCAAAAAAGATGTTTAATTTTTAATGTGTTTTTTTTTCGAGATTTTATCTACCGCGTTGTTTTTTTTTTATATATATATGTGATCCTCGAAAAAAGGCTTTTGCCGAAATATTGGATTTTTGTATGTCCTTCAGTTATATGTACTCATCTTGCTTTCTGTCCACTTTCCCACTCATTTTTATCTTTCTTCACTGTAAAACTGCGCCACACGTGCCCGCTTAGTTTATTATAATTGTGACGGAGTTTTCATTTTGTTTTTGTCTTTCTTTCTTTTCTCTCTTTCATCTGTTATCCATTTTCTGTCTTTTTGTTTCTTGTCTGACACAGACCGGAGGTTAAATTTCACATTGTTGCCCTATCAACAGGTACACGTTTACTTCCTCAGTATTTACCCCGTTACCCACAACACATTCACATTTTTTGTTATCAGACCTTGCAGCCGCCATGTTTCAGCGGGTAGTGACGCGATGCGTGTTGTAAGAATTTAAATAATTTTAAAAAATAAGAAGCCCAAAACTATGTGATAATATCGTTTGATAAAAAATGTATTTACTTATTTAAAAATTCGTTTAAGCAATTAATAGTAACCTAGAAGGTGTGCTATTTCCACGATTTTCCTGCAGTGGTTGTAGAAAGCTATACATACAACTGTAAGTATGTACGCTGTTATATCCAGCAGATCTGTCAACGCATGACATACACAAACAACTTTACACTAAACAGATAGATTTACATTTTGAAGTATTGCACAAATGGTTTGGATTGAGCTGTTACCTCTTGGACTGAAGACGTTCAACACGAACAAACCCCACCCCGTCCAGGCGGATATGCTCCAGAATATGTGCAAAAGAAGGAGGAGGAGGAGATGGAAGAGGACGTATTTTTCGCTGTTGAAACATTCTTTATCTGTCTTCTTCTTCTTCTTTAGCTTTCCGACCCACTAAGGCTCATTGCTGCAGATAAAGTTCGCTTCCATTCCTCTCTGTTACTAATCTTTTCTCTCCAGTTGGTGACACCAGCTTCTCTTATATCCTCTTCTATGTTGTCTTTCCATCTCTGTCTTGGTCCACCCCTTGGTCTTGTTTCCCTCATCTCTTGTGCATACATCATTTTCGTTTGTGTGTTCTCTTCCGTTCATGCCCCAGCCAGCGTAGTCTGTTCAGTTTCAAGACATTTATAATTATTTGGGATTTAAATAAGCTGTTCAGTTCAATGTTCGTTCTAGCTCTCCATTCTCATTTATGGGCTCAAAGATTCTTATTAGGATCTTGTTCTCAAAGATCTGCAACTGTTGTTCATATTTCTTTGTCGTACTCCACGCTTCTGATCCATATATGACTGCTGGTTTTATTATAATTTTGTAGATTGTTATTTCGGTGTTTTGGGACAGGATTTTGGATTTTAACAGATGTTACATGGCAAAGTATATTTTATTCCGTATCTGTACTCTGCTTTTTATTTCCTTCCTTACTATTTTGCTTCTGTTGAAGGTTGTGCCTAGATATTTTATGTTTCTGCTTTCCTGATAATCGTCTCTCCAACATTTATATAATCTGGATCATTATCTGTCTATAACTCGAAATTTCTGATATATTACGAAATATTCCCTTTTATCTTTTTCTATACATATTTTTCACAGTTCAATTGTTATGTTTCTTTCTACTGTTAATACGAATATTTTGATTGTGTTATTAATATTATTATTTTCCAAAAAGATGTGGAACATGATTTTCCCTCTGTCTATAATTATTTTTTAGCACGAAATATTGAAAAAAAAAAGTAGAAAAAAAATGGAAACCGCCATTTGTGATCTTAAGCGATATGTAGTTGACAGTTTGCGGGTAGATTTCGCACAAAATGTCTGCGGTATTTCAGCCGTAATCTAGAAAACGTGCCACGATTATAGTTTCGTGCGATGCCTTCATCTTGCATAAATGTTTATGCTAATTGTGCAGATTATTTCCCGCCTTAATCTGGGACACATCTGTGCTGCGAGGTTAACAAAGTGTACCTGAAAATCTTGAGAGTTAAGAGAAGTGTATTCACACAAGGAGAGCCCGCAGTAAAAGATATTCTGCGCAACCATGCACGTGCGCGCTGACACACGTCTCGCCTTCGCTTGCTATTTAAAAAAAAACAAAACAAAAAAACATCAGACAATCAATCATTCCAGTGAGATCGATCGCGATTTAGATCAACACGCTGGTTCAGTATCCCGCGTGGTGATAGCACAGCTCCTGGTTGCGGAGTATGAGGCAGGCACGACAGAACCAGCCTGGTTATGTTTGTTACGAACTGGAAAGTGTCTGCCGTGCCTGATAGAGCCAAGCGGACGCTGGATTTGTTGCTAGTGTGATCTTCTTGCGTCCCTTCAACCAGTTCTGCTGCAAGGTTCGGTGCCAATGAACAGCCAGAACTGTATCTTACAGGAAAGCTGATTTTTTTTTTCCTAACGAGCAGAAGGAATGAGATGTGGACAGTCTCCTCACAACTCTCCTTAAGAATTAGGTTCGTGACATAACACGCAGTCAGTTCTCTGGTATTCTGTCCAGGTTTAAAAGCGTGTATATCACTTTTGAAGTGGTTAGTGCACTGGTCTCTCATGGCGAAGGTCGGGAGTTCGAATCCGGCCAGAGGCACCCCAGTCACCCAGCTGTAGAAATGGGTACCCGACTTCTTCTGAAGTTGGGGAAGGAAAGGCGGCCAGGCGTGATACTGACCATATCACCCTCTAGTGCGCTGACAGGTCAAGGAAAATATGGGCACTAACACCATATCCCTATGTGCCTCTAAGGCATGATAGGATTACCTATATCACTTTTGGATTAAGCATTCTGGAATCTATACTCCATTTTAGTATATTACTGTGGTTGTTGTTGTTGTTTATAGCAATAGAGACGAAGTTTAATGGCTCGCAGTTACTTTCTGATGTAAGGTCTGAAGGAGTAGGTCAGCCATACACAATATAGATCCTTCTACAAGGTAGAACTCATTTTACTTGATCTAGCACATATACAGAATTAGCTCACCTAAAGAATTTCCCTCATGTCACAGAGCGAGGAGATGTTCCCCTTTTCTGGGTGGGCATCTTCGGTTCAATGTTTATCTCTCCCTTCCTTTACCACTGAAGTAATTCATGATAGCAACAGAGGGTTAGTTGATCCATTGCTTGGTTTCTATAATAATTCATGATAGTAACAGAGGGTTAGTTGATCCATTGCTTGGTTTCTTTAGTAGTTCATGATAGCAACAGAGGGTTAGTTGATCCATTGCTTGGTTTCTTTAGTAGTTCATGCTAGTAACAGGGTGTTAGTTGATCCATTGCTTGGTTTCTTTAGTAGTTCATGATAGCAACAGAGGGTTAGTTGATCCATTGCTTGGTTTCTATAATAATTCATGATAGTAACAGAGGGTTAGTTGATCCATTGCTTGGTTTCTATAATAATTCATGATAGTAACAGAGGGTTAGTTGATCCATTGCTTGGTTTCTTTAGTAGTTCATGATAGCAACAGAGGGTTAGTTGATCCATTGCTTGGTTTCTATAATAATTCATGATAGCAACAGAGGGTTAGTTGATCCCTTGCTTGATTTCTTTAGTAATTCATGATAGCAACAGGGTGTTAGTTGATCCCTTGCTTGATTTCTTTAGTAGTTCATGATAGTAACAGAGTGTTAGTTGATCCATTGCTTGGTTTCTATAATAATTCATGATAGCAACAGAGGGTTAGTTGATCCATTGCTTGGTTTCTATAATAATTCATGATAGCAACAGAGGGTTAGTTGATCCCTTGCTTGATTTCTTTAGTAATTCATGATAGCAACAGGGTGTTAGTTGATCCCTTGCTTGATTTCTTTAGTAGTTCATGATAGTAACAGAGTGTTAGTTGATCCTTTGCTTGATTTCTTTAGTAGTTCATGCTAGTAACAGGGTGTTAGTTGATCCTTTGCTTGATTTCTTTAGTAGTTCATGCTAGTAACAGGGTGTTAGTTGATCCTTTGCTTGATTTCTTTAGTAGTTCATGATAGTAACAGGGTGTTAGTTGATCCTTTGCTTGATTTCTTTAGTAGTTCATGCTAGTAACAGGGTGTTAGTTGATCCTTTGCTTGATTTCTTTAGTAGTTCATGCTAGTAACAGGGGGTTATGTGATGCATTGCTTGGTTTCTTTAGTGGTATTTCCTCATTGGCTGGCTTAGACAATATTTGTTGTAGTTATCTGGCTGGTGGGTTGGCTAGTTGGCTGGCTCTGTGGTTAGTGATCGGTTGCTTAGTTCACTGGCTGGGTGTTTAGTTAGCTAGTTAACTGACTGCCTTATTGACTGCTTGGTTATGTAACGACGTGGCCATGACGTTGGAAGAATCGTTTCGGGCGGGTTGCGTGAAAACCTGGGAGGGGCAAGAAATCAAAACCACGTGGACCACATCGAGCCCTACAGCGAAAGCCAGACCGAAGGAGCACACCGAAGCATCATGAGGAAGTCGGATATATCCCTGACTAGTTCCGGATCGCCTGTCGAGATCCAGCACGTTTATATCTCCTACAAACTACAAAGTAATGTATATATCACAATAGTGTAGCACTTCAGCCTTCAGTCAGTCAGTCAGTCAGTTGCATGTCCCGTGCGGGACTTTGCCTCGCTGTAGGTCTCTCGGTTGTAAGCAAGATGCCTTGCTGCTGATGCGACCTTTCATTAGTTTCCTTTTGTTTTTGCGTTAAGTGCAGTCCTTCTTCTTGGAGTTAGTTGTTATATTTAGAGAAGAAACGTCTCGTGAGAGAGACCAAAAACTGAGACGCAGGGATATGTGCAGGTCGTCCAAGAAAGAACCGTACGTCAGCCACGAGGAATAAGAAGAAGAACTGGCAGCAGACCGTGTCACGTGAAAAGCGGCTCTGAACAAAGGTATCGCGTCGTTTCAGGAAAAGGAGAGGGGAGGGGAACGAGAGTCAAAACCGAAGATAAATAAAAAAAAAAAGCGAGCAGGGAGATTAGATACCGCAACACGAACATTATGTCTGGGATTGTGCAGCTCTAATATTGGGAGATTATTATGTCTGGGATTGTGCAGCTCTAATATTGGGAAATTATTATGTCTGTGATTGTGCAGCTCTAATATTGGGAGATTATTATGTCTGGGATTGTGCAGCTCTAATATTGGGAGATTATTATGTCTGGGATTGTGCAGCTCTAATATTGGGAAATTATTATGTCTGTGATTGTGCAGCTCTGATATTGGGAGATTATTATGTCTGTGATTGTGCAGCTCTAATACTGGGAGATTATTATGTCTGTGATTGTGCAGCTCTAATACTGGGAGATTATTATGTCTGTAATTGTGCAGCTCTAATATTGGGATATTATTATGTCTGGGATTGTGCAGCTCTAATATTGGGAGATTATTCAGTCATGAGAGAAGCTGTTTAGAAAAACGATGCTCAGCAAGTTCTATAGCTATGAGAGAAGTTCTTCAGCAAAACAATGCTCAGCAAGTTCTATAGCTATGAGAGAAGTTCTTCAGCAAAACAATGCTCAGCAAGTTCTATAGCTATGAGAGAAGTTCTTCAGCAAAACAATGCTCAGCAAGTTCTATAGCTATGAGAGAAGTTCTTCAGCAAAACAATGCTCAGCAAGTTCTATAGCTACGAGAGAAATTCTTCAGCAAACAATGCTCAGCAAGTTCTATAGCTATGAGAGAAGTTCTTCAGCAAAACGGTGTTAGTTGATCCATTGCTTGGTTTCTATAATAATTCATGATAGTAACAGGGTGTTAGTTGATCCTTTGCTTGGTTTATATAGTAGTTCATGCTAGTAACAGGGTGTTAGTTGATCCTTTGCTTGATTTCTTTAGTAGTTCATGATAGTAACAGGGTGTTAATTAAACCTTTGCTTGATTTCTTTAGTAGTTCATGCTAGTAACAGGGTTTTAGTTAAACCTTTGCTTGATTTCTTTAGTAGTTCATGCTAGTAACAGGGTGTTAGTTAAACCTTTGCTTGATTTCTTTAGTAGTTCATGCTAGTAACAGGGTTTTAGTTAAACCTTTGCTTGATTTCTTTAGTAGTTCATGCTAGTAACAGGGTGTTAGTTGATCCTTTGCTTGATTTCTTTAGTAGTTCATGCGAATAACATGGGGCTAGTTTTGGTTTCTTTAGTAATTCATGCTAGTAACAGGGGTTTATGTGATGCATTGCTTGGTTTCTTTAGTGGTATTTCCTCATTGGCTGGCTTCGACAATATTTGTTGTAGTTATCTGGCTGGTGGGTTGGCTAGTTGGCTGGCTCTGTGGTTAGTGATCGGTTGCTTAGTTCACTGGCTGGGTGTTTAGTTAGCTAGTTAACTGACTGCTTATTGACTGCTTGGTTATGTAACGACGTGGCCATGACGTTGGAAGAATCGTTTCAGATGGGTTGCGTGAAAACTTGGGACGGGCAAGAAATCAAAACCACGTGGACCATATCGAGCCCTACAGCGAAAGCCAGACCGAAGGATCACACTGAAGCACCATGAGGAAGTCGGATATATCCCTGACTAGTTCCGGATCGCCTGTCGAGATCCCGCACGTTTATATCTCCTACAAACTGCAAAGTAATGTATGTATCACAATAGTGTAGCACTTCAGCCTTCAGTCAGTCAGTCAGTCAGTTGCATGTCCCGTGCGGGACTTTGCCTCGCTGTAGGTCTCTCGGTTGTAAGCAAGATGCCTTGCTGCTGATGCGACCTTTCATTAGTTTCCTTTTGTTTTTGCGTTAAGTGCAGTCCTTCTTCTTGGAGTTAGTTGTTATATTTAGAGAAGAAACGTCTCGTGAGAGAGACCAAAAACTGAGACGCAGGGATATGTGCAGGTCGTCCAAGAAAGAACAGTACGTCAGCCACGAGGAATAAGAAGAAGAAGAACTGGCAGCAGACCATGTCACGTGAAAAGCGGCTCTGAACAAAGGTATCGCGTCATTTGAGGAAAAAAAGGGGGGGGGGGGGGGAAAACGAGAGTCAAAACCGAAGATAAATAAAAAAAAAAAGCGAGCAGGGAGATTAGATACCGCAACACGAACATTATGTCTGGGATTGTGCAGCTCTAATATTGGGAGATTATTATGTCTGGGATTGTGCAGCTCTAATATTGGGAGATTATTATGTCTGGGATTGTGCAGCTCTAATATTGGGAGATTATTATGTCTGGGATTGTGCAGCTCTAATATTGGGAGATTATTATGTCTGGGATTGTGCAGCTCTAATATTGGGAGATATTATGTCTGGGATTGTGCAGCTTTAATATTGGGAGATTATTCAGTCATGAGAGAAGCTGTTTAGAAAAACGATGCTCAGCAAGTTCTATAGCTATGAGAGAAGTTCTTCAGCAAAACAATGCTCAGCAAGTTCTATAGCTATGAGAGAAGTTGTTCAGCAAAACAATCCTCAGCAAGTTCTATAGCTATGAGAGAAGTTCTCAGCAAAACAATGCTCAGCAAGTTCTATAGCTATGAGAGAAGTTCTTCAGCAAAACAATGCTCAGCAAGTTCTATAGCTACGAGAGAAATTCTTCAGCAAACAATGCTCAGCAAGTTCTATAGCTATGAGAGAAGTTCTTCAGCAAAACAATGCTCAGCAAGTTCTATAGCTATGAGAGAAATTCTTCAGCAAACAATGCTCAGCAAGTTCTATAGCTATGAGAGAAGTTCTTCAGCAAAACAATGCTCAGCAAGTTCTATAGCTATGAGAGAAGTTCTTCAGCAAAACAATGCTCAGCAAGTTCTATAGCTATGAGAGAAATTCTTCAGCAAACAATGCTCAGCAAGTTCTATAGCTATGAGAGAAGTTCTTCAGCAAACAATGCTCAGCAAGTTCTATAGCTATGAGAGAAGTTCTTCAGCAAAACAATGCTCAGCAAGTTCTATAGCTATGAGAGAAGTTGTTCAGCAAAACAATCCTCAGCAAGTTCTATGGCAACAAGAGAAGTTGTTTAGCAAAACAATATTCAGCAAGTTCTATAGATTTGAAGGAAGTTCTTCAGCAAAACAATGCTCAGCAAGTTCTATAGCTATGAAGGAAGGTGTTCAGCAAAACAATGCTCAGCAAGTTCTGTAAGCACTAACATCCATCCCCTTCAAACTCAAATTTATCTTCATTGAAGAATACTGATATTATGATAATTATTCAGTTCTTCTGTCCTTTCTGATCTCGTTTGTCATTTTTGGTCGAATCGTTTGATTCCTTTGATAATTCATGTATAGTTTCCAAGCGTTCCTATGGGTATCTCAGCAATAAATTGTCTGGATACATTTTTTGGCAAGAAAGCAAAAAATAAATGCAACCTTTGTTAAAACATAATTTTACTTCCCTTCAAAACATGTCACATAGGCCCAAACGGGCTGCCATACCTGGACACGCTTGTGCCAGTTACCCAAAGTGCGAGCTGTAACGGAGGCGTCAGGTGTAGTCCTGGGCGGTACAAAGCAGGTGACAAATGTTCAGCTTTATAATATCAGACATGGCATATGTTCAGCTTTATAATATCAGACATGGCACATGTTCAGCTTTATAATATCAGACATGATAAATGTTCAGCTTTATAATATCAGACATGATAAATGTTCAGCTTTATAATATCAGACATGACATATGTTCAGCTTTATAATATCAGACATGATAAATGTTCAGCTTTATAATATCAGACATGATAAAAGTTCAGCTTTATAATATCAGACATGACATATGCTCAGCTTTATAATATCAGACATGACATATGTTCAGCTTTATAATATCAGACATGACATATGTTCAGCTTTATAATATCAGACATGGCATATGTTCAGCTTTATAATATCAGACATGGCATATGTTCAGCTTTATAATATCAGACATGGCATATGTTCAGCTTTATAATATCAGACATTACATATGTTCAGCTTTATAATATAAGACATGACTTATGTTCAGTTTTATAATATCAGACATGACATATGTTAAGCTTTATAATATCCGACATGACATATGTTCAGCTTTATAATATAAGACATGACATATGTTCAGCTTTATAATATCAGACATGGCATATGTTCAGCTTTATAATATCAGACATGATAAATGTTCAGCTTTATAATATCAGACATGATAAAAGTTCAGCTTTATAATATCAGACATGACATATGCTCAGCTTTATAATATCAGACATGACATATGTTCAGCTTTATAATATCAGACATGACATATGTTCAGCTTTATAATATCAGACATGGCATATGTTCAGCTTTATAATATCAGACATGGCATATGTTCAGCTTTATAATATCAGACATGGCATATGTTCAGCTTTATAATATCAGACATTACATATGTTCAGCTTTATAATATAAGACATGACTTATGTTCAGTTTTATAATATCAGACATGACATATGTTAAGCTTTATAATATCCGACATGACATATGTTCAGCTTTATAATATAAGACATGACATATGTTCAGCTTTATAATATCAGACATGGCATATGTTCAGCTTTATAATATCAGACATGATAAATGTTCAGCTTTATAATATCAGGCATGACACATGTTCAGCTTTATAACATCAGACATGACATATGTTCAGCTTTATAATATCAGACATGGCATATGTTCAGCTTTATAATATCAGACCTGATAAATGTTCAGCTTTATAATATCAGACATGGCATATGTTCAGCTTTATAATATCAGACATGGCATATGTTCAGCTTTATAATATCAGACATGATAAATGTTCAGCTTTATAATATCAGACATGGCATATGTTCAGCTTTATAATATCAGACATGGCATATGTTCAGCTTTATAATATCAGACATGACATATGTTCAGCTTTATAATATCCGACATGACACATGTTCAGCTTTATAAGATCAGACATGACACATATTCAGCTGTGTGATACCTGACATGACACATTTTCAGCTTTATAACGTCAGATATGTCACATGTTCAGCTATTTAATGTCTGACATGACACATTTTCATGTTTATTACACCAGCTATCAGATGTAACAAATATTCAGCTTTTTAAACATTAGACATGACACATTTTAGTTTTATAATATAGTACGTGACACAGTCAGCTTTATAGCGCTAGAGATGACAAATGTTCAGCTTTATAATATCTGAAATGACAAATATTCAGGCTTGAAACATCAGGCACAATAAATATTCAGCTTTGTAACAGCACACATGACAAATATTCAGGACTATACTCGTTTAATATCAGAACGTTTTATTACATCAGAACTGTATTTTTTAACATCAGACATGACAAATATTTAGATTTATAACATCATTTATGACAAATATTCCGAACTATATATTTTCAGACATGAAAATATTCACTTGTGTAACATCAGACACGGATAAGTTCAGATTTATAAAAATCAGACATGACAAATATCCGGTTTCTATAAAATCGGACGTGACAAACATTCAGCTTTGAAAAGAAGGCTGATGTTATCATCAGACATGGCATAAAATCCAGCTCCATAACATCAAACATGAGAAACAATTAGATTTATGACATCATGAATGACAAATAACCAGCTTTATAACGCGGGTACCAAATTGAAATGTTCCTTAGAGCTCGGCTGTGTCGCAAAGAATTGTGGGTGATTGATTTCTCTCTTGCAATCACTTGTGGCGTTATAGATTGTCCGGCTCTTGGCTGGAGGCGATGGATTGAGGTCTGGCTGTTAGATGTAAGTTTGTGCTCAAGATTCTGTCAATCATCTGAGCTTGATATTCTGAAAAGTGTCACGATTTCTTAAAGTAGAGAGAGACCAGGAATATTTTGCTGGGGAGGGGGGGGGGGGGTCGCTGTGTTCGCTTGTCTGACTGTTTTGTAGTGATGATGTAGTGTTTGTTGTAGTAGTTATATGTTATGTTGGCGTTTCTGATGTCTGACTTCTGTTATAAAGTTTGTTATGTGTGATAGGTTTTATTTCTGCAGTAGATGAGAGAAGGAGAGCCGCAGAGGGAGAGAGAGAGGAGAAGGAGGAGGAAGAGGGAGAAGAGAGGAAGAGGGAGGAGGAAGAGGGAGAGGAGAGGAAGAGGGAAGAGGGAGAGGAGAGGAAGAGGGAGGAGGAAGAGGGAGAGGAGAGGAAGAGGGAGTGAGGTAAAGAGAGAGAAAAAATGAGGAGAGAGAGGGAGAAGAGGGAAAGAGAAAGAAGAAGAAGAAGAGAGAGAGAGAGAGTATGCTATGTGTATGTGTGTGATGTGTGACAGCGCTGTAGTAATTTCTTTATATGGTTCACTGTGTTTAGTGAAGTATTACTTTGTTGTAGTGATATTTCGTTATACTTGCAGGTGTTTATGTTCTCCACTCCCCCTTTTCCCTCCCCTCCTCCGACACCTTCTCCTCTAGCGGCTATCATGTTTCTGTTGCCTTCTCCCCCACCCCTTTCTACCACTTGTTTTCCTCCTCTCTCTCCACCTCTTCTTTACGATTGGCTCTATCGGCTTATCCTTTGTGTGGCCCGCGTGGTCCCTATGCATCTTCTAATCGACACGCATTTCTTTCTATTTCCTACCTCTGGAGGAGGCCATATTAAGATACGTTCACCGTTTAGTTATATGTTTTTGTCTCGTTGTGTGTGTAATAATCGAACAAGGCTCGGGCCGAAATATCGGATGTTGTATGTTTTTCATTTATACATTCTCATACTTTCTATTCGTTTTTTTCCTCACTTTACTCACTCCCTATGCCACTTTGTAAAACTACACCATACACCTCTATCTAACTTTATTATTTAAACCAGTTTTTACTGCAGTCGCCATTCCTTTTATTTCGTTATATATAAGCGCTCTGGTTAACCAGATAGAAATTTGTCGTGCTGTTTATTTTTGTTTACATTTCTATCTTCTTTCAACATCTCTCTTACTTACATTTCTTTCTTTCTTCACTATATCTGTTTCTTTTTCTTTCGTTACCACATTTATTTCTCATTTTCTACCTTCACCACATCTTCCTTCTCATTTTCTACCCTCACCACATCTTTCTTCTCATTTTCTACCTTCACCACATCTTTCTTCTCATTTTCTACCTTCACCACATATTTCTTCTCATTTTCTTCCCTCATCACATCTTTCTTCTCATTTTCTACCCTCACATCTTTCTTCTCATTTTCTTCCCTCATTTTCTTTCTTTTACCTTCGCCATTTCATCTCAAATGTCCCCAGTTTTATGTCATCCGACATTCTATTTCTCTCTTCTCTCTCCTCTTCCTCTCTTCTCTCTCCTCTTCCTCCTTTCTCTCTCCTCCTCCTCTCTTCCTCATCTCTCTTCCTCATCTCTCTTCTTCCTCTCTTTCTTTCTCTTTTTTCCTCACTTTTTTCTCTTTCTCATAATCCCTCTCCCCCTCTTTCTCTTTCTCTTTTTCTCTCCCCTCCTTCCCTCTCTGCTTTCTTTCTCTCCCATTTCTCTCTCTCCCTCTTTTTCTCTCCTCTGTCTCTATATCTCTCCCGGTCTCTTTTTCCCCTTTTTTCTCTCTCCCAACTCTCTCAGTCTCTCTCCCCACTCTTTTACTCCCTCTCCTACTCTCTCTCTCTCTCTTTCTCCCTCCTCCTCCTCTCTCCTCCTGAACACCTTTCTGAGATTACATACCACCGGTCAACAAACATTTTCGTTCTGCATAAACATATTCTGACGTCAGTGTCTGTGAGCTTGTCTTCATTTATCTTTTCATCTTGCTCTGTAGGTTTATTTATCTTTTCATCTTCCTCTGCAGGTTTATTTATCTTTTCATCTTCCTCTGCAGGTTTATTTATCTTTTCATCTTCCTCTGCAGGTTTATTTATCTTTTCATCTTCCTCTGCAGGTTTATTTATCTTTTCATCTTCCTCTGCAGGTTTATTTATCTTTTCGTCTTGCTCTGCAGGTTTATTTATCTTTTCATCTTCCTCTGTAGGTTTATTTATCTTTTCATCTTCCTCTGCAGGTTTATTTATCTTTTCATCTTCCTCTGCAGGTTTAGTTATCTTTTAGTCTTGCTCTGCAGATTTATTTATCTTTTCATCTTCCTCTGTAGGTTTATTTATCTTTTCGTCTTCCTCTGCAGGTTTATTTATCTTTTCGTCTTCCTCTGCAGGTTTATTTATCTTTTCGTCTTCCTCTGCAGGTTTATTTATCTTTTCGTCTTGCTCTGCAGGTTTATTTATCTTTTCATCTTGCTCTGCAGGTTTATTTATCTTTTCATCTTGCTCTGCAGGTTTATTTATCTTTTCATCTTCCTCTGCAGGTTTATTTATTTTTTCGTCTTCCTCTGTAGGTTTATTTATCTTTTCGTCTTCCTCTGCAGGTTTATTTATCTTTTCGTCGTCCTCTGCAGGTTTATTTATCTTTTCGTCTTCCTCTGCAGGTTTATTTATCTTTTCATCTTGCTCTGCAGGTTTATTTATCTTTTCATCTTCCTCTGCAGGTTTATTTATTTTTTCGTCTTCCTCTGTAGGTTTATTTATCTTTTCGTCTTCCTCTGTAGGTTTATTTATCTTTTCATCTTCCTCTTTAGGTTTATTTATCTTTTCATCATCCTCTTTAGGTTTATTTATCTTTTCATCTTCCTCTGTAGGTTTATTTATCACTCTTCCTTAAAGCTCAGATTAACTGGGATTCGTATTTTTATGTTTTTAAAAAAAGGAATGAATTAGATAATCGGATATTTCAAAGTCCGATACCAACGATTATATACAATTATAAGGCGACGCCCGCAAATACCAGGACAGTATCGATTACCAAGACTGGGAATTGAAAAGGCGGAGATTGATTTGACCCACCGGAAGCTGCTACTTTAAGTCTGACGGTCAAAGATGTCGGTCACGGTATTTTTCAAGTTCTCTAAAAGTCTAGTTCAGGCTCGACAACGCAATTCTGTTTGTCTAGTTTCCTGACGTTTTTCCAGTAAACCGCGTCAGAATAAGAAAGAAAACCTGGCAAGAAAGTTATATTTGCCAGGTAGTGTGTCACAAATGCCGGCTAATATGTCGCATTTGCTTTCTTCTTCTTCTTCTTCTTCTTGTTCTTGTCCTTCTTCTTCTTCTTCTTCTTGTTCTTTTTCTCCTTCTTCTTCTTCTTCTTGTTCTTTTTCTCCTTCTTCTTCTTCTTGTTCTTCTTCTTCTTCGCCTGAAATGTAGCGAATATGTTGAGACATAACATCGTGTTGGCTTGGGAAACAAAATTTTGGCTAATTTTTTCAACCACTGAGTGCAGTTAAAAACCAGGAGGCATGCGATACTTCTTTAGCGGACTCCACCACCTTGGGGGAAGTATAACCGTCACTGTCCCATCAGCCAGGCTAGGCCTGTTACTGGGAATGCCGACGGAGATCTGGGGTAGGTTCTTGGTCAGGTATGGTCAGCCTTTCATTACTCCAGCGCGTTGTCTATGGGTCGCTGACTGGCAGAGCAGACAACGTTCTCACGTTCTGTAAAGCGTACCGTATTTGAGGCAGAGTATGTGTGGGCTTGTGTGTCCTATATGTTGTATGTGTGGGCTTGCGTGTCCTATATGTGGTATGTGTGGGCTTGTGTGTCTTATGTGTGGTATGTGTGGGCTTGTGTGTCCTATATGTGGTATGTGTGGGCCTGTGTGTTCTATATGTGGTATATGTGGGCTTGTGTGTCCTATATGTGGTATGTGTGGGCTTGTGTGTCCTATATGCGGTATGTGTGGACATGTGTGGGCTTGTGTGTCCTATATGTGGTATGTGTGGGCTTGTGTGTCCTATATGCAGTATGTGTGGATTGTGTGTCCTATATGTGGTATGTGTGGGCTTGTGTGTCTTATTTATCAGCTACGTAGCACGGCCACTCCCAAGCAACGACGAGCAGGGATGAAAGGCGCTAGGGAGTTTCTGGTCCGACTCAGTCCTTGGCCACTCCCAAGCAACGACGAGCAAGGATGAAAGGCGCTAGGAAGTCTCTGGTCCCACTCAGTCCTTGGCCACTCCCAAACAACGACGAACAGGGATGAAAGGCGCTAGGAAGTCTCCTGTCCGACTCAGTCCTTGGCCACTCCCAAGCAACGACGAGCAGGGATGAAAGGCGCTAGGAAGTCTCTGGTCCCACTCAGTCCTTGGCCACTCCCAAGCAACGACGAGCAGGGATGAAAGGCGCTAGGAAGTCTCTGGTCCCACTCAGTCCTTGGCCACTCCCAAGCAACGACTAGCAGGGATGAAAGGCGCTAGGAAGTCTCTGGTCCGACTCAGTCCTTGGCCACTCCCAAGCAACGACGAGCAGGGATGAAAGGCGCTAGGAAGTCTCTGGTCCCACTCAGTCCTTGGCCACTCCCAAGCAACAACGAGCAGGGATGAAAGGCGCTAGGGAGTCTCTGGTCCCACTCAGTCCTTGGCCACTCCCAAGCAACAACGACTAGCAGGGATGAAAGGCGCTAGGGAGTCTCTGGTCCGACTCAGTCCTTGGCCACTCCCAAGCAACGACTAGCAGGGATGAAAGGCGCTAGGGAGTCTCTGGTCCGACTCAGTCCTTGGCCACTCCCAAGCAACAACGAGCAGGGATGAAAGGCGCTAGGAAGTTTCTGGTCCGACGCAGTCCTTGGCCACTCCCAAGCGACGACTAAGGATCCTGAAACATCCGCACAGGGTTCGAGACTGGGAAAACAGCGCACGTACCTGGTCCCCCAGGTGTGGGGGGGGGGGGGTTGGAGTAGAGGGCCAGGGACCCCATCTCCGTCAAAAAAAGCCTCGAAACTGGACTGATAAAACCGAGACAGAGATGGAAAGACAACATAGAAGAGGATATAAAAGAAACTGGTGTCGCCAAACGGGAAGAGAAGATTAGGAATAAGAGAAATGGAGGCGAACTTTATATGCGTCAATGAGGCTTAATGGCTCGGAAAGCTGAAGAAGAAGAAG
This sequence comes from Achatina immaculata, assembly GCA_009760885.1. Lineage (NCBI taxonomy): Eukaryota > Metazoa > Mollusca > Gastropoda > Stylommatophora > Achatinidae > Lissachatina > Lissachatina immaculata. The sequence continues at coordinate 67,077,028 of CM019716.1, read as the reverse complement.
AAGTTAAAGAGATGCAAAGATACAGGCTAAACCCTGAAGGGAAAATAAAGAGGGACAGGGAATTGGGGAAGTGCAGACCCACAATACAGTAAGAGCTAAAGGAAGCGGGAAAGACAAGGTTTGAGGTATCCCGGCTTGCTCAAGACTGGATTGGCCGGAGAACCTTTGATGATGTCTTATGCTCCATTGGGAGTACAGAGGACTGAATGAATGAATGCCGTATTCACTGGTGGAAATGTCGTATTTGCTGATTTATGCCGTATTTGCTGATATTATGCCGTATTTGCTGATTTTATGCCGTATTTGCCGCTCTGTATATTATGTTGGTGGACTAGAACTTCGTCTCCGCCGGCCAGGGTGTCAAATTTGTTGTCTTATTTAAGTATGACCAGCTCAGATGTCACTGGCACGTATTTTATCTTCAGACCTGTAGTCATCAGTCAGTGCTGGATCGAAAATATCCATTTCTAGATTTAAAGAAAAAAAGTTTAAAATTTCAATTTTTTTTTCTTTAAAAAGAATTATGGGGTTGTGTTGCAAGTTTTTATGAAGCTATTTTTCTCATAATTTGTTTGAAAACTTTACTTATTTTTTTCAATAAATTTAATATCATGACAAGAGACTCAGATATTACATGTATAGCAAGCTAAAGATAGCACACCAGACTGAGATATTGTATGTATAAACAAGCTAAAGATATGCAAAACAGGCTGAAACATTAATGTAATATTACATGTATAAACAAGCTAAAGTTAGGCGATAACAGGCTAAGATATTACATGTATAAACAAGCTAAAGATATGCGGAACAGACTCAGATATTACATGTATAAACAAGCTAAAGTTAGGCGATAACAGGCTCAGATATTACATGTATAAACAAGCTAAAGTTAGGCGATAACAGGCTCAGATATTACATGTATAAACAAGCTAAAGTTAGGCGATAACAGGCTCAGATATTACATGTATAAACAAGCTAAAGATATGCGGAACAGACTCAGATATTACATGTATAAACAAGGTAAAGTTAGGCGATAACAGGCTCAGATATTACATGTATAAACAAGCTAAAGTTAGGCGATAACAGGCTCAGATATTACATGTATAAACAAGGTAAAGTTAGGCGATAACAGACTCAGATATTACATGTATAAACAAGCTAAAGTTAGGCGATAACAGGCTCAGATATTACATGTATAAACAAGCTAAAGATATGCAGAACGGGCTCAGATATTGCATATATAAACAAGGTAAAGATAGGCAACAACAGACTGAGATATCGCATGTATAAACAAGCTAAAGATAGGCAACAACAGACTGAGATGGAAAGACAACATAGAAGAGGATATAAAAGAAACTGGTGTCGCCAAACGGGAAGAGAAGATTAGGAATAAGAGGAATGGAGGCGAACTTTATATGCGTCAATGAGGCTTAATGGCTCGGAAAGCTGAAGAAGAAGAAGAAGTTAAAGAGATGCAAAGATACAGGCTAAATTCTGAAGGGAAAAGAAAGAGGGACAGGCCAGTGGGGACGTGCAGACCCACAATACAGCAAGAGCTAAAGGAAGCGGGAAAGACAAGGTCTGAGGTATCCCGACTTGGTCAAGACTGGATTGACCGGAGAACCTTTGTGCCTTATGCTCCATTGGGAGTACAGAGGACTGAATGAGTGAATGCCGTATTCACTGGTGGAAATGTCGTATTTGCTGATATTATGCCGTATTTGCTGATATTATGCCGTATTTGCTGATTTTATGCTGTATTTGCTGATTTTATGCCGTATTTGCTGATTTTATGCCGTATTTGCTGATTTTATGCCGTATTTGCTGATTTTATGCCGTATTTGCCGCTCTGTATATTGTGTTGGTGGACTAGAACTTCGTCTCCGCCGGCCAGGGTGTCAAATTTGTTGTCTTATTTAAGTATGACCAGCTCAGATGTCACTGGCACGTATTTTATCTTCAGACCTGTAGTCATAAGTCAGTGCTGGATCGAAAATATCCATTTCTAGATTTTTAAAAAAAAGAAGTTTAAAATTTCAATTTTTTTTCTATAAAAAGAATTATGGGGTTGTGTTGCAAGTTTTTATGAAGCTATTTTTTTCATAATTTGTTTGAAAACTTTACTTATTTTTTTCAATAAATTTAATATCATGACAACAGACTGAGATATTACATGTACAGCAAGCTAAAGATATGCAAAACAGGCTGAAACATTAATGTAATATTACATGTATAAACAAGCTAAAGTTAGGCGATAACAGGCTAAGATATTACATGTATAAACAAGCTAAAGATATGCGGAACAGACTCAGATATTACATGTATAAACAAGCTAAAGTTAGGCGATAACAGGCTCAGATATTACATGTATAAACAAGCTAAAGTTAGGCGATAACAGGCTCAGATATTACATGTATAAACAAGCTAAAGTTAGGCGATAACAGGCTCAGATATTACATGTATAAACAAGCTAAAGATATGCGGAACAGACTCAGATATTACATGTATAAACAAGGTAAAGTTAGGCGATAACAGGCTCAGATATTACATGTATAAACAAGCTAAAGTTAGGCGATAACAGGCTCAGATATTACATGTATAAACAAGGTAAAGTTAGGCGATAACAGACTCAGATATTACATGTATAAACAAGCTAAAGTTAGGCGATAACAGGCTCAGATATTACATGTATAAACAAGCTAAAGATATGCAGAACAGACTCAGATATTACATGTATAAACAAGCTAAAGATAGGCAACAACAGTCTGAGATATCGCATGTATAAACAAGCTAAAGATAGGCAACAACAGACTCAGATATTACATGTATAAACAAGCTAAAGATAGGCAACAACAGACTGAGATATCGCATGTATAAACAAGCTAAAGATAGGCAACAGACTCAGATATTACATGTAGAAACGAACTGAAGACAAACACAACTGACTAGTGAATCAGTGACGCTGGAAAACTGACAGCCCAAAGTCTGCTACAAGGATTCACCTGTATATGAAGACCAAAGAAGATACACATGGACACAGTCAAATATAAGTCCAGACAAAAGTGTACAATGATGTCGACAACAATAGGTGGTTTGTTGCCATCTTCAGGGAAATCGGACTTGTCTTCTGAGAATGTCTGAAGAAAAAATGTTGTGGAGTTTTCAAGTTGTGTTTTGTCTTTCATTACAGTCTTATTATTACAAGTGTTTTCTTGTGGGGGACAAGAAACTGATTTCCTAAATGGCTCCACCGTCGTAGAAACTCGTTCATACTCACGCTGAAAGTCTAGGCAATAAGGCCAAGTTGGGACATGATCCCGACCAGCTTCAATATCCCAATCCCTGATTAAAGTTGGGAGCCTAAGAAGATGTGAATACAAGCTGCATCATACAGGGAAGTAGGGTTCCGTACATAGATACAGGCTGCATCATACAGGGAAGTAGGGTTCCGTACATAGATACAAGCTGCATCATACAGGGAAGTAGGGTTCCGTACATAGATACAAGCTGCATCATACAGGGAAGTAGGCTTCCGTACATAGATACAGGCTGCATCATACAGGGAAGTAGGGTTCCGTACATAGATACAGGCTGCATCATACAGGGAAGTAGGGTTCCGTACATAGATACAGGCTGCATCATACAGGGAAGTAGGCTTCCGTACATAGATACAGGCTGCATCATACAGGGAAGTAGGGTTCCGTACATAGATACAGGCTGCATCATACAGGGAAGTAGGCTTCCGTACATAGATACAGGCTGCATCATACAGGGAAGTAGGGTTCCGTACATAGATACAGGCTGCATCATACAGGGAAGTAGGGTTCCGTACATAGATACAGGCTGCATCATACAGGGAAGTAGGCTTCCGTACATAGATACAGGCTGCATCATACAGGGAAGTAGGGTTCCGTACATAGATACAGGCTGCATCATACAGGGAAGTAGGCTTCCGTACATAGATACAGGCTGCATCATACAGGGAAGTAGGCTTCCGTACATAGATACAGGCTGCATCATACAGGGAAGTAGGGTTCCGTACATAGATACAGGCTGCATCATACAGGGAAGTAGGCTTCCGTACATAGATACAGGCTGCATCATACAGGGAAGTAGGTTCCGTACATAGATACAGGCTGCATCATACAGGGAAGTAGGCTTCCGTACATAGATACAGGCTGCATCATACAGGGAAGTAGGGTTCCGTACATAGATACAAGCTGCATCATACAGGGAAGTAGGGTTCCGTACATAGATACAGGCTGCATCATACAGGGAAGTAGGGTTCCGTACATAGATACAAGCTGCATCATACAGGGAAGTAGGGTTCCATACATAGATACAGGCTGCATCATACAGGGAACTAGGGTTCCGTACATAGATACAAGCTGCATCATACAGGGAACTAGGGTTCCGTACATAGATACAAGCTGCATCATACAGGGAACTAGGGTTCCGTACATAGATACAAGCTGCATCATACAGGGAACTAGGGTTCCGTACATAGATACAACTTTTTAACGAAATCAGAGATCAAAAAGTGGGGTGAAAATCCCAGAGCCAGGAAGATGATAAATTTATCAGGGCCAGAAAGATGATACATTTATCAGGGTCCATGGACCAGAGGTGGACAGTACAGTATCCTATCCTCTGTTGCCTAGCGGTATTTGTAGAAACAGGCTGTGGAGCTTTTTGTGTTAAATGCCGTGAGTAGAATGAGCAGCTTCTCTGCCGTGTGTCTGTGTTCCCTGCCTGCAGACTTGCAGACCACTGAGACAAAACACCTTCTCTACCGTGCGTCTGTGTTCCCTGCCTGCAAACTTGCAGACCACTGCGACAAAGCAACTTCTTTCAGACCAAGTGCGACGATGTAAGGCACAGTAATGGTGTTTATTGTGGCATTTTACTGCATTTTACTCCATTTTACGCATTGGCCAGTAGGAACTTAATCTATTTTACCATCCTGACAGCAGTAAAGAAAAGCTTCTTTCGGGGAGCCACTACCCCGGGAACTGTTTACTATACTTATCCGAGCCACTGGTGCAAGCAGCGATGCTTTCTCTCTCTCTCTCTCTCACTCTCTCTCTCTCTCTCTCTCTCTCTCTCTGAGAACATTTCAGGAAATTAGTACAGCCTTTCGTCCCACTTACCATCCGATACCAATTTCTGTGTTTCAAGATATTCACCACAGCATCATGGCGCTAACAGCAATGAGTGTTTGTTCACAGTTTCATTTAGATCAATCAGTAAACCATGACAGCAATGAGTGTTTGTTCACAGTTTCATTTAGATCAATCAGTAAACCATGACAGCAATGAGTGTTTGTTCACAGTTTCATTTAGATCAGTCAGTAAACCATGACTAAAACATGACGAAAAGAAAAAAAGAAAGTCATGATGATGGTGATGATGATAAAAAAATAAAAATTACCTTCTTAGGAGTCTTAATCAAGATGGTGTCTGCATTTGGACGTCAAGACAAATATTGACCAAATGCTGACAATGATTTGTCAGCTGGAGTTCAGTTTTAGAGTTTATATCAGTATTTACCAACGTGGGATGTACGCTTCATGTGGGGGAGGGGGGAATAGAATACATTTATTTTATACCTTTTCAGAACCTGGTTGACTATTATGCTGAGACATACACATCTTTGATGTGTTGAGGTGGGACTTGAGCCAGAAAAGGTTGGGAAACCCTGGTTATGAAACAACATTCATATCAAACCAGATAAGGACCACACGGTTTTCTAGTGAAACAAACTTTCAAAATGTATTTACTCATACTTCAGGGTACCAGAATCGATCTTCATTACTTCCAAACTGCAAACAGGCTTGGACGAATACCTATGCATATTTCCAGCGAGGAGGGATCACCGATACCTGATAATCATTTCTGCCCATCCAAAGCAGCGATTCCTGTATGACACTGCCAGGGTTGTAGGAGCGCTGTGAGAGTCTGCAGCATGTACCGGCCTAGTTTCCCTCTTGTGGCTGTCAGTCAGGTGGACGTACAGATGACCAGTAAAGGAGCTAGTCCAGGACATGTAAGTGCGACCTTCTTCTTCTTCTTCTTCTTTCGAACAAGAAAGAAAACCCGACAATGATGTTGTATATTCCCCACCAACATTCTCAGATTTTTTTTGTTTTTGTTTGGTGAGTAATAAGAACCAACATTCTCAGACTTTTTTGTGAATTATAGAAACTAACATTCTCAGATTTTTTTGTTTGTTTGTAACAAGAACCAACATTCTGAGACTTTTTGTGTGACTAACAAGAATCAACACTCTCAATTATTTTTTTGTGAGTAGCAAGAACCAACATTCTCAGATTTTGTCGCTGTGAGTAACAAGAACTAACATTCTCAGATGTTTTTTGTAACAAGAACTATCATTCTCAGATTTTCTTTTGTGAGTAACAAGAACTAACATTCTCAGATATTTTTTGTAACAAGAACTAACATTCTCAGATTTTATTTTGTGAGTAACAAGAACTAACATTCTCAGATATTTTTGTGAGTAACAAGAACTAACATTCTCAGATATTTTTTGTAACAAGAACTAACATTCTCAGAAATTTTTATGAGTAACATTCTCAGATATTTTTTGTAACAAGAACTACCATTCTCAGATATTTTTTGTAACCAGAACTAACATTCTCAGAAATTTTTATGAGTAACATTCTCAGATATTTTTTGTAACAAGAACTAACATTCTCAGATTTTTTTTGTGAGTAAAAATAACTAACATTCTCAATTTTTGTTGTTGCTGTTGTTGTGAGTAACAAGAACCAACATTTTCATATATTTTTTTCTGAGTAACAAAAACCAACATTCTCATATATTTTTTTCTGAGTAACAAAAACCAACATTCTCATATATTTGTTTGTGAGTAGAAAGAACCAACATTCTCAGATTTTTGTTGTTGTTGTGAGTAACAAGAACCAACATTTTCAGGTTCTTTTTTTTTGTTTGTAAGTAAGAAGAACCAACATCCTCAGATTTTTGTTGTTGTTGTGAGTAACAAGAACCAACATTCTGATTTTTTTTTTTAGTACTGTTGTATATTTAGTAGTGCATTTCTTTCTTTCTTGTACACGAAATGCTATGTGAGAGAATCTATTCAAGCAGAAAAGTTCAAGCCATTTGACAAGATATCTCATGCAGGTCTTATGTTCATATTTAAAATAAACAAATGAACTTTGTAGGTTTGACTTAGAAAATGATTGAACTTATTTTTGGATTCTCCCACAATTCTAGACATCCCCTGTCACCTTAGGCCCCGCGCTCTGTGAGGACGGGCGACCTTATATAACTGACCCTGTAACCGGAAGGAAGATATGCGCATGTAATCTGGGGCCAGAGACCCCGTTTGACCCTCGGTCACTGCTACCTGATGCCAGGAAAAAAGGGATGTCACTCCCGGAAGCTGTTGGTGGTACTTCTATTGGAATCGATGCGTCGGCTTTTTACTCTCCCTTGGTAAGATGGCAGACAGACAAGTAGATAACAGATAAGAGACACGATTACAATACGTGCAACACTTACATGCTACAATGTAATGTAGTGATCGCTTTCTATTTGATAAGATGTTGCATGTATGTTGTTGTTACAGATGTCTCTGTATAGTGAGGTATATTGTGGACAAGATATCACATGCGAACTTGTCCGGAGAGACTTAAAATCTATGAACTTGTCCGGAGTGTTCCAACATCTATGAACTTGTCCGGAGTGTTCTAACATCTATGAACTTGTCCGGAGTGTCCTAACCTCTATGAAATTGTCCGGAATGTCCTAACCTCTATGAACTTGTCTGGAGTGTCCTAACATCGTCTGGAGTGTCCTAACCTCTATGAAATTGTCTGGAGTGTCCTAACCTCTATGAAATTATCCGGAGTGTCCTAACCTCTATGAAATTGTCTGGAGTGTCCTAACCTCTATGAACTTGTCCGGAGTGTCCTAACCTCTATGAAATTGTCCGGAGTGTCCTAACCTCTATGAACTTGTCTGGAGTGTCCTAACATCGTCTGGAGTGTCCTAACCTCTATGAAATTGTCTGGAGTGTCCTAACATCGTCTGGAGTGTCCTAACCTCTATGAACTTGTCTGGAGTGTCCTAACATCGTCTGGAGTGTCCTAACCTCTATGAAATTGTCTGGAGTGTCCTAACCTCTATGAAATTATCCGGAGTGTCCTAACCTCTATGAAATTGTCTGGAGTGTCCTAACCTCTATGAACTTGTCCGGAGTGTCCTAACCTCTATGAAATTGTCCGGAGTGTCCTAACCTCTATGAACTTGTCTGGAGTGTCCTAACATCGTCTGGAGTGTCCTAACCTCTATGAAATTGTCTGGAGTGTCCTAACATCGTCTGGAGTGTCCTAACCTCTATGAAATTGTCTGGAGTGTCCTAACATCGTCTGGAGTGTCCTAACCTCTATGAAATTGTCTGGAGTGGCCTAACATCTATGAACTTGTCTGGAGTGTCCTAACATCTATGAACTTGTCTTGGCTATTCTAACGTCTATGAACTTGTCCGGAGTGTCCTAACATCTATGAACTTGTTCGGAGTGTCTTAACCTCTATGAACTTGTCCGTAGTGTCCTAACATCTATGAACTTGTCCGGAGTGTCCTAACCTCTATGAAATTGTCCGGGAAGGTCGAAATAACTAACCAGGCTTGTCCTTTAATATGGTGTTTTTTTTTTCCCCATTTCTGATCAGATCTCTGTATGTCTATTTATAGTTTGAGCGGGAAACAGAAAAGTTGAATATTGCAAAATAACGAAACAATTCAACAACTGAATTTGGTTGTTCAAACAAACCAAAACATTGATCAAAGCCAAATATAAAAAATACAGACAGCAATCAGAGGAATCGAAAGACGCAGGTAAACACCCTAGCTGAAAACCAAGAGGTGTGTGTGTGTGTGTGTGTGCTTATATGTTTATTTGTATGCATGTACACGTATGGAGCGTTAAGGAAGTGGTCTGGAAAGTAAAGGAGCAGCAGCCATGAGAAAGTTTGAGATCCGTTCATTTAGAACAGTGATTCTCAACTTACAGGCTGGTGTGTCCCCTGCGGAGTTTTTAACCTTCGTAGAAGTGTACAGTGCTAAACAATCTCTACTGGATGGTGATTTAACATTTAGGGCAAGATTCTGGGTCAGCCTGGGTTTAAAAGGGAGGATTTGGACCTTGGGCACTGAGAGCCACTGATCTGGAAAAAAAGAGCTCATCTTACAACTACGAAAGGCATTTATTGTATCCAAAAATCACACCAGTCCATAGAATCTTTGCCATGCTTCATAATATACACGAATAGAAACACTGTAGTATAGATCTCCTTCATTAGTGAGACCAAACATCTCATTCTTCATTTGCTCACACAAAACATACTCATTATAAAGATTGTACTTAAGTCTTGTTTCATTTGTGACCTGTGTGTGTTGTCACGATTCTCAGATTCGAGGGATGCCAGCTGTGAGACACGAGCAACTTCCTCCTCCGTACTTCACCTCGGCGATTGCAGGGCAACCCGTGCCCTTTGACCCAGCTCTGGCAGCGCACCCGTATGGACTGCTGTGAGTGAAATCAAGTGTGCGTGTGTTTGTGTGTGTTTACGCGTGAGTAAGCATCTAAAGAAGGGCTCGATAACCTGTCGCGCAGGGCTAACGTAATACTAAATGTGATGTCATTATTACATACTATTATGTGAGTGAAGTCACTATTGTTATTTTATTATTATTTATTAGCTACAGACATGAATGAGGTCAGGCGACCACTGACAGCATCCAGCGCCGTTGTAGAAAAAAAATAAAAGGTTGCGACCGAATCATGATTTTCATGTTTTGATTGGAGACAAAATCAGAAACGATACCATCAAGGCAAGGGTTGGAGTAACAACCATTGCTAAGCTACACCAAAGAAGAACAAGTCAACTAGTCTGACCACGTTATACGGCTAGCGCCAGGCAGTACATCACAGAAAACATTCACAAGAAGAAGAAGAAGAAGATGCCATAATCTAGGGATCCAAGTCCGGTAGCATTTACATGCCGTAGCGGGGCGTGAAGTGTTAATGCTTTCAAATTTCTAGGCCACAACAGCACTACATGCACGTGCCACAGGAGATGATTTCAGATCAGCTACAAAAGGGAAATCACGGCAAACAGGGAGACACACCAACATTAACCTTCTTCAAAACCGTGCTCTAAGATGAAACTAGACTTTCGAACTGACTTAGACAGACACCAGCTCTATTCTAAGATGAAACTAGACTTTCGACTTGACTTAGACTTGTTACCAGCCCTGACTTCGAAATCAGCTTTTTGCATTTTATTCTGTTACCCATCTCCTGTCCTAGGTATGCCGGGTTGGACGTGAACGGCGGACCAATCAGAAAGGCTGCAACACGTGAGACCACTGGCCCGCTAAAAATCTGGCTAAGCGAACACAAAAAAAATCCGTACCCGACAAAAGCCGAGAAGATAATGCTGGCCATCATTACGAGGATGACCTTGACACAGGTATTTCCATCATTGCTCACCATCTGCTTTTTCTTTCTTGATTCTCCGTTGTTTACCAGGCTGCAGTGGATTCTCCCATTTCTGGAAGCTAACTTCATGTAATATCCCCTTTTTTTTAAACCATCACTGACAGGGACGTGTACGGTGAAATCCAGTATGCCTCATATTGCAGTAATATATTTTTCGACTTCTGAGGCTACTCTTTTTTTTACGGTAGGGAAGATTGGAGTTCGATGGCAGCCCCTGACAAGGCATGTCACCATCGACTGGTCTATACTCGCTCTCAGCAGTCGGTGACTTTTTTTTCTTACAAATCAGTCAGTCAGTCGATCAGTCAGTCAGTCAATAAATCGATTAGTCAATCATTTCATTAAGTCAGTCATTCATTATCAGTTAATCAGTCAATCAGTCAGTCAGTCTGTCAGTCAATCAATCTTCTCACCGAATTTTACGGTTTAAGAAAGATCCAAAGATGATGGTGTTATAGGTAATTGACAGGTATAAGGGCAATCAGTCGGTCAATCAATCAGTCAATCAGTTAGGCAATCAGTCATCATAGACACCAGATCTGTTTCTATCTCTTCAAAATTTTTTTTTCTTTTTCTGAAACCAGAAAGTTTATTTACCTTGCATTAAACAAATGTATTGATCTGTGGAATCAAGAATGTTTTGGTTGTGGAGCCTGCAAAGACTTTCGTTTCCTGTGGTCTTTATATTTTTGTATTTATTAAGGCAAGCTACGAGGGGAAGTCACTAAGTAACTCGCAAATTGAAATATTTTATCAGTGGCAGTTATTAGGTAGTATTTAAATATATCCTTAGATAGTACAATCATCCAGCTTTATAATAGTTGTATGTAGGGGGCGCTGAGAGTTACGTGCGCATGCGCAAAGCAATAACAAAATGGCTATCCAACTGTTAGTGTGTACCAAAGAAGAACAGAGAAGTGTAGTGCGATTTTTGTGGACTAAAGAACATTCAGTTAAGGACATTCATAAGGAAAGTGATTACAATTTATGCTGAAAAGTGTTTATCATGTAAAGCGGTCTATAACTGGGTAAAAGAATTTTCTCGGGGACGCACCGAAACTGTTGACAAAGTCAGACTTGGCCGTCCTATTCAGATTGCAACAGAAGCGACTGTGCAACGTGTGAATGAATTATCAGAGCTGATAGATGAATAACATCCACCCTATCCCTATGTGCTTCTAAGGCATGACAGGATCACTTTTACCTTTACCTATAGTCCTGAGTTAGCTCCAAGTGATTTTCACCTGTTTGGTCCATTGAAAAAAAACCACCTTGGCGGGAGAAGATTCTCGAGTGACGAAGAGGTGGAAACAGAAGTAAAAAACTGGTTCAGAAATCGTACTCCCCATTTTTACGCCATGGGTATTGCATCACTGATTACACGATGGAAGAAATGTATCAATGTTGGTGGTGATTACGTTGAGAAATAGGGGAATAATGTAGGTTCAAAAATAAAAGTTTTCAAATTACTGTCGCACTTAATTTTTTTTGTAACAGGCATTTGCGACTTACTTAGTGACTTCCCCTCGTACATCCTATTTCCCAAACTGAGCTGACGTTTTATGGTTCCGGGCCTTTCTCTGCGTATGACAGCAGATTCTAAAGAGTTAAGACGCAGTTTACATGACAATTTTTAACACTTTCACCAGCAAAACACAAGTTACAAGCTCACACAAGAAATTAATAATAAACACAGCGCGATAGGGCATTACCAGGAAATGACCAGTGGCCTACACTTTGCTTATATAATAGTTTACGCGATTTAAAATCTGAAGTCCCTAAAGCGAAGAGGTGGACATCTATCGCTCTTCAGAAAGTAAAACAACTAAAAGAAGCTGTGGAGAGGAACAGACAGAACTACAAAAATAAGATTTTTAAGGGCATGTATCTTTCCCATCGCAACATATGCCTGTGAGACCTGGACACTTAACAAAACAGCTGAGAAACACTTTGAAGGCAAATGCTACAGAAAAGATCTTCAAATATCATGGACACAAAAAAGAATAAGTATATCCATACTACAAGAACTTAATACTGAAGGAGTCTGGCTAGTAAAGAGGATTAAAGAGAGAAAACTTAAATATTTTGGATACATTAAACGTCATGATACTCTAGAGAAGACCGTCTTGGAAGGGTACGTAATGGGAAAAAGAAAGAGAGGAAGACCAAGACGAAGATGGCTGCAAGACATCGTTGACGATCTGCAAATGGATGCATCAGCAGCAGAGGCATCTTGCTTACAACTGAGAGTCCTACAGGAGAGCTGTTAGGGAGGCAAAGTTCAGCAAGGGACATGCAAATGAATGAATGAAAGCGAAGAGCAAAATCAGTGTGCATTACTTCCTCTCTCTTTCTTTCTTTCTTTCTTTCTTTCTTTCTTTATAACACAACTGCGTAAATGGCTCAGAGTAGTAAAAGAAGTTAACAAACCATTCTAATTCATGAACCATTCGTTGAACAAGAACTCAATCATTATTCCCCATATCTTCAGTAATGTATATATGTTCTGGTGTTAAACATCTTCAGACCATTTTGACTCACGCAAGTACATGCATCTTTTCTACTGATGAGCAGGTGAGCACTTGGTTTGCGAATGCTCGTCGACGGTTGAAAAAAGAGAACAAGCTGTATTCAGCAGACAGAGAAAACGCTGCTGATGACGACGATGACGATGAAGATTTCAACGAGAACCCAAAGGAAGGAAATTCATCACAAAGTGCAGGTAAGAAGAAACTCATCAAATACTGATAAGACAAAAAAAACAACATCATAAATTGCTGATGAGAACCACATCATAAAATGGCTGTAAAAAGAATACCGTGAAGTGCTGAAAATAAAAATAAAAATATCATAAAGTGCTGAAAAGAAAACAAATATAAAGTGCTGGAAAAAAATGTCATTAAGTGCTGAAAGGAACCAAAAGTAACATTAAATGATGATAAGAGAAATATAATCAAATCCTGGTGAATGAATGTCATACAGTGCTTATAAAAAACATTATAAAATGCTGATAAGAGTAACAGCACGGAATGCTGATACGAATGTCAGGACAAAGTGCCGATAAGATGACATCATAATGTGCTGATAAGATGACATAATGATGTGCTGATAAGATGACATCATAAAGTGCTGATAGAACAGCTATATAAATTACCAATAATAAGAACAACAGGAATATAAATTACTGATAAAAAGGACAGCATAAATTACTGATGGGAAAACAATTTCAGTGCTGATAAGAAATTAACATACAATACTGACAAGAAGAGCATCATAATTCGCTGAGAAGAATAAGAACATAAAGTGCTGATAAGACATCATCATAATGTGCTGATAAAATATAATAAAGTGCTGATAAGAAAAAGAACGTTAAAGACAAATACGAAAACATATTAAAGACAAATAAGAAATAATCTTAAAATATGGATTTTAAAAAGTGATCATAAAGTACTGATGAGAAGAGCAACATAAGAAGCTGCAAAGTCAGCGTTTTTGTATTTCATGGCAGTCTGTTCCCCAGGGGATGAATAAAATCAAATGAAACTTTAAGAAAATTAAGAGGAAAATGAAGGCAAAAGTTTTATATCCACGAAGATCAGCCGTGCAGAGCTGTCTAGCGCCCGGGCTGCTTTAGGGTCAGCCGTGCAGAGCTGCCCAGCGCCCGGGCTGCTTTAGGGTCAGCCGTGCAGAGCTGCCCAGCGCCCGGGCTGCTTTAGGGTCAGCCGTGCAGAGCTCCGCAGCGCCCGGGCTGCTTTAGGGTCAGCCGTGCAGAGCTCCGCAGCGCCCGAGCTGCTTTAGGGTCAGCCGTGCAGAGCTCCGCAGCGCCCGGGCTGCTTTAGGGTCAGCCGTGCAGAGCTCCGGAGCGATAACTGCTTTAGGGTCAGCCGTGCAGAGCTCCGGAGCGATAGCTGCTTTAGGGTCAGCCGTGTAGAGCTCCGCAGCACGGCAAGTACGGCGCCTCTGCTCTAGAGGTCGGCCATGTCCTGTGTGGACCCTGACTGAGAAAGTATGTCTAAACCGGCTTAACCCAGGGGCGAAGGTCAGTCCTTCTCGACCAAAGCTGCATCTTTGTAACCACCAGGAGAGATAGCGGCCATAAAGCACCAAATGCTGAAGTCGGAGACGTTAAGACCAGTGCAGTCTAAATAGGCAACCTCCTCTCACCCGGCGGATTTGATATCCAAACCACGCCGAGGTTCTGTTGAGGAAAGTCCAACTCGAGGCTAAGCTGGTTCAACGAAAACCACGGTGTCACGCAATTCTGCAAGTGACCCAGCAAGAATATAGCCCCTTGATGTTCTGAGCATTCATCCTAAATGAGACTTCTCTCGAGGAGTAAATTCAGTAGTATCGCGAGGCGATCTTGGTGGTAGAAGCGAACGATGAAGGAAGAAGGAAGGATATCCACGAAGGATGAAAGAAATGTTGAGGGAGGTGGACGCAAATAGAAGGTCATAATATACAGACAATCCAGCAGTAACAACACAGGCGTCGCCACTGGCAGTGAACCAGTCTGAAAAAGTATGAGAATCACTGGTCCACATATTGCTAACAATACTTGAAAAGTATAGATTTTGTATAGAAAACTGTTTGTATGCGTAACAAAAAGTTCCATGTAACGATATGTTCTGAATCTGTTTCCACAGGGACAGAGAAGCAGCTTGTGACGGACAGCGACACGGAGGATATAAACGTGGATCTGTCGGACTTCTCGGATGCTGAGGACCCTGCTAGTTGTCAGCCTGACCTCAGAAATCTAGGTCAAGGACGTGAAAAGGCTGTTGACCCTGATCCGTCCGACTACAGGCACGGAAATGACGTATGTCGTAGCAAAGGGACGAGGTTGAACGAGCAGCACCACGCTAGTCCTCTTCTTGTAAAGTCCAGTACAGAATCCAGCAGAGCCGGTGTATCTCCTAGCAGCACAGACAGGCCCAAAATCTGGTCCGTGTCTGATATCATCAATGGGCCGTCGGTGTCAGATGACGGGCCTCGGAGAACGATGGGGGCATCAGTCACTTTTGTACAGGCAAACCCATCCTTAACGAAACAAGTCCTCTCATTGTCTTCCATATCATCACTTCAGCAAGCGCCGTCAGGTATATCCCTGGCCATGACTTCACACACAATATCGTCACCTTTGATCTCACTATCGTCTCCGTCTTCGTCATCCTCCTTATCGCCGACATCATTCCGACCCGTCCATAGTTTAATGGGCGTGCCTCCTCTCTTCCTACACCGACCAGAATTTTCTGGATGCATGAGAGGATACGGACTACCCACTGTTGCCAATGGATTACCGCACGTCAGAGGATCACTCACGTCGGGAGGTGCACGATCCGCCATGGAAGACACGTCTCAAAAGACACAATCAAGAAAAACGACAACACAGCCTAATTCAGGCACAGAAAACCCAGACAGATACCTATTCGATGGCAGTTTAAAACAACAACAGAACGAACACACGACAACAAATGGAAGACCAAGACTGGACCCAGAAAATGATAAAACTCTGACGCTGCCACATCGTCCAGCAGACAGCTCTTCCTACAGCAGCTCCTCTATAGTTACTTCAGCATCTTCAAAATCGGAGAGGTCACATCCGTCCTGTACAGAACCGCATAAAGTCCCCAAATTTAAACCCAAAGCAGAGTTACCGCCCTCGTAAAGATATAAAATAAAACATAATTGTTGGACAGACTGAAGAACATCAGACAGAATTTAAAAGAAAACATAATTGTTGGACACACTGAAGAACATCAGACAGATTATAAAAGAAAACATAATTGTTGGACACACTGAAGAACATCAGACAGATTACAAAAGAAAACATAATTGTTGAACAGACTGAAGAACATCAGACAGATTATAAAAGAAAACATAATTGTTGAACAGACTGATTCTTAAACTTTATCTAGACATAAGTTGTTTTTAATTGTTCCTAAGTTCTATTTGTATCTTCTGTTTGTAAAATGGATTATACATGAAAGTCTTTAAGTTTGTGATTAGGTGGCGCCTTTAGTTGTTCTCTCTGACTGACTACTTCACGATGTGCTCCGTCACGGCAGGACTACCTACAACAAGACGTTGCTGCACTCAGTAGAAGACATTAGAAAGAGAAATTCTTTCATCGAATAGTTAAACTTTTTTTTTTAGCCTTAAAACGAACGTGAGTCATAAGATCTGGCTTTGTATCCGTGGCTCACAAAAGAAGAAGAAGAAGACATCAAAGTTTCCTCACCTGTGTAGGACAGGGTGTCCAGGAAAAAAAAGTTCCGGAACCTGTAACCATTTATTACGAGTTTCGCCACTGAACCTCCATAAAGGTACAAAGAGATAAATGACTAAGTGAACTCTACTTTAAAAAATTCTCCAACAGGTGGCAGAAGATGTAGAACAATACAACTGCCATAGGAAAAAAAAAATGTTCGAGCATGTTACAGCTATCAGAAAAAAAGTACAATTCTTTGCTTCGCTTCAAGCAATATAAACTCTTTATGGGCTGTACAATGGAACTTCTAAATAGAGCTTTAGTCTTAAACTGACATGAATCATTTATACTGTTTAATTTCTAAAAAGAAAAAAAAAATAGCTACAGTCAATTTTTTTTTTTTTGCTCCATAATTGGGATTCTGTAAGTTTAAACTAATAAAAGTGCTAAAAAACAAGGCTCTACAACCTCGCGAAACATCAGGTTAGTCTGACATACACAGGGGTGTATCCTTTCTCCATACTTGTTTAACATCTACACTGAAAACATCACGAGGAGTGTAAGAGATAAAAAAAGAAATAACTAAGTTTGACTCTTTGAACATCGGGGGGGGGGGGGGGGGGGACCAGATTCCAGAAATGAGATACGCCGATGATACTGTCATTTTATCAAACAGCTCAGCAGCGCTGCAACAGTCGATTCTCTCAAGCAACAGACACAGCCAAGCTCAGGAACAATTTTTTTTTAATAAATAGGGAACAGCGAGGCTTTCGTACGGTAAAGTAAGAGAACACAGTTTTGTAGGATTCTTATATCTTATATCCTTCCCGTGCCGTTAAACATCACACAGGGCTCGCAAAGTAGTTCGCCAATTTTTCCTGTCTTCGGCGAGTCTTTCAACCTCATCAAAGGATTTTATGCCTGTTAATTTGGCCTCTCTTAACAATGTCCTCTTCAGAGTTTCACGCGGTCTGCCTCTTTTTCTTCGGCCTGTTGTGTTCCACTTGATAGCTTGTTTTGGGATTCTCTGATCATTTCTTCTCATCAAGTGACCAACATATGTCCATGTCCTTTTCCTGATCACCCATGAGACTGGTTGTTGTTCAGTCATCTGTCTTATCTCTGCATTGTTCTTGAATTCATTCCACTTGATGCCGAGTATTTGTAGGATTAAACCTGGAAAAAATCGTAGACAAATCACTTTAGTGAGACGTGAGAGAAAGAAACATCACAAGAGAATTACCTGGATTCAAACCGGGGACTCCAGAAGGACGAGCAGCCGTCTAGCCATGAGAGAACAGTGCACTAACGAACTGCCCTATCTCGCACCTTCTTTGTATCTACGATTTTCCCGAAGTCTAATCCTACAAAACTGTGTTCCTTTACCAGCGAAGCCCAGAACCTCTTCTTAAACACCAACAAAACCAAATTAATGATAACTGACAAAATGAGAAGCAAAGCTCAGAATTACATTGGACCATCAAGAGCTTAAAAACTTAAATAAATTTGAATATCTAGGTTCAGTCATCATCATCAATGACGATTGCGAAGTGGAAATCAAAAGAAGACTAGCAATTGCGTCACAGAAATTAGCACAAATCGAGAGAATGTGGCAAGGTACCAACAAGAAAGCAAAGTTTACTATGTTTAAGAGCTTACATATTCTCAGTGGAAACGTACAGATGGGAAACAAGGACACTTAACAAACCGCTAGAAAAGAGAATAACAGAATTTGGAATGAAGCAGAAGGGCACTTAGAATATCATGGATAGAACGAAAATCAAATAAAGAGATAACTAATGGGATTAGATGTCGCAGAAAACTGGTTCGTTAACACCATAAAAATGAAAAAGCTGAGATACTTCGGCCACATCAAGAGACACAATAGCTTAGAGAGGCTGATAGTAAAAGGCATAGTTCCCGGGCAAAAGAGAAAAGGAAAGACCTGGCCGCAGGTGGACTCATGACATCACGGAAAGTCTGAATGTGTCACTGCAAGACCCTGGTCAACTTGCTCAAGATCGCGTTACATTCAGAGAGGCTGTGGGACGGACAACGCCCTGGAAAGGACATGTCACATGAAGCAGATCCTGGTCAATATGGTGGCCTTTATGAATAATAACAACAACAACAAAATTATATATAGCGGGTGTTGTTTAGTAGTTTAAGAGTTAATTAAGCTTTGGGGAGAAATAGTAGGCATAACTGACATCAGCGGCTGTTAGAAATGGCTAGTTTATTTAATTAAAGCAAACTGGAGTACTTTTTCGGGGACACCCTGAACATAAAAAAACTGTTTGGTAAGGAAAGAGACCTTGTCATACTTGGCTGGGCATAGGAGCAGGGTAAACTGAGTAAGTTTCGCACTGTTTGGAAGGGTGTAGGGTGATATTACTTCAGGAAGTAACTAATAGATGCAACTAGCATGCTAAAATTTTATAGTTGTAACTAATAGATACAACTAACATGTTAACATTTTATAGTTCTAATAGATGAAACTAGCATACTAACATTTTATAGCTCTAACTAACAGATCAAATTAGCATGTTAACATTTTATAGTTCTAACTAACAGATCAAAATACATTGTAAACATTTTATAGCTCTAACTAACAGATCAAACTAGCATGTTAACATTTTATAGTTCTAACTAACAGATCAAACTAGCATGTTAACATTTTATAGCTCTAAGCAAAGGTGCCGCGGTGGAGTAGTGGTCAGTGCATGTGCCTGCCGATAAAAAGGTCCCTGATTCGCTTTGGCACTCCGGAGGATTTTGCTTTTTCTTTTCTGATCGACCGACACCGAGGTCAACCCAGATTCCCCCACTCCCCCCCCCAACCCCCACCAGAAACGGATATCTGGGGTTTCCCTAAGAAAACATAGGCATCGAGGACAGGCGTTAGCATCCTCACCTGAAATGTTGTGGTGGCGTAAACCTGTCAGTGCTCTGACACTTCACTCAGCTACAGCACCCAGCTACATTACCCAGCTACAGCACCCAGCTACATTACCCAGCTACAGCACCCAGCTACATTACCCAGCTACAGCACCCAGCTACATTACCCAGCTACAGCACCCAGCTACAGCACCTAGGTGCTACGGGGACATAGGAAAACGAAGATATCACTCCTTAATAAATGTAACTGATAACACTGGATTATGATAATTTTGAACAGAGACCAGATCGTCATACTAGTAGACGATGAAATTTATTATGTGTAGAAGATGAGCCCAAATTTTACAACTCCGAAGATGTAGAAATTTGTAAGTTCTATGTAAAAATGTAGAAAGCAGATATTTATAACCAAGGAAGTAGAGTTTATAAGCAAGGTATTAGAACTTATAAGCACGGAAGTAGGCTTATACGCAAGGAAGTAGAGCTTATACGCAAGGAAGTAGAGCTTATACGCAAGGAAGTAAAGCTTATACGCAAGGAAGTAAAGCTTATACGCAAGGAAGTAGAGCAATCATCTGATGGACTGTGGTAACGGAGAAGACAAATGAACCACTACATCATACTATTCAGAATTTGAAACATAACATTACTTTCAATGTTAAAGCAGCAATTGTAGTAATAATATCATTTTAGTATTTCAGATAAAATTGTTGAAAGAAAATCTGTAATTTTTAAAAAATAAATTTGCTTGGTGAAGCACATTTTATGTTCTTAACTTCGAGCCTTTTTTTCATAGAAAATATGCTAATAATAGTATGCTAATTTTCCTTCTATTTTTTTTTCTTTTTCTCAACATAAAAAAAGACACAAAATAGACAAGGAAAACTTTAATTATTTCTTCTATAATCTCCTTCTTTGGGCTTTTTTAAAAAAAAATCCAGCCAAAGGTTTGGGACAAAAAAAAATGGAGAGTACATGAAATGAGACAATGCGGTAATGTCCATTCAGTGAATGAAGAAAGAGCAATATGGTCTGTGATTTACTTTCGTGTTTTTAGATCAGAAAAGATGTGAATTCATTCCACACATTGTTTGCTTTCTTTGCTTTGCTTTGTTTGTTTGTTTGTTTGTTTTCCAAAGACAAATATTCTGATAGAGTCATAGATGCAGCTTGGACTGAAGGCATCCAGGGCACACATATTAATAAGTGAGTATAATTGATGGACTACAACACTGAGCTGGATGAGCCTTGTTTGCAAGGGTGGATGGATGGCAGCCTCATTCCGTAACAGACTTCACCCAGCGAGTTTGTGGAGGGAAGGAGGCCATTATGGTAGGCTTAAACTGAGGCACAAAGATATTTATAGATAACAATACCCATGACTTTTCTGTCAGCCATGTTGTCCGGAAGGAACATGCGAAAGACCGAGTCAACCGAGGAGCAAAACTTGAAGTTAGAAGACGCAGGCCAAGGGAACTAGAACTTGCAACAACACAAATATTGCCTGAGGTTACCGTGGGCGATTATGCAGAACCAACATTGGTGGAGTCAGCCATGGGATGAGGTACTTAGCAAGATGGTGCTTGGAGGACATCTGCCTGCTGCAGAACTGCCTTCTTACAGGGAAAGTCCCAAAATGTCCACTGAAAAGTTTGAAATGCTCTAAAAATCCACTTTGTAAAATTTAAAAAAACCCTTAAATATTGAAAATAGTACCCTCCCTTAAATTCTGCTCCCAAATGACGTGGCATTCCCGCGTCACTCCAGCCCCGCCCCCTGTGACAGTGTGTTTCTGCCATGTTTTTCATACACATCATCACGGAAGCTAATTTGCCGACCAGTATCTTTGACTATGTTGTATGTTGTATACACCATTACTTTAGTCTTGTGATCCAACATTGTAGTGCCTGTACAACCGTTCAAGTCAAACAAAACGCGATGTTTATTGTTTTTTTTTTAAATGAAATCTTTGTTCTGGCTTTCAGAGAATCTGACCTTTTCTCTTGTAAATAAAGATTAAACAAAATAGCAAAACACAATAGCTTGTAAGTTTTCTATTTACTAACAGTTTTATGTTGTTTATTTAAAAAAAAAGCTATGTCATTTAACACAGTGTTTCCCAACCTTTTTTACATCCAAGGACAGCTTTTCGAAGTACGTATAAGTTGCAGACCATCATCTTGTATCTAGTATCTCAGGGTAAGTAAGTCCCTCAGTGTTTGTAATTCGGGAGACAGCATTTAATACCAAATCTTGAACTTAGTAGCGGACATCTGGTAATGGTTCGAGGTCACTTGGTTCGTGGACCTTAGCTTTGGAATCACTGTGCTCTAGCACTGTATATTTCAGTGTTTCCCATAATGAGAGATAACGGCCTTCTGTGGGGGTTGGAAAGGACCGAAAACCAGGGAAAGGAAAAGGGTTAGTAGAGGGGCAGTTGAAAGAAAAAGGGTTAATAGAGGTGCAGTGAAAGAAAAAGGGTTAGTAGAGGAGCTGTGAAAGAAAAAGGGTTAATAGAAGTGCAGTGAAAGAAAAAGGGTTAATAGGGGTGCAGTGAAAGAAAAAGGGTTAATAGAGGGGCAGTGAAAGAAAAAGGGTTAGTAGAGGAGCAGTGAAAGAAAAAGGGTTAACAGAGATGCAGTGAAAGAGAAAGGGTTAGTAGAGGTGCAGTGAAAGAAAAAGGGTTAGTGCAGGGGCACAGAAAGAAAAATTGTTAGTAGAGGTGCAGTGAAAGAAAAAGGGTTAGTAGAGGTGCAGTGAAAGAAAAAGGATTAGTAGAGGTGCAGTGAAAGAAAAAGGGTTAGTGCAGGGGCACAGAAAGAAAAATTGTTAGTAGAGGTGCAGTGAAAGAAAAATTGTTAGTAGAGGTGCAGTGAAAGAAAAAGGATTAGTAGAGGTGCAGTGAAAGAAAAAGGGTTAGTAGAGGTGTAGTGAAAGAAAAAGGATTAGTAGAGGTGCAGTGAAAGAAAAAGGGTTAGTGCAGGGGCACAGAAAGAAAAATTGTTAGTAGAGGTGCAGTGAAAGAAAAAAGGCCAGTAGAGGTGCAGTGGAAAAAAAAGGGTTAGTAGAGATGCAGAGAAAGAAAAAGGGTTAGTAGAGGTGCAGAGAAAGAAAAAGGGTTAATAGAGGTGCAGGCAAAGAAAAATGGTTAGTAGAGGTGCAGTGAAAGAAAAAAGGTTAATAGAGGGGCAGTTAAAGAAAAATGGTTAGTAGAGGTGCAGTGAAAGAAAAAGGGTTAGTAGAGGTGCAGAGAAAGAAAAAGGGTTAGTAGAGGGGCAGAGAAAGAAAAAGGGTTAGTAGAGGTGCAGAGAAAGAAAAAGGGTTAGTAGAGGTGCAGAGAAAGAAAAAGGGTTAATAGAGGTGCAGAGAAAGAAAAAGGGTTAGTAGAGGTGCAGTGAAAGAAAAAGTGTTAGTAGAGGTGCAGAGAAAGAAAAAGGGTTAGTAGAGGTGCAGTGAAAGAAAAAGGGTTAGTAGAGGTGCAGAGAAAGAAAAAGGGTTAGTAGAGGTGCAGAGAAAGAAAAAGGGTTAGTAGAGGTGCAGAGAAAGAAAAAGGGTTAGTAGAGGTGCAGAGAAAGAAAAAGGGTTAGTAGAGGTGCAGAGAAAGAAAAAGGGTTAGTAGAGGAGCAGAGAAAGAAAAAGGGTTAGTAGAGGGGCAGAGACAGAAAAAGTGTTAGTAGAGGGGCAGAGAAAGAAAAAGGGTGCAGAGAATGAATGAATGAATGAATAATCTTTATTTTTCAAGGGTAAAGAATTGGGCACGCAGGCCCGTCTTACATTCTGCCCTTCATCTCTCCATCTTTCATTCTTCCCACACACTTGATTTAGTACAAAAATACAAATTAAATTAGGAAAAACATATCAAAAGAGTGTAAGATTTAACTACTACATTCAAGGTAAAAGAGAAGAAGTAATTAACCTAATAAAATAGCACTCACACACACACACACACGCAGACATATACATAAATAAAAATACATTGTAAATACAGATCGTCTAACATATGTTTTTTTTAAACAAACATTAAAATAATTTCTAACAAAATCTAACAAGTTGCTTTTCTAACTATGTCACTGAAGTATTTGATGGTTTACGAGCCATGTGTTGAGAGAGTGCAGAGGTGCAGAGAAAGAAAAAGGGTTAGTAGAGGTGCAGTGGAAAAAAAGGGCATGGGAGGGACGATGAGGGAAAACGAAGCAGCAAACGAGGGCACTAATACCATCCTTTGATAGTCCAAAGCTAGATGACTGTCCGGGCATAGCTGCCCGAGTCGCTTCTATTTACTTTTTGAAACAGTTGTAGAATTCTTCCAAGTGTGCAGTTTTTCTCTCTGTAATGATCTGAGCAATATCAAGCATGGCACCGCTTACTTGTCAGGTTTATTCACAAAATTCAACCGAGTTAGTCTGTAACTTCAAGGAAATGAAGTTATTCTTACCAAAGCATAGTCAGCCATCTCCACATTTCTGTCAAAGCCACGCTTATTCAGACATAACATGGCCCGCCGTGGGCTGTTGCAGTTTCCACGTCTTTCTGAACTGGACAAAGACAAACAGAAATCAGACGATGACCTTCTCATCTGTAGTTCACATCTGGATCAGCTGCATAAGGAAATGTATGACAGATTTCAGGATCTTATTTTACTTTAATTACCAGACTGGATGGTCAATCCATTCCTTGATATCACCAACTTCAGAGACATGGCAGAGATAACAGAAGTGGCAGTGATAACAGAGATACCAGACATGTCAGAGATACTAGACATGACAGAAATAACAGAGATACCAGACATGGCAGAGATACTAGACATGACAGAAATAACAGAGATACCAGACGTGGCAGAGATACTAGACATGACAGAAATAACAGAGATACCAGACATGGCAGAGATACTAGACATAACAGAAATAACAGAGATACCAGACATGGCAGAGATACTAGACATGACAGAAATAACAGAGATACCGGACATGGCAGAGATACCAGAAATGGCAGAGATAACAGAGATACCGGACATGGCAGAGATACCAGAAATGGCAGAGATAACAGAGATGGCAGAGATGACAGAGTTAATAGAGATGGCAGAGATGACACAGATAACAGACATGGCAGAGATAACAGACACGTCAGAGATAACAGACACTTCAGAGATAACAGAGATGGCAGAGATAACAAACATGGCAGAGATAACAGAGAAGGCAGAGATACCAGACATGGCAGAGATGGCAGAGATAACAGAGATGGCAGAGATAACAGAGAAGGCAGAGATAACAGAGATGGAAGAGATAACAGAGAAGGCAGAGATACCAGAGATACCAGACAAGGAAGAGAAACCAGACATGGCAAAGATACTAGGCATGACAGAGATAACAGGGAAGGCAGAGATACCAGAGATGGCAGAGATACCAGACATAACAGACATGGCAGAGATGCCAAAGATGGAAGAGATAACAGACATGGCAGAGAACAGAGATAACAGACATGGCAGAGATAACAGAGATGGCAGAGATAAAAGACATGGCAGAGATAACAGAGATGACAGAGATAACAGAGATGGCAGAGATAACAGAGATGGCAGAGATAACAGAGATAGCAGAGATAACAGAGATGGCACAGATAACAGAGATGGCAGAGGTCTTGTTAATCGTTCTAATTGTGATCTTTCCTGCCGTACAAAGCTCTTGAACGATAAAAGCAATAAAATGCTTTTCATCATCATCATCATCATCATCATCATTCTTCTTCTTCTTCTGCTTCTTCCACATTCTCCCTAAAAAATATGTAGGTTCAGTTGTGCCACAGTTGTTTTCTGTTTGCAAAGACTTGACTTAACGGACTTCCCTTTGCAAGACTTGACTTAATGGACTTCCCTTTATAAGACTTGACTTAATGGAGTTACCTTTATAAGACTTGACTTAATGGAGTTACCTTTTGCAAGACTTGACTTAATGGACTTCCCTTTGCAAGACTTAACGGACTCCGGTTGGACATACCTTTGTGGCCGGGTTCGCTTTCCAACTGCGATCACTCGGCCAGTCTGTCTGTCCCCAGAAGCATCACTGGCAGGTGGAAAAGGGTCTTGATCGGCCACGGTTCGCCAACCTTGACACAAGCAGCCAGCTACGAGTCGCTGAGCAGTCCTTATTCAGTTCGAGTATCTCGCCTTCGCCCTGTTCATCATCATCATCATCATCATTCATCATTCATTCATTCATTCATTCATTCATTCATTCATTCATTCATTAAGCAGGCATATTCTTCTTTAACATACAGCAAGTCCCAGTGTGTCCAGCCATGCTGCTACATATCTACAGCCGCTATCAGCTACCATCTCTATTACCCATTAAATAGGTCCATTTGACTGAAACAACGACAGACTCATCGTACAGGGCTGACGCTCTTTCCCACGGTACACGATAATTGTGTGGATTAGGACCGGGATAGTTTGAATAGATCGTCTGATAACTTAAGTGTGGAAATAGGCCACTGGACATGTGATTATGCCGTTATCTGGAGTGCAGAGAAAACAAAACACGAATGGGTCAGATCTTGAGTTTTACTGTAGATGGATCTTCTTGCTGATTTGGGGGGGGGGGATCTTTATCTTGTCTGTCAGAGAGGTAGAAAGAAAGAAGTATACCTTGGGACAGGATAGATCTATTTGAGTTTGCAATAATGAGGCTTATTTCATTTTATCGTGACCAAACAGGTTTACTTTATTGACCTTTGATGAGAGATACTTGGCTTCATTGTGAATGTGACCTAGCAGAAATTACTTAAATTTTGTCATGTGACCAACAATGACCATAATCCGATCGTCATGTGGAGTTTTAACCCTTTCGCTGCTAAAGACGTATTTACTCGTTTTCTTAAGTCGCTGCTAAGGACGAGTTTACACGTTCCTATCATTGTGCCCCTCCAGTGCTAAAGACGTTTAAACTCGTTTCAAGTTTTCTTGGTCGCTGCTTTAGACATTTATTTTAGCTTAATAACCGGGAATTCATAGTTGCTGTTTTTAGTTCTATGTGACCTATTTTCACACGCTGAAACCGGCCGTGTGCTGGAAATGTGTAGTTTTTAGTAGGCGATGGGGGCAGGTCTATTATTCTACACGCATTGTTTACCTTGGTAACGTGGGCGGCGTCAGTCATTTGCATGTGCCTTTCGGAACTTTGCCTCCCTAACAGCTCTCCTGTAGCGCTCTCGGTTGTAAGCGAGATGCCCTGCTGCTGATGCGTCCATTCGCAGATCATCAACGATGTCTTGCAGCCGTCTTCGCCTTGGTCTTCCTCTTTCTTTTTCCCATTATGTACCCTTCCAAGACGGTCTTCTCTAAATTATCATGACATTTAATGTGTCCAATATATTTAAGTTTCCTCTGTCTAATTTTCTTTACTAGCCAGCCTTCTTCAATATTAAGTTCTTGTAGTATGGATATATTTGTTATTTATTTATTTATTTTTTTGTCCATGATATTTGAAGGACTCTTCTATAGCATTTACATTCAAACGCATTTATGGGTTTCCGTGGGTAATCTTTCTCTTTCTCTCTCCCTCTCTTTTTTTCTCTCTCTTTCTCTCTCTCCCCTTCTCTCCCTCTCTCTCCCTCTCTTACTCTCTCTTTCTCTCCCTCTCTCTCTTTCTCTCTCTCCCTCTCTTTCTCTCCCTCTCTCTCTTTCTCTCTCTCCCTCTCTTTCTCTCTCTCTTTCTCTCTCTCTCCCTCTCTTTCTCTCCCTCTCTCTTTCTCTCTCTCTCCCTCTCTTTCTCTCCCTCTCTCTTTCTCTCTCTCCCTCTCTTTCTCTCCCTCTCTCTCTTTCTCTCTCTCTCCCTCTCTTTCTCTCTATCTCTCTCTCTCTTTCTTTGAACCTTAAGTGCCCAAGGCACATGAGGCTTCCGCTAGTATTTTTCACAAACGCCTGTCCCTTGCCTTTCTTTCCTCTCCTGCCCAGGTGACCCTTCTACTGCTCAACATCCAGACCATCCGTCATTGCTTTGTGCAGTAATCATTTCCTCTATTTGAACAAACCTCCGATTTCTGGAGTCGACTTACTAAATGTTACGTCAAGCGTCGAATGGATAAATCGACCACTTGTTGTTTGGTTAGATGGAAGCGGTGAGAATAAACATTTTATTTTTCTATCTTTTTGTTTGATTATGTGTAACAATCACCCGTGTGGTACCCGGGATCTGCAAAGAATAGGACCACTGTACCCTACCACGCATGATCGTAAAAGGCGACTAAGGAGGGTTCGGCATAGGGCCAGCAACCCTATCTGGTAAAAAAACTATCAGACTGCTACAGAAACGGAAGCAAGGGAAAAAGCAAATGCAGGTGGAAGGAGAAATGCGTATCAGGAAACTGAGCCCATGAAGGTTGTGGATGAAAGCCAGCCACTGGAAGTCCCCAGCCCGACTGCAGACCTCCTGGAACCTAAACACAAGATGCAAATAGGCAGCTGGAATGTAAGAACACTTAACCAGACTGGAAAACTAGCACAAACCATCAAGGAAATGCACAGATACAAACTAGACATACTAGGAATACAAGAAGCAAGATGGACAGGACAAGGTAGAAGGAAATTAACAACACAGCACACAGAAGATACAATAATATGGGCAGGTAAAGAAGATCTTCATGAAGGAGGAGTAGCATTGATTATAACAAAAGAAGCATCAAGAGCATTGTTGAAATGGACCCCAATAAATGAGAGATTATTATATTCAACTCAAGATTCCCGAAGCTGTCTATTATAGTTTGTTATGCACCAACAGAAGCAGCCGAAGAGGAATTAAAAGAAGATTTTTACAACAGCCTCCAAGCCACAGTAGAAACAATACCCAAGCATGATATGCTACTCATCTTGGGCGACTTCAGCGCAAAAGTAGGTGAGGGAAGTGAAGATAGAAGAAGAATCATGGGAAAAGAAGGAATCGGAGAAATAAATGAAAATGGAGAAAAACTGTGCAGTTTCTGTGAAGAAAACATGATGACCATCGGAGGGACAATTTTCCAACATAAAAACATCCATAAAGTGACTTGGAGGTCCCCAGATAAATTCACAGAAAACCAAATCGATCATATACTAATAAATAACAAGATGTGCGAACAAGGAAAGGAGCAGATGTAGGAAGTGATCATAACCTTCTGGTAGCAAAAATAAAACTAAAATTAAGGAAAGCCAGAATCGGAGAACACAGAAAAATACATTTTGATACAGGAAAACTGAAAGACCAGCAAACATGGAACGAATTCTCAATAGTACTTAAGAACCGCTTCAGTGTCTTACAAGATGAAGCAGAAATGTCCATACTAGAGTTCAGTAAAACGCTACAGGAAACAGCAAAAGAGGTGCTGGGATATCGGAAACGGAGAAAAGAGGAATGGATAAGCAAGACCACATGGGAAAAGATAGAGCAAAGAAAAGAAATCAAGAAAAAATTACTGAACACCAAATCACAAAGGCTAAAAGAACAAGTTTTAAGTAATTATGCACAAAAAGACAAAGAAGTGAAGGAATCATGCCGTCAAGACAAACGCCAATACTATGACAACTTAGCAGAAACAGCAGAGAAAGCAGCGTATACAAATGACATGAAAACCATATATAAAATCACAAAGCAGATGACAGGTAACTTCAACACAAGATGTGAAAGTGCAGTAAAAACCAAAATGGACAACTGGAGAAAGAGAAAAAATTGAAAGATGGAGGGAACACTTTAACACCCTACTAAACAGAACACAAGCAGCACAAGCAATAGACATACCTGAAGCAAAAACGGAACTAAACATCAATACAGGACCAATAACAATAAATGAAGTAAAGGAGGCGATAAAGAAGCTAAAATCAGACAGGGCACCAGGTGAAGATGAAGTGACTGCTGAGATGTTGAAAGCAGAAGAAACAGAAACACCAAAACGACTTTGCCGGATATTACAACAAATTTGGGATCTAGAAAAAGCTCCAGAGGAGTGGAAATCTGGTCTTATAGTAAAACTACCAAAGAAGGGTGACCTCAGAGATTGCGGAAACTGGAGAGGCATTACCCTACTGCCACTCACCAGTAAAGTATTTTGCAGAATAATCATCAACAGAATTGTACCAGCACTCGAAGGAAAACTTCGAAAAGAGCAGGCAGGATTTAGGAAAGGAAGATCATGCATAGACCACATATTTGTACTTAGACAAATATTAGAACAGGCAAATGAGTGGCATAGCACAACATATGCATTGTTTATAGATTTTGAGAAAGCCTTTGACAGTGTCAACAGAGATGCACTGTGGAAAATCCTAAGATGGCATGGCCTCCCCCATAAGATAGTGAATGTAATCAAAGCCCTATACGAGGGTTTTCAGTGCAAAGTGATCTGTGGAGAACATACATCCAGCAGCTTTAGGGTACAAACAGGAGTGAAACAGGGATGTGTACTATCACCAACATTATTTATCTTGACAATAGACTGGTTAATGAAGGAGGCAACATCAGACAAACGCAGAGGATTACAATGGACCCGCAACACAGTGCTGGAGGACCTTGACTTTGCGGACGACATTTGTCTACTGTCAAGCAGGCACAAAGGAATGCAAGATAAAATAAACAAGCTAACTCAGAATGCAAACAACATAGGACTAAAGATCAATGTAGGAAAGACAAAGTTAATGAAGCAAAATGTGAACAACAAAAATGTACTCAGAGTAGATAGCAAGTTAGTGGAGGAGGTCAACGAATTTGTATACCTTGGCAGTAGAGTAGTAGAAAATGGAGACAGCACAGAGGACATCAACAGCAGACTTACTAAAGCAAACCAGGCTTTTGCTATGCTACAGACTATATTGAAATAAAAAAAACTAAGCGTAAAGACGAAAATCAGGATATTTAAGAGTAATGTTCTAAGTGTACTACTCTATGGAAGTGAATGCTGGAAAATCACCAAAACAATAGAAATCAAGTTTAATTCTTTCCAGACTAAATTTTTACGAAGAATTAGACAAATATTTTGGCCAAACACCATAAGAAATAACATCTTGTTGGCAGAGATGCAGATGAAGCCACTGACAACAATTATTGAGGAAAGACGCTGGCGATGGTTGGGACATGTGTTCCGAATGACTGACAACTCACTACCAAAAATAGCACTAAGATGGACACCACAGGGGAACAGAAGTAAGGGTAGACCAAAAGAGACATGGAGAAGAACAACAGAGAGGATGTTGAGCAATAGAGGGCTCACCTGGGCAAGAGCAGAAAAAAAAGCGAAGGACAGGCATTTGTGGAAAACCCTTGCGGAAGCCCTATGTGCCCTGGGCACTTAAGGTTCAGAGAGAGAGAGATAGATGTGTAACAATGCTTATGAAAAAAAAAAAGCGCCATGAGCTATATAATGAGACTTAAATGAGACAAGAGTGGAAGAATCCATGAGTTACAACATTACAACATATTTATATTTTCAGGTCAACAACAACAAAAATTGTCAGCACCGCTGATGGTCGTAGATGTTGAGACGACAAAAAAGAATTCAGCACTGGGTGAAAGTAGGCCAGCGAAGTATTCAGCACAGCGGGGATCTGTTCTTGAGAAGTGTGTAGCAGTGGGAAGGTTAAGTCTGCTTTATTTTGTCATTTCACAGGCCATATCTACTTTCTTTCTGTCACTTCACCAGTCATGTCACCTTCGTTTTGTCATTTCACGGTCCATATCTACTTTCTTTCTGTCACTTCACCAGTCATGTCACCCTCGTTTTGTCATTTCACGGGCCATATCTACTTTCTTTCTGTCACTTCACCAGTCATGTCACCTTCGTTTTGTCATTTCACGGGCCATATCTACTTTCTTTCTGTCACTTCACCAGTCATGTCACCTTCGTTTTGTCATTTCACGGGCCATATCTACTTTCTTTCTGTCACTTCACCAGTCATGTCACCTTCGTTTTGTCATTTCATAATAAAAATGACCGCTACCGTAAAATTAGCAGCGAGGGTAGACAGAGGTGTGTGCCTCAGTTTTACAAAAAGACAGAAAAAGTGAGCGAAGTGGACAGGAATAAGTGTGATAAAAAATAATTAAGATGAGCATATAAAGAAGATACACTAATCCAATATTTCGGCGAATGCCTTTCTCAAGGACCTAAAAATAATTAAATAAAAGGATGAAAATTTAAAGGAAAAATTAAACACTTATCTCCTTTGCAGACATGCACAAAATGCGCCCAGACAGACGCTGTTAATCTCGAAATAGAAGCAGGCTACCGGCTGAGAAATGAGATAAAGAGACAATGGCAAAGGGTACCAGCTGGCACGTAACATGACGTCATGCCCCAAATGGCCCCAACTTGCTCCTATTGGATAAATAAAGCCCAAACAAAGGCCGCCCAGATGGTGCAGGTAATAAAAGTGACAAAACAGTACTGGAACGATTGGATGAAAGAAAGTTCAGAATGAAAGGCCAAGACTGTTCACTTAGGATGCACATACCAAACAACTATGAAAGACCTCGGGTGGAAAATTAACCTCATCTCTTCTGTGGTTAGAATGAGAGAATGCAGAGAAGTAAGTGGGGGTATGTCGCCAGTGGTTAGAATGAGAGAATGCAGAGAAGTAACTGGGACTATGCCACCCGTGGTTAGAATGAGAGAATGCAAAGAAGTAAGTGGGACTATGCCACCTGTGGTTAGAATGAGAGAATGCAGAGAAGTAAATGGGACTATGCCACCGGTGGTTAGAATGAGAGAATGCAGAGAAGTAAATGGGACTAAGCAGCCAGTGGTTAGAATGAGAGAACACAGAGAAGTGAGTGGGGCTATGTCGCCCGTGGTTAGAATGAGAGAATGCAGAGAAGTAAATGGGACTATGTCGCCAGTGGTTAGAATAAAGAGAATGCAGAGAAGTAAATGGGACTATGCCGCCAGTGGTTAGAATGAGAGAATGCAGAGAAGTAAATGGGACTAAGCCGCCAGTGGTTAGAATGAGAGAACACAGAGAAGTAAATGGGACTATGCCGCCCCTGGTTAGAATGAGAGATCACAGAGAAGTAAATGGGACTATGCCGCCAGTGGTTAGAATGAAAGAACACAGAGAAGTAAATGGGACTATGCCGCCAGTGGTTAGAATGAGAGAATGCAGAGAAGTAAATAGGACTAAGCCGTCAGTGATTAGAATGAGAGAACACAGAGAAGTGAATGGGGCTATGTCGCCCATGGTTAAAATGAGAGAACACAGAAAAGTGAATGGCGCTATGCCGCCCCTGGTTAGAATGAGAGAATACAGTGAAGTGAGTGGAGCTATGTTTTATCATTTCATCATACATACATATTTCATTTTATCATTTCATCATTCACACATATTTCATTTCATCATTCACACATATTTCATTTTATCATTTCATCATTCACACATATTTCATTTTGTCTTTCACAAGTCACGCCCACTCTGCTGACATGACACATGGCTCTTCGACAAAACGCGAACCAGTTTCTTTACAGCGCGTGAAGCTCAGCTTATTGTCCAGCACCGGCTGTCACGTGACACAGGCTTATCCCACACGTGGCAGAAACTCTTCCTCGTTATAACACGGCCTCACGTACAACGTGGTCCAATTTCTTCTGTTAAAACTTTCAAAGACCGCGTTGCTAGGAGTCATCACTATAACAATGCGCCCGCCTCTCAAAGTAGTTTGAAGACCGCTGTTACATACAGTAACATCCAAAGTTATTAATTGTTTCTGCGGGACACTTATTCAGCAGCTCTGTGTGTGATGTGATTGACAGCTCAGACTATAGACATCGGAGCATATCTTCTCTCGAAACGTTCCAGGCACTGGACAGAAAATAATGACATATTTTTTTGTAGTTTTATTAATATTTTTTTTTCTTTGCTTGTTGAATCTCTGGGACATTTTTTTAATCCCTTGCCTTATAAACAGATAACAGGATTACGGCGCGCCAAACAACATGCGAGATATTTATCTTCCTACGATGAAAACTCATTAATAACATTATTTAAATATGACATGACTAAGCGGGCTTCCGTACTTTAAATGCATGTTTCCCAGGATGCCTTGCTCCGTAATGTCATCCATTGTAGATAAGGGCCCAGTGCACACTAGATTTAATAAACAAACTTGACTAGCCCAAGCGTGCGCTAAATTGAATTTATATTCAAATTGTAAACTGGATTAAAGTTTTCTAAAATTCAGCTGTGGGGTTTTAATTCAGTGTAAAAGTGTCGTTTGCCCTGATAAAGGGTTTATTTCATGAAATATTTTAATGTAAATTAAGCAGAACATTTAAAATCAGAGTTTTTTTTTCAGTTTCGGAGGTTAGAGGATGCCATGTACAAGAAAAATGGTTTCTTCTTCTTCTTCTTCTTCTTCTTCTTCTATCTCCCTGGCATTGCGGGCAAGTGTTCTTTGTAGCCGATGCTGTGAAGATGTTGAAGTGTTGAGCATCGTGTCGGATAGGGAGCGGATTGAGGCAGCTACTTTTTTCGGTCCCTGAATGGAGGTAGCAAGCGGGGGGTGGGGTGGGGGTGTGCTGTACTTCTTTAGCAGGCTCCACCACCATAGGGACTATGGCGATCTCTGTACTCTTAGCCAGGTTAGGCCTGTTACTGGGGTAACCAATGGTGAGGTGTGACAGGGTCTTGGTCAGCTATAGTTTGCCAACCCTGACGCTGGCGTGTCAGCTATGGGTGGCTGGTTGCCTGAAAGGACAGTCTGTCCTGACAATGGCCGTCATGAAATGTTTTTTTTAAAAAAAAACACATTTCCTCTACGCTTGAAAGCGGAAAACACAAAGTAGAAATGACGGAATGACACGCGCAATTGTGAAATAAACAACATTATCATATCGGTGTTATTTTTCTAGGCGGAATATCACCGTTTCTTGTTTATCAAAATGATTATAAAATTACAACATTATTAAATTTTGTTATGTTTACATGAGGTCTGTTTATTAAAAAAGAAAAGTTAGCTTTTTCTTTTCCACTTGACTTGCCAACATAAAACATCGCCTGTTGACTTTTGTGTACCCGATATCCGCGATAAAAATAAGAACCTCAGGTATCGCGTAGTGATACAGAGCGTTTTGTTTGTTTGCGCTCTACGGCAAGTGATTCCTCTTTTCTCAAGCATTTTGTTTCACAGACAAGATAAATCTTAAACCAACAAACAGAGCCAAGCCCGGGACAAAGGTTTCGTATTTTAAATAAGACCCGAAACGCAGTTCATTTATCATTATTTAACATTATGATATCATTGCTGATTTAAATGAGACAACGATAACAGGAGAAAAAGGGAGGTAACCTTTTGTTCAGCAGCTTTAGACCCCAGTATAACAACATCAGCACTAATACATAATAATAATTATTATTATATTATTATTTTAGGGATACTAAATAATGTATAACTGTTATTTTATGGAAATTTAGGCTGGGGACTGCAGTTTGTTGTTAGATTGTGTTGACTTCTTATAATTGATGACTTCTGTGATGTTTAACACGGGACTCCCGGAGAGCGAGAGAAACAGAGCTTTCCCCTGCGTCAGTGAGCACAAGTCCCAACACAGTGCTCCCTCCGTAATCCGGACAAACATGTCCCGCAGCGTGAAGTGTCGGCGCTCAGCCAGGCACACAGCAGGCCAGACTTAAAGGTCTAGGATTTTCTGTCAAACAAGCCAGGCAATTTCTGAGTCTTTTTTTTTTTTCGCGTTTACGTGTGACATATCTTTAAGAGAACTTGCGCGTAAACTGAGAGCGGGGCCAGTCAGTTTTGTCGTGAAAGTTAATAGCATAATAGATTACGTTAGATCAAGATATCTGTGATATTCTACTGAAAGATTATCATATTGTGGAGGTACGTTTTAAATGTGAGGAACTTGTTATAAAAGAGCTACCTAACTTCTTTTGCGTAGGACGAGCTTCGATTCATCATCCGTATTTAAGAGGTTTTGGCGATGACGCCAGATAAGGCGGCCCCCCGACATGGATGATAATTATGTCCTGGTGGTTGGATATTTGTCCAGAAATCTTATCTCGGGCTCTAGATAATGCCTATCCCAGGTTGTCGCGGTATTTGACCTAGATTTACGACATCTTTGCGGAGCCTTGCCATAAGAAGTACTGATGGCAGGGATATTACGTGTTTTAACTTCTCCTCTGGTGAAAACAAATAAATCCCAAGACCACAAACACACTTTCTAATAAACATATTTTACTGGGAAAAGACATTATGCTTCAAATGTATAAAACTCATATTGCAGTTTTAAAAGTTGGAACAACAACTTGAATTTAAGAGTCTAGAATTTGCGTGGCTTGTTGTTGGAACTGATGACACAGCATTACTGTCCACAACACAAAAAATCAATGGAACAACTAATTATGTCAGTCCGTAAGAATAATGAAGAGCAAAAGCTCTACCTTAATGCGAAGAAAACTAAATTAATGACAACTGACAAAACAAACAAGGCAGTTGAAATATGTATCAATGAGGAAAAATTGGAAGAGGTGGAGATTTTCGAATATCTTGGATCATCACTAACTAATAATGGAGATACAATGAGGGAAATAAAAGGAGGACATATATCCCTCTTCAAAAAAATAAAACAACTAAAGGAACTGTGGAGAGGAGCAGATAGAAGTACAAAAATAAGAATTTTTAAGTGCATGAATCTTTCCCATCGCAACATATGCCTGTGAGACCTGGACACTTAACAAAACAGCTGAGAAACACATAAATGACTCTGAATGTAATTGCTACAGAAGAGTTCCTCAAATATCATGGACACAACAAATATATCTATACTACAAGAACTTAATATTGAAGAAGGCTGGCTATTAAAGATGATTAAAGAAAGAAAAATTAAATATTTTGGACACATTAAACGGTAATTTAGAGAAGACCTTCTTGGAAGGGTACATAATGGGAAAAAGAAAGAGAGGAAGACCAAGCCGAAGTTGACTGCAAGATGTCGTTGATAATCTGCAAATGGATGCATTAGCAGCAGGCAATCTTGCTCACAACCGAGAGGCCTACAGGAGCGCTGTTAGGGAGGCAAAGTTCCGCAAGGAACGTGCAAATGACTGACTGACTGACGGCCGAAATAGAGTTCTTATTCTCTCTTCCTACAACTAGGAGCAGGACTTTGCTATGGCTGCAGACCCAGGGTGGAGCTAACAAGCTGGAAACGGTGCTACACAGCTTTAGAGTTAGACTGAGGTGCATGGTACAGTTTTACGAAAACAAGTAGAGAGAGAGAGAGAGAGAGAGAGAGAGAGAGAGAGAGAGAGAGAGAGGAGAAATGATGGAACTAATGTAAGCAATAAGGAGTAGAAACAATGAAATGAATGACAACCCAGTTAAAAAAAAAATTTAAAAAAGATAAAATCCCCGTCTCCGTGCTATTAAGACATATTAGGGATACGGTGTTAGTCCCGTATTTACCATGACCATTGACGCATGAAAGTTTGATGTGGTCATTATCACGCCTGGCTGCATTTAACTTCCCAGACTTCTCTGGTGCCCATTTTTAGAGGCAGAGTGGCCCCGGGGCCTTTCTGGTGCGTACCAGGGAAAAAAATACCACTGCTGGGACCAATGTCCAGTATGTCCAGATGAGAACCCAATATTTCGGCAAAATTGCTTTATCAAGGACAAACCAAAAAGACCAACAAAAAAAAAAACACTCAGATAAAAACAAACAGATAAAACACACAGATAAAAACACACGAAAAGACTTACCTGCCATCGATTCTCTTTGAGGAAAGAGCAGAATTTGCCCGCTTCTGGCGGATGAGGAAGTATGAAGAAATATGAGAGGATCATCAGAAAACTGTGCTAGAACATCAATTATTATAAAACTTGTCTTGAAGCTTTACTTGTAGAGCTTTTTCTTGACTTAAATTGGCTTTATATTTCTGTAGTTTATCAAGGAAATTCAGTTATAGAATTTTATCTCTTCAGAGTTATAAGGCCGTGGTTCCGCGGTGGTGTAGTGGTTACTGCACACGCCTACCGATCAGAAGGCCCTGGTTCGATTTCACATTCAGGCTGAATTTTTTTTTTTGTTGGGGGGGGGGACTTAACAGCGTTGGAGTAAAACCAGCCTAAAATAAAATGGGTACTTAGGGTTTCCCATAGAAAACAAAGTCAGCGAGGACATGTGCTGGCATCCCTTCTTCAAACAGTGGCCCAGAAATACGAGGGCAGTAACATTTCATACCCCTGCTGCATGCAAATGCAAAATTTGTTGCCGTCTTTCTTACAAGAACAATACGGGAAAAAAGACTAAATGTTTCATTTTTCATCTATTTTTTTTTTTCGTGTTTTTAATCTATCGCGTTGTTTTTTTATGTGATCCTTGAAAAGGACTTTTGCCGAAATATTGGATTGTTTTATGTTCTTCGTTTATACGTGCTCATATTACTTTCTGTCCTTCTTGTTTCCGCCAGCTTTCCTCACTCTTTCTATCTTTTGTTTGTAAAACTGAACCACAACCTCTAACTACTTCATCACTATTTCATTACCGCAGTCCTTATATCTCTTATGTCTCACACTCTACCAAAGATGAATGATAATATTGATAAACATACAGCATGTTGATACAACATTTTTATGTCTGTTCATTTATGTTGATTATTTGAGCGTAGATTAGTACTTGTATGTATCCGTCTGACGAAACAGAACCACGGACACAACAACAAATCCAATGGCTGATCGTAATATCAGGCAGCTGTGATAGACAAGTTTCCCCCCTCAGAAACCAGATGATGCTGGAGAGTCTGTTTTTATTTTATTACTTTGACTGCAGAACTACATTAATGACTACATTATATATAAACCTGTATTTAAAAAAAGCTACGACCAATACGGCCCTGAGGTCGACCCAGCCTCGTAAAATGGGTACCAGAGAAAATCTGGGAAGTAAAGGCAGCGAGGAAAGGAACCGGTCACCCTACCTCACACGCTGATGACCCAGCATAATGAGGTCTCTAACGCTTCACCCCCTACGGCATTTGAAATGCTATGGGACTATCTTTACTTTTTACTATAGTAGTAAGTTATTTGCACATCCCTTGCGGAACTTTGGCTCCCTGACAGCTCTCCTGTAAGCCTCTCGGTTGTAAGTGAGATGGCCTGCTGCTGATGCATCCATCTGCAGATCATCAACGATGCCTTGCAGCCATCTTCGCCTTGGTCTTCCTCTACCTCTTTTTCCCAATACGGTCTTCTGTAAATTATCATGACTATATACAAAAATAAAA
Organism: Achatina immaculata; assembly: GCA_009760885.1. Lineage (NCBI taxonomy): Eukaryota > Metazoa > Mollusca > Gastropoda > Stylommatophora > Achatinidae > Lissachatina > Lissachatina immaculata. The sequence continues at coordinate 67,038,121 of CM019716.1, read as the reverse complement.
TAGAATTATTTCTAAAAAACCCAAAAGTTATCTACAACTTTAGTGGCAAGGAAAGTCTCCTTGCCTGGAGCGGGAGACAACTGTCTTACTTTGATTACTTACCTGTTCCCACGATGTCAGAGCTGTGAATATATAGTCTCCCTTTAAGTATATCTAGCGCGATGAGTCGCATTGAACAGTATTTACATAAAACTAGGCATGGAAGCTGAGATAGATTCATAGATTGTGGACACGTTTATCTGGGGGTCACATCTGGAAACAGGTACAGATAACATTAGAGATTAATAGCCTTGGACACGGAAATTACCTCCCGTGATTATAAAAAAAATGTATGTTTAAATTTGTATAAAATGTAAAATAATCAAATAATCCGACATTACTGGCCCCATACTACTACTACTACTGATACTACTACTACTGCTGCTGCTGCTGCTGCTGCTGCTACTACTACTACTACTACTACTACTACTACTGCTGCTGCTGCTGCTGCTGCTGCTGCTACTACTACTACTACTACTACTACTGCTGCTGCTACTACTACTGTTACTACTACTACTACTACTACTACTACTGATACTACTACTACTGCTGCTGCTGCTGCTGCTGCTGCTGCTGCTACTACTACTACTACTACTACTACTACTACTGCTACTACTACTGCTGCTGCTACTACTACTACTACTGCTACTACTACTACTACTACTACTGCTACTGCTGCTACTACTACTACAACAACAACAACTACTACTACTACTACTACTACTACTACTACTACTACTACTACTACAAAAAGGAAGATTAGAATTGTAATATTATTAACTGTAACATTTACAAGAAGAAGATCTTTGGTTGGCTGAGTGGTAAGGACTAAGCCTGCTAATCCGATGGTACCTGGTTCAGGTCCCCAGTAGTTTGTTGTTTTATATCTCTGCTAGCACCCACGCCGAAAAGCTCCCGAGGTAGACCCAGTCTCTACAAATAGGTACCAGAAAAACTGTGGAAAGTAAACGCGGCCAGGCTTCTGCTGATGGGTTTGAGAATACCGGCCTAATATCGTATCCCCAGTATGCCTTCAACACATTGGAAGGGGAATTTTGTCTTTTACCTAACATTTGCGAAAACAAAACAAAAGCAAAAACAAAAACAGACAAAGCAGAGTGAAAGACGGGGTCCTGTAGTCGGAGTACACGCATTAAAAAGGGGCCCTCACTATCTACTCGGACGTAGTATCAGGCAGCTGTGATAGACAAGTTTCCTCAGAAACCAGATGAAGCTGGAGAATCTGTTTTTATTTTATTACTTTGACTGCAGAACTCACGGTATTGTGTGATTGTGTGATTGTACCTTTAAAGATTGTGTGATTGTACCTTTAAAAAAATATACTGTTCCAAAAAAAAAAAAACGCAACACATGCGATGTTGGGATTTAAGCTGAAGTTTGCTGATCAGACAAGGGACAACTTGGACATCAACTTCACGTGCTGACCTGAATTGTACTCAGCAGACGATTCCTGAGCACAGAAAAGCGACACTAGTCAAAACAGCATTTTTGACAATAACTCATGACAGGTTCATGAGAATCCCATGAAACCTACTGAACACAAAACTCACTGACCATGTTATTGAACGCCTATAAAAGATTGACGCTCCTCGAATCAATTCATTTGAGAATTCAATGCGCAAGTATGGATCATCTCACCACAGAACAACTCATCATCATTGGACGTTTACAGACAGGACAGTCACAAAGTGTAGTTGCCAGACAAGTTAATGTGGTTAGAAGCACCATTTGTCGCATTTGGAGACGATTTCAAGAAACTGACTCAGCCGCAGACCGGCCGCGCAGTAGAAGACCCATAGTCACAACTCCTGCCGAAGACAGCTTCATACGGCTACGTCATCTCAGAAATCGATTTGCATTTGCGTCATCAACAGTCAAGTCAATGACAGCAGTTTGTCGAATTTCATATCAGACGGTCAGGAACCAGATGCACGACGCTGGTCTTTGGGCTAGAAGGCCATACAGAGGTCCTGTTCTTACGGACCGGCATCGCCAGAACTGACTGCAGCGAGCGAACCACCATCGTCAATGGACCGTTGCGAATAATTGGAGAAGAGTTTGGTTTAGTGATGAATCATTCTTTCTGCTCCAGCGACACGATGGACGGATAAGAGTTTATTGCAGAGTGAATGAGCGCTACGCCCAGAACTGCATGGATGAGGCTCCTCCACATAGTGGTGGAGGTGTACTAGTGTGGGGGACAATTAACTTCATTGGAAGAAGTGACCTGGTGCAAATTGAAGGACGCCTAAATGCCCAAAGATACGTGGCTGAAATTCTTCATCTTCACGTCCTTCCACATCTGGCTGTGCCAGGGTCGATTTTTCAGCAGGATAACGCTCGACTTCATGTGGCACAACCCAGTTCCTCGCTGACAACAACGTCCAGACCATTCCATGGCCATCCATGTCATCAGACATGAACCCAATAGAACACTTATGGGATGAACTCAACAGACGAGTCCGCCAGCGAGAGGTGGCGCCAACCAATCTCCAACAGTTGTCTCTTGCACTGCTGGAAGAGTGGGCAGCCATCCCACAACAACAGATCCAACGGCTAATCGGATCCATGTCAAGGAGATGTTCTCTGATACAGGCCAGAAGAGGCCATACACCTTACTGAAACGGAGGCCCCAGTCGCAAAGAATAAAAGTCCAAACCAAATTTAATGAACATCATTTCATTGTTAAAGTCTTAAAGTTTCTTCATGCCAAGATTGAAACATTAATTACGTAAAATAACATTTTGATACAAGTTTGAAATTTGGTGTCCATTAGAACTACAGTAGTGTTGCGATTTTGCTGTTGTTGTTTTTTTAACAGTATCTATTAAACACAGCACTTTTAGATGAAAGAAAAAGAAAAATGACGAGAGAATTACCTGGGACTCGAACCACGGACTCCAGAAGGACGGGCAGCCGCCTGGCGCATTAATCAGCGAGAGGCTGAATCTAAGCGACAGAATTTCTGTGTCATGGCCTAGTTTCCTTTCCAGGTCCCACGATTTTCAGTCTGGCGAGTATTGAGGGCTTAGCTATCAAACGCAATTTTTTTTGGGAGTACTGGATGGCTGGGTTGGTTAATGCTCTGTCCTCCTGTGGCTAGGCAGTTGCTCGTCTTATCGGAGTCTGGGGTTCAAGACCCAGGTAATTTTCTTGTCATATTTTTCTCTTATGTCTAAAAGTGATTTGTTTATGATTTGTTTTTCAAGGTCTGACCATTTTATACCGTGCTCTGTTACTTTACTGTTAATTTACTGTTACTTTACTGGAAAATGTTACAGCACAATGTGTTTAATGTTTAGAAAACCAAGAGAGCGGCCGTTGTTAGAATGAATTAATTGAAGTCGGTGAAACAGTTCGTCTGTAAAATAAATGTCGAAACTGAGCACGAAGATCCAGAAAGATAACGAATGTGGATATACAAGAAGTGGATAACAAGAAAAACCCAGAGACGTGAGACACAGCTAGAGATCAGCATTTGGTCTGATAATAAATCAGGCAACAGATGTTACTCAGTACCAAAGGCAAAGATTCTTGGGAAGAAATCTGATATTATTCAAAAAGAAAAGTCAGCAAATACACAAAAGGCATTAATGAGTCTAGAAGCAACTGGAAATCATGCAACACTTGCAGAGTATGAAACAACAGGAGATCGTGAAACAACTGAATATCATGAAACAATTGGAGATCATGAAACAACTGGAGATCATGGAACAATTAGAAATGAGAAATCAAAAGTCAGAGAAAGAATACAGGCTAAAGCAATGTGATACTCTGAACCCCTTGTGGTCCTCTCGTGGATCTCGTGTGGTCTATTTTGGACCACACAGGGGACCACGGGACCTAACGAGGACCACAGGCGTGAATTCAGTAGGTTCACAGTGCGGTTTTTGGTGGTAGAAGTGAACGAAGAAGAAGAAGAAGAAGAAGAAAAGTCAGAGAATCTGACAGTCACTGGACAACACAAACTGGGAAAGCGCGATCGCCGACGTACAGAAGTAAATGAGCTCCATGCACCTCATGATGTCTCAGAATCTGGAGATGACGTTGCTGACTGAAGAACTTACAACTAAAATTCATTTCTGGGATCCCCACATTTCCTACGTGTGTGTGTTTCGCTTTATATATATATATATAGTGTGAGTGGCGAAGTGGTTAGTGTACTGGTCTCTCATGGCGAAGGTAGGATGTTCGAATCCGGCCGTAGGCACCCCAGTCACCCAGCTGTAGAAATGGGTACCTAACTTCTGGATTTGGGAAAGGAAAGGCGGTCAGGCGTGATACTGGCCGTGTCACGCTCTACTGTGCTGATAGGTCAATGAAAAACGGGCACTAACACCATATCCCCATGTGCCTCCAGGGCAGGTCAGCATTACCTTTACTTTTACCGTATATATATATATATAAATATATATATATATATATATATATATATATATACATCGGACAAATATACATAAGATCTGTCACAGGCAAACATTAACAAATATACATACGATCTGTCACAGACAAACATTAACAAAAATACATAAAATCTGTCACAGACAAACATTAACAAATATACATACGATCTGTCACAGACAAACATTAACAAAAATACATAAAATCTGTCACAGACAAACATTAACAAATATACATAAGATCTGTCACAGACAAACATTAACAAATATACATAAGATCTGTCACAGACAAACATTAACAAATATACATAAGATCTGTCACAGACAAACACTAACAAATGCACATAAGGCGTGTCACAGACAGACATTAACAAGCACACACAATAAATGTCGCAGACAAACATTGACAGATACACAAAAAATGCTACAAACAAGCGCTGACAGACGCACGCACAGAATGTCACAAATACTGACAAATACACACAAGGAATATCTTAGATAAACACAGACGCCATGTACATTTTCACTTTAAATCGTGGCAGCCATTTTGTATAAAACTACTGAATGAGAATTGTTGTTGTTGTTGTTCTTCTTCTTCTTCTTCTAATCACCACTCATATTAGATTTAAAACAAATTGAACAAATATAGTTTTATATATGATAAACGCACATAAACTTCAAATCTTTTCTCGATGTCCCAAAAACTCTCTCGCCCAGTTCAGAAAGAGCAATCTAATGATTCACAACACAAATAATTTACATAGCTCCTGGAACATTAATCCCTTTCAACATTAACGTACATTCGTAGACAAATTTTATTGGGACATACTGCGTTTGTTTTGACAAGCCATTGACAAAATCGTGCACAAAATCTCTCCACGATTTAGCTTTGGATGTTTATCAATGACGGAAAACCCCCGAGATCTAAAAATAGCAGCATTATTACAGTTGTTACACAGTGACAACGAGGCCACTCATTTAGAACACGTTTCGTTTTCTGACGAATACAGTTGTTGTTGTTGTTGTTGTTGTTGTTGTTGTTGTTGTTGTTGTTGTTGTTGAGACTCACTGGAACAGTTCCTTGCAACCGATGCAGTTAAGATGCTGTAGCCCAAGCACGGTACCGACGGGAAGTGGGTTAGGCCCGCAGTTTTTGCAGTTTGGGGGTGAGTGGGGAAGGGTGGATCCAAAGTGGGTCCGTCTAGTTTCGTTTGGTTTATCTAAGCTAATGGAGCCTCTCCCGAGCTCGTCATGATCCTTGTGGTGGTGGAGTCTGTTCAGAAGGTCGGTCTTTGTTGCTTTTTAGAGTTCACTGTTCAGGTCCGCAGTCATAACCCATTCCTACTTGGAATCAGTTTGTGTGTGTATCAAACCATCTTCACGGCACCGGCCATGTATGTTCCCGGGACATGTTACACTGACACACGCCGACAGCAACAGCTGTTTTCTGTGGTAAGTGGTTCTTCGCTTGTGCTTTGACGTGTTTGTGTCTGCGTTTTACTTGTATTTATAAGCCTTTCATCATCATCATCATCATTGTGTTCTTCTTCTTCTTCTAATCACCACACATATTAGATTTAAAACAAATTGAACAAATATAGTTTTATATATGATAAACGCACATAAACTTCAAATCTTTTCTCGATGTCCCAAAAACTCTCTCGCCCAGTTCAGAAAGAGCAATCTAATGATTCACAACACAAATAATTTACATAGCTCCTGGAACATTAATCCCTTTCAACATTAACGTACATTCGTAGACAAATTTTATTGGGACATACTGCATTTGTTTTGACAAGCCATTGACAAAATCGTGCACAAAATCTCTCCACGATTTAGCTTTGGATGTTTATCAATGACGGAAAACCCCCGAGATCTAAAAATAGCAGCATTATTACAGTTGTTACACAGTGACAACGAGGCCACTCATTTAGAACACGTTTCGTTTTCCGACGAATACAGATGTTGTTGTTGTTGTTGTTGTTGTTGTCGTCGTTGAGACTCACTGGAACAGTTCCTTGCAGCCGATGCAGTTAAGATGTTGTAGCCCAAGCACGGTACCGACGGGAAGTGGGTTAGGCCCGCAGTTTTTGCAGTTTGGGGGTGAGTGGGGAAGGGTGGATCCAAAGTGGGTCCGTCTAGTTTCGTTTGGTTTATCTAAGCTAATGGAGCCTCTCCCGAGCTCGTCATGATCCTTGTGGTGGTGGAGTCTGTTCAGAAGGTCGGTCTTTGTTGCTTTTTAGAGTTCACTTTTCAGGTCCGCAGTCATAACCCATTCCTACTTGGAATCAGTTTGTGTGTGTGTATCAAACCATCTTCACGGCACCGGCCATGTATGCTCCCGGGACATGTTACATTGACACACGCCGACATCAACAGCTGTTTTCTGTGGTAAGTGGTTCTTCGCTTGTGCTTTGACGTGTTGGTGCCTGCGTTTTACTTGTATTTATAAACCTTTCATCATCATCATCGTGTTTCTTCTTCTTCGGAAGGTTGGAGGTAATGAATATCACTCACTCTCGCCCTCTTGCCTTTATGGTGCACTCACCCAGGCTGTATCCTGTCCGCTCTCCTATGTTATCTTCCCATTTACATCTCTGTCTCTGCCTCTCTCTGTCTCTGTCTCTCTCTCTGTCTCTGTCTGTCTCTCTGTCTCTCTCTCTCTGTCTCTCTCTGTCTCTGTCTCTCTCTCTCTGTCTCTCTCTCCTTCCACCTTTCCTTCTAGTATGGCCTTTCTTATGTTGTTTGGTCTTTTGACACGGTCAAAGTATTTTACTCCTTTGATGCTTGTTTCTTTGAGAAGTTCACGTTGCACTTGGAGCTGTTCCAATAACCAGGGTCGTCTTAAGGCATGGGCCCATCTGGGCACTGCCCAGGGGCCCTAACTGTGTGGGGCCCAACCAGCCCTGGAAATATATGTATATGTATGTATATGGTGGATGTGCTATGCGTGCGTGGTCGCAGGTGGTTTATTTTGTTATTTTATTATTACTTTACCCAGGGGCCCCCGGCGTTGTTAAAAGGGCCCTGCTATCACCTTGTGCTTTTGTTTTCCATTTTAATTGTTTTTTTGCTTTAAAAAATGTCTACATTGTGTCACTAACACAAGGATGACATTTTCTTGAATATGATCGTTTATTTCCTGCCAGAAATTGATATGCATGTGTTGTTTTATTAAATAAAAGCCCAATTCTTGATCTTATTATTCAGTAAACTGATCTGTGTGAAGTTTTATTTAAAACTTTGACATCGTATGATTTTATTACTCAGTACGCTGGAAATCATGTGAATTTGTATGAAATAAATTGACAACCAAGTGATTTTATTATTCAATAAATTGGTAATCATGTGAATTTTTGTGAAATAAATTGACAACTAAGCAATTTTATTATTCAATAAATTGGTAATCATTTGAATTTTTATAAAATAAATTGACAACTAAATGATTTTACTATTCAATAAATTGGTAATCATTTGAATTTTTATAAAATAAATTGACAACTAAATGATTTTACTATTCAATAAATTGGCAGCCGTGTGAATAGTTATAAAATAAATTGACAGTTAAGTGATTTTTTTATTCAATAAATTGGTAATCATGTGAATTTTTGTGAAATAAATTGACAGCCAAGTAATTCTATTATCAAAATAGTTTGATTACCTTTTGAATTTATATTCACTGAGTAGGCGCCTGTGTGATTTTAACATTTAATAAATCGATAATTATGTGAACCACTTTCACTCAATACACTGACGCACGTATCACTTTATTATTCACTAAATTGATAACAATTTAATTTTTTTTTTCTTCAGTAAAGTGATAATTATATGAATATTATGCGAATCTTTATTCATTAACTTGGCAACCGTATAGTTTTCGCTCTCAGTAAATTGATAACAACATAGATTTTCATTAGAATAAATTTACAACCGTGTGAAACCGTGTTCATCAATAAATTGATAACGGTGTCATATTTATAAGTAAGCTGATAATCGTGTGAATTTCTATTCAATAATCTGACAACAGTATGATTTGTGTGTGTGTGTGTGTGTGGTTTAATTGCTGTTCGTTGGTATCCTCAACATTTGTGTGTGGTACCATTTTGTGTAGGTGGACTGACTGACAAGGGCCAGACTCGGTGCGCACTGCACTTCGTTAATCTGGGAAATGATTTCGACGTCGGCTGCGTCTTAAACAACGGGAAACTGGCTTTGGTTGCAAGGTCCAGCCTGTTCAGATCTGTGCCTTCTGTTTTAAAGTTTGGCCTGAATGTCTTCCTCTGATGACTTGGTGTCAGCTAGGCAGAGAAAGGTGAGAACTACGCCATGATCAGAAGGCTCCTGGTTTAGAATGATTTAGAGCACGTACGGAGTAAGAAAGAAAGAAAGAAAGAAAATGAAAAAATATCCGAAAGGAACAGATAATAAATTACTTTTTAAAATAATATCAAAATCTTTCCTTTCCCCTTTCGTACGAGTATCTGTTTTCATGGCTCTTTTATACCTCTTTCTATCTCTCTTTCTCTCTCATTATCTGTTTTACATTTGTTTTAAAGATTCGGACACACAGATTACCTGCTTATAAACCCGAAACAATGGTGCAGGCAGACAAGACGAGATCATAAAACAGATAAATACTTTCGCCAGGCGGCGCACACAGGCAGTTTGCTGTAAGCATGATCTCTCAACTTCTGTGTCAGGTTACCCATTCTAGGGGAGGCCGAGAATGAGGACACGACAAGACCATATGCCGCGGAATAAATCGCATGAAAAATGACGGAAGTCCAGATTGGAAGTAAGTTACGCGAGGTTAGGACGGTAATTGGAGTGGAGCCCCGGCAGAGTTTTCGGGAAACCAATTCTCAGCCCAGCCAGCACTGCCTGATCTAAATCTTCTCTTAAATCCTCGGCGTTTTTATCCTCCGAAAAATGTTAACAACAATGTGGATTAGTTAACGTTACACTGACGACAACACCGGGACAAGATAACATCTGACGCAGTAGTTGCTTGTTAATCCATGGGTTTCGGATTCATCAGATGTTTGTTCTCATTATGACGAAAATAAATTAGAAAGATTCGTGTACTCGCAGGTCACAATAGCGTCCATATCGATTACCGCATTATCTACCAAGCAAGTATGTCAGTCAGCGCATCGGTCTGTCTTTCTTTTATAATCCTGTCTGTGAGACAGTCTCTGTCTGTGTCAGGATCTTTGTCTGTGTTTGACTGTCTCTGCATGTTTCTCTCCCTTTTTGACTAAGACTTTTCCGGTTCCCATAATTCTCTTCTCTAAGGCTAGCCAATGGCGTGAATGAACAATGGCGGAAGTAAATCTGACAGTATGAGCATTATGGGTTGTCGTTTCTGAGACAGCCATGACAGTGTCTCGGGAAGTTTTGAAGCTCATGTTTGTTCATCTTGCTCTCTTGGGTCCCTCCTAGTGATATCTTTCTGGACGAGGCAAACCTGACCACTAGAAAAGCCTTGCTTCTTTTTAATCTATTTCTCTCTCTCTCTCTCTCTCTCTCTTTCTGTGTGTGTGTGTTTTTTTGAAGAAGAGTGTTTAAACGCGGCCGGTTTGGACATTCAAGTTTGTGATCATTTTCGTATTTTTCTCAGGGACTGTCTGCGTCGGGTGAAGAGTGGACTGTGTTGAGTTATTCAGTTTGGTGTGTTATATTCGTGGCGGCAGCACGGGTGATCATGTCTGGCATGTATCTGATGTATTCATGTTCAATTATTATATGTGTCATTATGTCGGGTGAATGGAATGTCTTGATCCCAGAGTGCCGACCAGCCGGTGTTATTTGTGGTAATGTATATTTCTTGTAAGTTTTCGTATGTCGGACGTGGAGTGTTTTGTAAGTATACGTGGTGAACAGAGCTCAGCGTAAGTGTGTTAAGTCTAAAAATGGAATTAGTAGTAAAGGGTAGGAGAATGTTTCACATTAATTGTTATATTTGAAACACATTTCATATGTAATTTTCAGTGCATTCATTTGATCTTCGTTTGTCATGATAATTTGTTAAATGTTATGTGTTGACGCATTTCAATGCGCTGTGTTATAAGTGTTCTTGTAGGAGCATTTTGATGCTCATTTTATGTGTCATTTGGAAATTCATTATTTTGATTTTCATTGTCATTGATATTTGCTCTTCATATTGAATGTTATATATACTGACGTAGTTAAATGCAATGCGTTATTAAGTGTTTTCTTGTGTGCGCGGGAACCTGAATTTTGTGAGCTTAAGTAAGCGTGCCAAAGAATATGGAATGTATAGAAGCTGTAACTGAGAAAATTGTAAGAAGAAGCCACTACCATAGGATTGAAATAAGGACTTAGAAGTTGTGACTTCAGGTAGTATTAGAAGACGAGCGTCACTAAGTGCTGCCTTGTTATATTTTATGTGTAATCTATCAGCTGTGTTATAAATGAGTTCATTCATTTCATTCATTTGCATGTCCCTTGCGGAACTTTGCCTCCCAAACAGCACTCATCTGGGCCTCTCGGTTGTGAGCAAGATGGCCTGCTGCTGCTGCATCCATTTGCAGATCATCAACGATGTCTTGCAGCCATCTTCACCTTGGTCTTCCTCTCTTTCTTTTTCCCATTATGTACCCTTCCAAGACAGTTTTCTCTAGATTATCATGATGTTTAATGTGTCCAAAATATTTAAGTTTTCTCTCTTTAATCCTCTTTACTACCCACCCTTCTTCAATATTAAGTTCTTGTAGTATGGATATATTTGTTCTTTTTTGTGTCCATGATATTTGAAGAACTCTTCTGTAGCATTTACATTCAAAGGCATTTATGTGTTTCTCAGCTGTTTTGTTAAGCGTCCAGGTCTCACAGACATACGTTGCGATGGGAAAGATGCATGCCCTTAAAAATCTTATTTTTGTGGTTCTGTCTGTTCCTCTCCACAGATTCTTTAGTTGTTTTACTGTCTGAAGAGCGATAGATGTCCTCCTTCTAATTTCCCTCATTGTATCTCCATTATTAGTTAGTAGTGATCAAAGATATTCAAAACTCTCCACTTCTTCCAGTTTTTCCTCATTGATACATATTTCAGCTGCCTTGTTTGTTTTGTTAGCTCTCTTCGCAATAAGATAGAGGTTTTGCCCTTCACTGTTCTTACAGACTGACATAATTAGTTTTTCAATTCATTTTTTTGTTGTGGACAGTAATACTGTGTCATCAGCATATCTAATCTCTGGTATTTCATAACCTCCAATTGTTATGGCATCGTAATACTCTTTGTCTACATCTTCTCTAACACTCCTCATTATATTTTCAGTATACAAGTTAAATAAGTAGGGTGACAATATGCACCCCTGACGGACCCCTTGTTTTATGTCAAACCAAGTTGTTGTTTCACCATTTATTCTTACTGCTACCTGTTGGTCTAGATACAGCAGTGATGTTAATTGTATCAAATGTGTTGGAAATCCCATTTTTTCCATTATTTCCCAAAGTTTCTGGTGTTGTACACAATCAAATGCCTCTGATTTGTCTATAAAGGATAAATATAGATTCACATTATACTCTCTGTTTTTCTCTATTATTAATCTTATATTGAATATATGATCTCTTGATACTCTTCCTTGCCTGAAACCAGCTTGGACCATATAAATGAGTATTTCGTATAAATTTTATGTTGTTATGGAAGAGATTCTACTGTTGTCACATTGTTATATGATGCAGTCCAGGATGACGTCTTGTGAAGTTAATAAATCTTTCAGTTTTTTTCCTTGATACCAAAATATCTGATTTTCAAAGTGATCATTACTTGTTGGTGGAGATAGAGAGAGAGAGAGAGAGAGAGAGAGAGAGAGAGAGAGAGAGTAAAACTGATGATTAAACTCCTTAACATCTGAGTTGGGGAACCTTGCTGGACGACGACTAGAAGAGGGAGAACCTGGGGTAGAAGATCGTCCGGTGGGTACCGCTACCCGGGGTGTTCCAGGCACAGCTGTAATCTTTGGGCACCAATACCCGGTAGAGAAAGACTTGCTATTTAAGCCAGAGTACCAGAGACCCACCGTAGACGATGGAAGTATTAGAAGACCGCGGAGAGGAAGAAGAGTTTTATAACGAAGAATGAATAGGTAGTGACATAAGCTGATGTCAAACAAGATGATATAATCATGTAATAAACATCCAGTTATAAAGTAAGTAAGTAAAATTTTTACATGCGTGCGGAAGTTTCTACACAAGTTCTCTGGGTCATGTACGGTCCAGTAACAGTTTATATTGCTAGAAAATATCATGATAATATCATATACGACTGTACACTAGAATTTAATCTATTGTAAAATGAAGTGATGTCATGTATAGTTCACTAGAATCTAATCTAATAAACAATAATGTAGTATTTTGTATAGTACTCTTGAATTTAATCTAACGTATGTCGTGTACGATTATACGCTATGATTTAAACTAATATAAAATAATGTAATATCAGATATAGTTCACTAGAATTTAATATAAAATAATGTAGTATCAGGTACAGTTCACTGGAATTTAATCTGAAATAAAATAATATAATATTGTATACAGTTAATTAGAATTTACTGTAATATAATTCCACGCATTGTTCACTAGAATTGATTCTAAAATAAAATCATATGTAATATTATTTACAGTTCCATAAAATGTAATGTAATATGAAATAAAGTAATATTATGTACAGTTCATTAGAATTTACTGTAATATAAAACACTGTAATATAAAGGATACTTTGTTTATAGAATTGTAGCCTCCATTACATCACAGAATAGAACTGTAGCCTCCACTACATCACAGAATAGAATTGTAGCCTCCATTACGTCATAGAACAGAAATGTAGCCTCCATTATGTCACAGAATAGAATGGTAGCCTCCACTGCATCACAGAATAGAACTGTCGCCTCTACTGCGTCCCAGAATAGAAGTGTAGCCTCCACTCGATTAATTAGTAAAGCTGCTCCTACTTTTTTCCTAGTTTATACATTCTGTGACCTCCACTGCGTCACAGAATAGAACTGTAGCCTCCATTACGTCACAGAATAGAACTGTAGCCTCCATTACGTCACAGAATAAAACTGTAGCCTCCATTACGTCACAGAATAGAATTGTAGCCTATATTACGCTACAGAATGGACGTGCAGCTGGGAAGGTTAGTCAGGCTGTTTCAGGTATGAGGTTACAGGAGTGTAGTGAGCAGAACTCCAGGAACGTGTCACGGGATTTTCTACAAAAGTTATCTAATCTGTGTCCTTTTTTTAAAAAATGAAATGAGAGGAGTTTTTTTGAAGAAGAAAACAACTGAACATAAATGGATTGTTGTAGCAAGGGATTGGTCATCTTATAACTCTTCTGAAACACTGATAAGATAGAGAGCACGATGTTCAGAATTCCTGCCTCGTGCGCTTTAGCAAAAACGTCACTCAGACTTTCGGCCACAGACAATAGCTAGAACTTTGGAGATTCTGCGGTTTGGCTTCGCTGTCTTGGATCATCCTTCTTGTGGATCCGACTTGGCCTCCGTCCATCTTTGTTTAGCTGCACAAGCTCAGGGATCATCTCTGATGAAGTCTCACTAAGATTCCGACAATGCCGTGAAGGTCGAAGTGAAAGCGACGTCTCACTGCAAACCCTGACGATATCAAAGAGCTGCCCCTGTATGTTTCTGTAGAGTTTTAGCAGAAGTCTGTGCACAGCCAAAGAGGATCATGGGTAGAAGTAACTGTGTCTAGGGGAGTACTGAGATTTTCTGAAAGTTCTTTTTTCGGCGTTATGTGAGTTTTTTCTTTCTTTTTTTTGTGCTTTTGTTTTCAAACTGAACTGTTTGAAACTGAACTTTCTGAAACTGAACTGTTTGGAAATAGCTGGTTGAACCTGAACTTCCTGAAAATGAACTATTTGAAACTGAATTGCTTGGAAATGAACTGGCTGAAACCGAACTTTCTGAAACTGAACTGTTTGAAACAGAACTTTTTGATACTGAACTGTCTTGAAGAGAACCGGTTGAAACTGAACTTTCTTAAACTGAATTACTGAAACTAAACTATTTGAAACCGATCAGTTTGGAAATTAACTGATTGAATCTGAAATTTCTGAAACTAGACTGTTTGAAATTGAACTATTTGGTAGTGAGCTGGTTGAAACTGAATTTTCTGAAACTGAACTGTCCGAAACTCATCTGTTTGAAACTGAACTGTGTGTCTGAGATGTTGAACTAACATTACTTGAGAGTTAATGATAACGGCGATTTCTTCTCTTGTCTTATTGTAGACCTCCAGCAGAGAGTTGAAGTGTCTCTTAGTGAAATGGCCCATGTCCTTGTCCATTTAGCAAGCTCACACTACTCTTAGTGCTGTGTATATAATTCACATAATACCAGTGACCTGCGTCGAGAAATAAACTTAAATCTGTTGTAAAACACGTGTCCTGAATGCCAAGACGTTGAGCCCCGACATCCTTCCGCGTCCTGGCCGCTCAATTTATCGCCATTTTTAAGGAGGCCATAAATCTCCGTCTCCACGTCAGCTTCGTCCTGTATTGAAATTCGCCCGTCAAAGTTCCTAGATATTATCTGTTGCTCTGAAATACAACCCGTGTAATAATTTTAATATCCAGAGCTTAGATTTAATAGCTGTGCTCCATATTCTTAACGCTGATCTCCAAAGCGGTATTGTCCAGCCCGTCAAGGCAACTTTCTCGCAAGTAGGGGAGGGGGAGCAGCACAGCTTCGATGTTGAAAGTTCTTCTCACGAAGCCCAGATTTTAAATGCATGTCCCCCTCCCCCTTTTCACGAAAAAAAGAAAAAAAACTTGTATACGCGCATTGGTTGTTGGTGTTAGCCTTCCTGACACTGAATAGACTTAAGACGGCCAGGTACGTCTCTACCTGAGCTGAACAAGCACCGAGTTTAGAAGAAGCATTGAAGTCTTAATTAGTCGCTCGCAGTCAAGCATACTTTAATTCTTTTCACCGCTGGGTCCCGCATTACGGGACGGGAAAAATATGAAAGCTGAAAGGGACAGTTAAAAAAAGAACAAAAATTGTTGTCAAGCCGGTGACTGACGTTTGCCCGTCCTTCCAGCGACAACTGCCGCCCCCGTTCCGACAGAGGTCGCCCTATTCACAAACGAAACGATCGTTTTTCCATTTGTCAATGTTACAGTTTTTGAAGATGGCAGCTCTCACAACTGCTGCATTCGCAAACCGCTAGGCCCCCAGTTCGATCGTTTTGTGTCTTTTCTTGCCGTGGAACAAACAGACGGTCGCCGACAACATAGAACCCTGCTGGCAACATAACGTTTAGGGTCGATCCCGGACACGAGCTTTATTCTTCAAATCTGTGTTTCGGTTTGGAGCGGGGGTCACATCATTAAAGAATGCAGACCATTGCTTTGCAGTGCATGCTCAGGTGAGAGGGAAAAAAAAGGACTTCTAAGTCTCCTGTCCAATTCATCGACCGTGTCTGAGGTATACGAGCGAGATAATGCATCTGTATAGAAATTAAACATAATACATTTGTAGGTGACTCCACGTTTTTCATTGCCATTGAGAAAGTGAACATAAGTCTTTGACTACGATTCTGAAGAACTCACGTGTGAGAGAACAGGTAAAAAGGGCTTGATTGATGGCCGACAGAGGTCGCTCAGTGCTGGTCATTTAGTGCTGTTTAAACATTTTTAATCTTATCTCCCCCCCAACCGCCCAGCTGAAACAAGCAACACGCCATCTGGCTTATTACTTCTCACATCAATGAAAACACATTCGGGCAGGTATTTCCTCCTACAAGTTCAGAAAATTACCTGTAAAAGTTTGGACGAAATAGTTATCGACAAAGGGTAACGCTCTCTTACCTTGCGCCAACATGGCGGTCTTGTTTTGCTGAAAGAGATGGCACACAGAGCAGCAGACGCTGCCTTGGTTCTGTGGCATGTAAGATGCGTATATTGAATACACGTATCACGGGGAAACGTTGTACGGGTAAACTTCGTGTACGCAAAATTGTCATCGTGAGTGCTTTCCCTCAAGGAAAAAAAAATCTTTGATCTTTTTCTTTTCAATCTTTCGACCGGTACAAACGTTTAAGATGGTGTTGTTGAAACTAAGGCAAGTATTGTGGGCGTTGTTTCGACAGAAACAATTTTCGTTACAGGCAGAAAACATCACAGAGGAGTGAATATTACCAGAGAATGCATAATATTACCTGATATCACAGGTGTGATTCAAGGTCAGAGAAAGCTGTTTCCAGCACTATACAGCACACCTGGTGCCAGTTGACGGCAAAAAGCGAGAAGAGCGAAAGCCACCAAGGGAAGCCACATTCAATCAATCATTCAATCAAGTGCCGTGCCGAGAGGCTTAGGCGATCATTTCTCCTGTCTTTAGACTTGATTATGAGATCCCCTGGTGACTTTCTTCCTGGTCACACTGGCTAGTAACTTCTCTCTCTCTCTCTCTCTGTCTTCCTCTGTCTCTTCTTCCTTCAATTTTTCCAGTTGCCACATTGTGTTCCAATTTTCCTCTTCTCAGAAAATGTCCTACAAATCAGCGTGCCTGCCTCTGATCTTTCCTGTAATTTGCCTTTTAACTTCAGCCTCTCTTAAGACTTCTTCGTTGGTTTTCTTAGCTGTCCATGGTACCTTCAACATTTGCATGGCCTCCATTTCTCGCTGTACTCTCTTATTCATAGACCATGCTTCACATCCATAAAACAAAACTGGCTCGATGTAACATTTAACTACTCGGAATCTTGTTTCCATTGATATGGATCTGTTGCACAAGATGTTTCTCATTTTCTGGAATGCTGGCTTGGCCCGAGCATGTCTGCTTTTTATTTCGTTGTGACATTTCCCATCAGCTGTTATAATCATTCCTAAGTACTTGAATCTATCAACTTGTTTTAGTTCTGTGCCATCAATGGTAATGCTACTTCTTCTTCTTCTTCTCCTTCGTTCACTTCTACCACCAAAAACCGCACTGTGATCCTACTGAATTCACGCCTGTGGTCCTCGTTAGGTCCCATGGTCCCCTGTGTGGTCCAAAATAGACCACACGAGATCCACGAAAGGACCACAAGGGGTTCAGAGTATCACAGTGCTTTAGCCTGTATTCTTGGTGGGTCTCGGAAGCGGGATTGCGTGACACCGTGGTTTTCATTGCACCAGTTTAGTCTAGGGTTGGACTTTCTCACCGGAAGACCTCGACGTGTTTAGGATATCAGTGCATCCCCGCTGGGTGAGAGGCGATAGCCCACCCAGGCCAGAGTTGGACTTTCTCACCGGAAAACCTCGACGTGTTTTGAGATACCCGTGTATCACCGCCGAGTGAGAGGTGGTTGCCTATCTAGACTTCCCTGGTCCAGTGTCTCCGACTTCAGCATTTTGCGGTCGTGGCCGCTACCTTTCCTAGTTGTGACCAGGATGGAGCTTTTGTCCAGGAGGACGAATCCTCGCCACTAGTGACTTCTACCCCTGGGTTGAGCCGGTTTAGGCATTTCCCAGTATGGGCGTGTTTGGGACGGGACCGACCTCTAGGGCAGAGGTACTGTGACATGCATAGCCTTCAAGATTCACCCCTGGTATGAGCCGGTTTAGGCAAAATTCACCAGTATGGGTGTTTATCAGGCGTTACCGACCTCTAGAGCGGAGGTGGCATGACATGTCTAGCCATCGAGTTCCACCCCTGGTGTGTGCCGGTTTAGGCATATTTCACCAGTGTAGGTGTATTTCGGACGTGGCCGGCCTCTAGAGCAGAGGTGCCGTGGTATAGCTCTCGTAGCGATACTACTGGACATACCGGTTAAACTTCACTTTCCACCACCTTTTCCCATCGGCTCCGCACAGCAACCTTTATTTCTTTTCCGCATTTACTTCCTTAACCGGGAGGAGCTTCACTCCACGCGCGGCATTGAGGAGTCTCGCCAGCAGTGTCTTAACCTCTGGGACAAGCCGGTTCATGCATTTCACCCGATATGACTGCACTCAGGACGTGGCCGATCTCCAAACCAGAGGTGCCGTGATTTGACTGTTTGCTTCGCTTTATCCTTTCAACCACCTTTTCCGCAGTGATGCTGCGCGGCAACCTCATTTGCAAATTTCTTCATTGGCCGGGAAGAGCACCGCTCCACGCACGGCAGCTGAAGATCTCGCCAACAGCGGTAATGCTACATTTTGATGGTTTTCTTTTCTTAGAGATGACCATCACTTCAGTCTTCTTTTTATTCAGGCTGAGACCTTTACTTTTACTTTCACGAACCACAATGATCAGAAGAGCATGTAGCTCCCCTTCACTTTTAGCAATCAGAACTGTGTCGTCTGCATATCTTAATTTGTTAAGGATGTGACCGCCAGTTGATATTCCTGACAAACTCTATATTTCTCATTATGTTTTCGCTGTACAAGGAGAAGAGGTCAGGAGATAGAACACATCCTTGTTTCACTCCCAATTTTATGTCTTGGAATGCTCCTATTTGGTTCTCAGCCTTCACTGCTGCTGATTGCTGCCAGTACATGTTTTTGATGAGTTTCAGATCTTTCCCATCCATCTTTCTTCCAGCATTCTTATAATTTCTGTGTGTCTCAGTTTATCGAATGCTTTAGTCTATGAAGCATAAGTATAGGTCCGTCTTTACTTCTTTTGATCTTTCCATCAATGTTCTCAATATATATTTATATATGGCATTACTTGTGCCTTTTCCTTCAACAAAGCCACACTGTTCTTCAGCGATTTCTGGTTCTATTTTGCCCCTGACTCTTCTCATGACAATACGAAAAGCCACATTAGATAAGCAAAGACTGGTCGGCTGACCTAGAAGTTACGTAGAGCTATGTGAATGATGGCGTTTGGAGAAAAATAAGCTGTAAGATAGATGCTGGACTTGTCTGAGGACAGCTGCTGTGACAGATAGCAAGATCCAACGGAGGAAGAGGACATTTCTGAGTCTGCAGATATTTTGTAGATGCGAAACTTATTTTCAGTTCAAATACATTCCGAGATATACATTCCCTATTCCAGTCTCCACTTAGAACTAGCATGATGTAAAACAACAGACTGAGATGGCTAGGACACTCGGAGAGAATGGACGAGAACAGACGGACAAAAAAGGGCTTATACAGAAGTGATTAACGGAGACAGACCAAGAGGCAGAGCAAGACAACATTGGCGTTATAAGATGGAAGAAGACCTACATGTCCTAGGAGTGGACGACTGGCAGGAGAAGAGTAAGAACGGAGAGGAATGGAGACAACTGGCAGGATAAGAGTAAGAACGGAGAGGAATGGAGACAACTGGCAGGATAAGAGTAAGAACGGAGAGGAATGGAGACAACTGGCAGGATAAGAGTAAGAACGGAGAGGAATGGAGACAACTGGCAGGATAAGAGTAAGAACGGAGAGGAGTGGAGACAACTGGCAGGATAAGAGTAAGAACGGAGAGGAATGGAGACAACTGGCAGGATAAGAGTAAGAACGGAGAGGAATGGAGACAACTGGCAGGATAAGAGTAAGAACGGAGAGGAATGGAGACAACTGGCAGGATAAGAGTAAGAACGGAGAGGAATGGAGACA
Organism: Achatina immaculata; assembly: GCA_009760885.1. Classification (NCBI taxonomy): domain Eukaryota; kingdom Metazoa; phylum Mollusca; class Gastropoda; order Stylommatophora; family Achatinidae; genus Lissachatina; species Lissachatina immaculata. Next base: position 67,018,091 of record CM019716.1, on the reverse strand, counting down.
ACTGGCAGGATAAGAGTAAGAACGGAGAGGAATGGAGACAACTGGCAGGATAAGAGTAAGAACGGAGAGGAATGGAGACAACTGGCAGGATAAGAGTAAGAACGGAGAGGAATGGAGACAAGTCTTGCCTGCAGCAATGAACCGCAATGCCTCGGAAATTTGAATGAAAAAATACATATATCTATATACACACGAGGACATCCCAAATTTTTTGCTCCAAAAATCTACATCGAGTAGTGGACACTTGTAGTACAGATATATTATGCCATCCCTCTCTCTCTCTCTCTCTCTATATATATATATATATGTGTGTGTGTGTGTGTGTGCGCGCTTATGCGCGCGTGGGGGCGTCGGCCATATTGGAAATATGACGCCAGTAGACGAGATCAAAGATGGCCCCTCCCTTAGAGGCATGCATGAGAAAAGAACAGCGTGCAGTTTTTCGTTTTTAAGCTGAAGAAGATGACTTCCTGTGGCACATAGTCACTGGAGGCGAATACTGAGTACGTTATTTCCAACCAAGGACAAAGCAAACCAGCAACAGGTGCTGATTTTCTTCCTCGCTGGAACCAAAGAGTTTCCGTACAACTCTGTCAGCTGAAAAGCGATGCTCACGCTCCTCTGAGACTGTAAAGGCCCAGTCCGGGAACATCACATGCCCAGAAGAAGCACTGCCAACAGCGAAGCATACAGTGATCTGCTTGAGAATCAAATGAAACTTGTAATCAGTTCTAGTGCGTTCTTACATCATGATAACGCGCGGTCTCACCCGGCACACGCAACAGCTCAACAAATAACCAATGTGCGCTTTTAGTGTCTTCCACATCCTACATTTTCACCCGACCTCGTACTGTATGATTATCATGTACGGTAGTTATAGTCCTCAAAGAGTCCCTATTGCAGGAAGAAGTTCAATACAGACGAAGAGATTAAAGAGACCATGCGTAGCTGACTGTAAGGTCTGTCTGCAGTTTTCTGTTTCTCCAGGAATCCAAGTGTTAGTGAAGTGATAAAAGACTTGCACGGGACGTCGTAGGGACTACGTTCAAGTATAACAGGGAATTTTCATTTACATTCGTACATTCTAGTTTAAAAGAAAAAAACGGTTGCTGTTTTATCACCCTCGTAAATTCCAATATTTAAACAACATTCACAGAAGTAAAATATATTTTCTAACATTATTAGCAAAGGCGAGGACAACTACGCTTAATAAGATCATTCTTTTAATCGCAATATTTTTCTGCAACCGTAACATTTCCAAATTGCAGCGTTTATAATACAGCAAATTTATAACTTATACAACTTTTGCTCTTCGTGGAAAGGCAGAGTGACCGTGCGCTTTGAATACCGGTTTCTCATTTGTAAGAGACGGGTTCGAAACCCCGGAGGATCATTTGTGTGTGTGTGTTTGTGCGTGCGCGCTTGTCTGGAACAAACATAAAATCCCAGCCTGTACCGCCCTCTAGAAACTACTCTAGATCTTACATCCTTCCCGTGCCGTTAAACGTCACACATGGTTCGCATAGGTGTTTGCCAAGTTCTCCTGTTTTCGGCGACTTTTTCAGTCTCATCAAGGGATGTTATTGCCACGACCCCTCAAACTTAAAGTTCTGCCCACTATTCATCAACTTAAAAGTTATGCCCGCTATCTCTCAACATAAAAGTTATGCCCACTATCCCTCAACCTAAAAGTTATGCTCGCTATCCCTCAACCTAAAAGTTATGCCCGCTATCCCTCAACCTAAAAGTTATGCCCGCTATCTCTCAACCTAAAAGTTATGCCCGCTACTCCTCAACCTAAAAGTTATGCCCGCTATCCCTCAACCTAAAAGTTATGCCCGCTATCCCTCAACCTAAAAGTTATGCCCGCTATCCCTCAACTTAAAAGTTATGCCCAATATCCCTCAACTTAAAAGTTATGCCCAATATCCCTCAACTTAAAAGTTATGCCCGCTATCCCTCAACTTAAAAGTTATGCCCAATATCCCTCAACTTAAAAGTTATGCCCAATATCCCTCAACCGAAGAGTATTCAGATCCATCACTATCCCTTACAACCAGAAATATAAACACTGATTGACAGCATTAGTTGCGAAATACTATACAATGATAACAATTCTAGTCTTGATGTTAATCTAGTACACTTTTTATGCAAGAATTTGTTAATAAATGTATGACAATTATTTCTATGACTTAAGATAATTTTCGGCACACTTTCGCTAAGACTGTACAACGGTTGCAGCAATTGCCATATTATGAACATCTTCCTTTACATTAGTTTGTGCAGCACCATGCAGTAATATCATTCTGGGTGGTAGTAAGTGTTGGGGTGTGTGTGGTGTAGTCAGTTCACTTCTGTGCCATTTCATTGTTGATGTCGTACACAACCATAATGAACCTTCGCTGATGTTGGAGAAGAACAGGTTCAACTTTCGCTGATGTTGGAGAAGAACAGGTTCAACTTTCGCTGATGTTGGAGAAGAACAGGTTCAACTTTCGCTGATGTTGGAGAAGAACAGGTTCAACTTTCGCTGATGTTGGAGAAGAACAGGTTCAACTTTCGCTGATGTTGGAGATGAATAAAGATCCATTAGCTTCTGGGAACTGACCCATAGTTCCCAGGCTGCACATCTGGAGTTAAAACAGACAAATATATATATATATATATATTACTCTAGCTCTCGGCGTAGAGGGCGCTGTCTGAACGGAGCACAGACAGACAGACAGACAGACAGACAGACAGATCTACATATCCGAAGAATAACTTATCCTCATACAGATGGTGTTTCGGCTTGAGCCAAAAGGTGTAAGCATCTGATTTTTTTTTAAACGCTGGTGGAGCCTAACAAAAAGTATCCTCTTGTTCGATTCTCACAATTCAAAAAGAAAAAAAAAAACCCTGTCCCCATTCACCTCTACGTCTGTGCTCCAGCTTATCAACCACGCCATCAGCGTTCACTCTAGATGCAGCACTGCCAGTTAAGTTCATCATTTGTAGATGTAGCCAAAAGCTACAGCAATTTATTTCTCGACTAAATTGCTCTCTTTTCCTCAACAAATTACTCGTATCTCTTCTACACGCTTCTTCGCTCTTGTTAGATGTAGTACAGTAGAATCTCTCTTAACCGGCATCCAATTAACTGACATCCAGTTAACCGGCATCCAGTTAACCGGCATCCAGTTAACCGGCAGTACCAAAACAATGGCAACTTCGAAGGTCTAAATTTATACCGGATATTTAAGCCTATGAGATAAGAGAAAGATGCAATGGGCTTCTGACAACACTGTCGTATGTACAGCCAAGTTTAGTAGGGCACACGACTCCTGAACATATGCTTCACACATGAGCCCAGCAGCTCATTGGCTAGGAGAGATCACGTGGGTTGCTTATATATTGTGCCAACAAACTTCCTTCACATACGTACGAGGGGTGATTGTTATGTTCTCAGCCTAAGGTACACATACTTGAAAAACACAATTGATATTAGGTGCATTTGTAGATCAGGTTAATGTAAGATTTAAACACCAAGTTTCAAGAGATTAACTCAACCAATTTTTTACAGGCTACTGAAGCGGTAAGGGGTGGCAGAAATTGAGAAAATAGATAAAATTTCTCATCAAGCAGTCATTCGCTACCTCTGCATCAAGGGCTTATCATCGAAGGAGATCCATGAGGATATGGTAGAGACTCTAGGGGAGAGTGCCCCTTCTTACAGCACAGTGAAGAAATGGACAGCTCAGTTCAAACATAGAAGGGAGAGTCTGGAAGATGATCCCTGTCCAGGAAGACCAAGAACGGTAACCACCGATGAAACCACCGGCAGAATCCATGATATGATAATGAAGGATCGACGACTAACTGAGGCGTACATTACTACTGAGTCGGGCATCTCCCAGGAACGTGTTCATGCCATTATTCACAATGATCTTCACATGACACATGTCTCTGCTTGATGGGTCCTGAAACTTCTTGGAGCAGATCACAAACGACAAAGTCTCAACATGTCAAGAGACAATCTTGCCCATTTTTCTGCAGATCCTGAAAAGTTTCTTCAGCAATTTGTGACTATGGATGAGACTTGGGTTCATCATTTATAGCCAGAAACCAAAGAACAGTCAAAGCAGTGGAAACATCATTGATCCCCACCTCCAGAGAAGGCAAGGGTGGTTCTGTCTGCAGGGAAAGTGATGGCCTCCATCTTTTGGGATACAGAAGGTGTGCTATTGGCAGACTATATTCAAAAGGGCAGAATATTCACTGGAGCCTATTACGCTAATCTTGTGAAGCAACTGTGGGTCAATATGAAGGAAAAGCGTGGAGGGAAATTGACGAGAGGAGTCATCTTTCATCAAGACAGTGCTTCAGTTCACAAGTCGGTGGTGGCAATGGCTGCCATTCATGAATGCGGCTTGCAGCTTCTTGAACATCCTCCTTATTCCCCAGATTTGGTCCCTTCGGACTATTACCTGTTTACCAAACTAAAAAAGGAGCTCAGTGGTCGCAAATTTGCTTCAGATGATGACGTCATTCATGCTGTAGACCACTTTCTACTGGCACAAGATGCTGACTTTTACGAAGAAGGGATCTGTATGCTCCAGGATCGCTGGACTAAGTGCATAAACTTGCGAGGGGACTATGTTGAGAAATAACCCAAAAAGCTGATTAAAAATAAACCGTTGTACCTTAGGCCGAGAACTTATCAATCACCCCTGGTATGCTCCTATCCCAGGTGGTGGCGCTACGGCTACTCCCACGAAAAGTAAAAGAAATGTCCTCACTCTCGAGTTAAAACTCAAATTGCTGGAGAAAATAGAGAGAGGGGCCAGCGAAACGAAATTAATGGAAGTTCAGCTTTGTAGGACATGAAGAAACAAGATGGCCAACTCCGGGCATTAATGATGCCCACAGCTCCAGCGACATTCCAAGTTATGTTCTGTCGCCACATGAATAAACTTATAACAGCTTTCATGTGATAATACGTACTGTAATTTTTTATTGTTGTTTAAATATGATTTTGTCTTCTTCTTCTTCTTCTTCTTCTTCTTCGTTCTCTTCTACCACCAAGACCACCCCGTGATCCCCCTGAATTTACGCCTGTGGTCTTCGATAGGTCCCGTGGTCCCCCCTGTGGTCCCCGAAAGGACCACACGAGATCCCCGAGAGGACCACAAGAGGTTCAGAGTATCGAAGGGCTTGAGCCTGTATTCTCGGTGGGTCTCATAAGCGGGATTGCGTGACACCGTGGTTTTCGTTGCGCCAGTTTAGTCTAGAGTTGGACTTTCTCACCGGAAAACCTCGACGTGTTTTGAATATCAGTGTATCCCCGCTAGGTGAGAGGTGGTTGCCCATCCAGTCCAGCGTTGGACTTTCTCACCGGAAAACGTCAGTGTGATTAGGATACGCATACATCCCCGTCGGGTATGATTTTGTGAAGTACAAAATTATATGTGTGTGATTTTTTAAAAATAAAATTCGCACTTTTTTTTTTTTTTGGTTATTTATTTAATTATGGCCGGTAGATCGAAAAGCCCAACCAATGAACTTCCCATGCTGCTATTTCTACAGACGGCATCACATAACATGAACAGGTAAGTTCTCGTGTTATATATTCAATTATCCGGCAAAATTTCGTATCCGGAATCGGCGAAGTTCCGTTTTTGCCGGTTGAGAGAGATTTTACTGTAAAAGGGGAGAGAACTACGAGAAAAAGAGAAAATTGGGGAGATACGCATTTAGCATAGTCTCTTTTTAGGAGCCCGTAGAAACAGTTTAGTTAGCAGTAGGAACTCGTAGAAACAGTTTAGCATAGTCTTTGTTAACAGTAGGGATCCGTAGAAACGGTTTAGTATAGTCTCTGTTAACAGTAGAAACTTGTAGAAACAGTGTTTAATGTCAAGTTGTTGTTTCATGTTTCCTCAGTCCTCCAGTGTTTCTCATATCTTATATTTCACTCCCCTTCCTCACGCTTTCTAGTTCTTGGCTTAAAAAAAAAACAAAAAAACTTGAAGTTTCTTTTCTCTTGTATCTATCAATGTATAATAGTATTTTAAAAGTCATTGGAAAAAGTCATTTTTAAAATGTATTATTTCTTTTTCTATCTGTTTCTCTCTGTCTCTCTCTCTCTCTCTATCTCTCTCTGCTTAAAATAAAATAAAATACGTCTCTCTCTATCTCTCTCTATCTCTCTCTGCTTAAAATAAAATAAAATAGTCTCTCTCCGCCTCTCTCTCTCTCTCTGTGTCTCTGACTCTCTCTGTTTCTCTCTGTGTGTCTCTGAGTCTCTCTGTCTCGAAGGTCCCATTCCTTCTGCTTTTCCCCCTCTAGTAAAATGAGCTGTGAAAACAGGGACTCGCCACCTTGTGTCGAGGAAACCTGTCTCCTCCCCCTCTCCCTGGAGAATACCTACTTGCGTAGCTGGACATAATGGATTACTTTGCACGCAAGGCTGAAGTAAAGAAGGGCAACAGATTATTATGTATAACTCATTTCTATGTATATAGGAGTTTGTCCGAATCTCAATTCTATGGCTAATGACTTTGTCCGAGTTTCTACTCTACGGCTAAATGATTTTTTTCCGAATCTCTATTCTATGTCTAAATGACTTTGTCAGAATATCTATTCTATGGCTAAATGACTTTGTCCGAGTCTCAGTGTGACAAAAAATAAATAAATAAATAAATAAAATAAATAAATAAATGAAAAGAAATTTGAAAAAAAAACTCACCTAAATGAAACAAAACTGACAAGTGAGACTATAACTGAAATAGAATATGCTTGGGTGAGTCAAAAAGTAACAGCACATCAACGGAAGTAACCATTGAAAATATATGCAAATATTCGAGGGCGAATCAGTCTTTCGATATATTTTTTCAGTAATCATGTCCCTTGATTTGCTGTTTCTTTTACTCTCCGTCAAATATGAAATCTTTGCGCTTTAGAAACAGATGAACAAAATAAAATGTATCAACCGCCCAGCACGCCACAACAGCCTAAATGCTTCTCTCATGACGCTAAAAGAGTCACGGAAGCTCTGACTCACCCACCTACCTCTACCCTCTTCACCAGAATCTTCCGCGCCTTCTCCAGGCAGGCGTCCTGACCTCCCCAGGTCTTGATGATGTCCTCGTGGATGACCCGGCTGAAGCAGAAGCTGATGGAGGGCGGCTTCTTCATGTAGCACTTGTTCAGCTCGTTCAGGATCTCCACAGACTCCAGGAGCGTGCCACGTCGAGGTAGCATTATCTGGAACCAAATATCAAATAACATTGGCCTCGAAGTCCAGCGAAAGTTACACAGTATCATAGGACATTTTCTTTCTTTCTTTTTTTTTTTTAAGGGGATAGGGGATGCTCAACTTTCACTGTGAATTCAGGACTCAACTGCCTCCCCCCCTGTGAAATCAGGTCTCAGTTGCCTTTGTGAATTCACGGCTGATCTGCCGCTATTATATCAGAGCTGACAGTTTCTGCTGTGAATTCACTACTCAACTGACACTGTGAATTCACTACTCAACTGACACTGTGAATTCACTACTCAACTGACACTGTGAATTCACTACTCAACTGACACTGTGAATTCACTACTCAACTGACACTGTGAATTCACTACTCAGCTGACACTGTGAATTCACTACTCAACTGACACTGTGAATTCACTACTCAACTGACACTGTGAATTCACTACTCAACTGACACTGTGAATTCACTACTCAACTGACACTGTGAATTCACTACTCAACTGACACTGTGAATTCACTACTCAACTGACACTGTGAATTCACTACTCAACTGACACTGTGAATTCACTACTCAACTGACACTGTGAATTCACTACTCAACTGACACTGTGAATTCAGAAGTCCCATATTAAAGGAACTGACTTTGTTACTTGATCTCCTTTTCCTCCCTTCATTTCTTCAGAGCTACGAATACCGACTGGCCTGGTGCGCCTCATGTTGCTTGAAAATATTCTCTATTTTCAGCGGAAGTTGCCTCAACATTGAAAAATAATTGAAAACATCAACCAGTTAAAAAAAAACAACAAAACTATCCAGCTTATTTACATATGTTATGAGGAACATAATACAACAATCACAGGAAAATTCAGAGGGAAAAGAGAGAATGAAAGACTGAGGGAAAAATACAGAACGTGGTGACCAAGTGGCAAAAGAAAAGAAAAGAAAGAAAGATGATTGGTTTAAAAAGTCAGTCAGCCCATAAAAGTATGGAAATGTTAACGACTATTGTCGCGATGAATCAATATATCAATCAATAGACCGTCACTTACACAGATTACAGATAAATAGTATTAACAGTTTATCATTCGATGCCCATGTTCCTAGATCTTTAGCAACCCGGCAGCTGCAAAGAATTAAAGCTCCAAGCTGTAGGCTCAACCATTAACCAGTCGGTCAATCAACCAGTTAATCAAACAACCGACCAACCAGCCAAACCAGTCAACCGACAAATCCAACTTACTAGTCTACCTTCCAATCAAGTAATAAATCAACCAAACCAGGAAATCAACTTAACGGCCAATGTACATACCAGCCAACGGACCAGGCAAGCAGCTAGTCAGCCAACAAAGCAAGAATTAATATTTCAAGCAACTAATCAAACAACTAACCAAGAAACTGACCAAACAACTAACCAAGAAACTAACCAAGCAGCTAACCAAGTAACTAAACTAAAAACAATACAATCATGCGACTACCAAACTACAAACCAAGCAACTAACCAAAGAACTAACCAAGAAACCAACCAAGCAACTAACCAAAGAACGAAACAACAACAAAACTAACCAATAAAGGAACCAAAAAGAACCAACCAATCAAGTTATCGTCTGAGCAAGCAAGTTTGCAACTAACAAATTATAAATGAACTGACACAGAAAAGAAGCACAGCCGGACTTACCCCAGCCACGGCTTCAGGAATGCAGCCGTTACAGATCCGGAGTGTGGACTCCACGACATTTTTCATGGTGTACTTGTCCGGATACCCAGCACCCGGAAAAGTGGGCGTCAAACGGATAATTACACCCTTGTAACACATTTAGGGTGGAGAAAAAAAAAACGAGGCATTAAGCGAGTAATCAAATCTTTGTTGTGGTCTCAGAACTTAAACTAGAATGTAAAGCGTGAGATTATCGCCACATTTGAAAAGAAGAGAATCATATTTTAAACACACTGGCTAAATTTAGTAACGCAGATTGTAGAGTGAGGTAGTGAGTACTACAAAGGAAGACAAGCAGCGTCTTAACACTAGAAACTCCGCCAGGTCGACCCTACCACGTGACCTACTTCCAAATACACGTGGTAGTCGTGCAGAGCTTTTATCAGCACCACCAGAACCGCTCGGAGACTGTCTTGGGCATGCCGCTGGTCGAAGTCCCCATCTGGAAGAAGCTCTACGGACAGCACTGGCACAAGACCGGCCGTTTGGCTGAAGCTGGCAAACTTGGCCAGGGAGTTGCTGTTCTCCGTCAGGGCCTGTGATAGACAATATTTGTGGGGCCTACAGTACACAGCCGCCATGACACATACATCAGGGCACAGTGAGTTAGACAAACAAACAAAAAACTTTCAACAGGGCATCAAGTCTTGGAAAGCTCTCAAAGCATATTCCTGATTTCTCATATTCTAAGAGTCTTTTACGACATATGTGTACACAGGGCAGCTGCTAAATCTCTGCACACTTAGAAGCTACTACATTTATGTACACTCAGAAAACACTACATTTCTGTACTTTCAGCATTACTGTATTTCTGTACATTCAGTAAATGCTACATTTATGTTACGTCTAGGGGCTTTTTTTGTACATTCACTAGATACTATATTTATTTGTACATTTAGTAACTGCTACTTTTCTGTACTCTTTAGAACCTACTACATTCTTTGCACACTTAATAGGTACTACATTTCTTTACACTTTTGTAGCTACTATGTTTCCGTAGAGTGGCGAAGTTGTTAGTGCACTGGTCTCTCATGACGAAGGCCAGGGAGTGGAACCCGGCCAGAGACGCCCCAGTCACCCAGCTGTAGAAATGGGTACCCGATTTCTTCTGGAGTTGGGGAAGGAAAGGCGGCCAGGCGTGATACTGACCACATCACCCTCTAGTGTGCTGACAGGTCAAGGAAAATATGGGCACTAACACCATATCCCTATGTGCCTCTAAGACATAACGGGGTTACCTTTTTTTTTTTGTTGTTTCTTCGTATTTCTGTACACTTAGTAGCCATTACATTTTGTATATTCAGTAGCTGAAGATATGAACATTCTCGTCAGATTTCAAGTTTTTCAAAAGATGGCACATCTGGGCTGCTGTGACACCTGCCCCAGGCGTAATGCTGCTGATCAGTTACTCTTCGTGCATGATTCTGAAAGTTCTTGTAACTGACCTAATCCGTTACACGACACACACACACACACACACACACATTTATGTCGCGAATTAAGTCTAGTCTCTTTCACCCTTCACTTCTGACTCTGGTCCCCGCCCTAGAATACATCTAGAGTTGCCATGTGAGTAGCGCACTAGACTCTCACGACTAGGCAAGCGATTCAAGTCCGGCATGGAGGTATTCCGGCAGCCCGTGTGTAGAAATGAGCACCTGACTCCTCTTTGGAGATGAGAGGAAGTAACGACGGCCATTTACGATGTTGGACCACATACTCCTCCAGTGTGCAGCATGGTCAAAGGAAGTATGGGAGCTACCATTACGTCCTCTAGATGCCTCTATATCATGGGTGGTCCGGCTTCACCTTTTGCACGCCTAATTCGTGCTGTGCTATCCCACTTTCCTCATAGCAGTAATGAATTCTCATTTTGATTTCATGCAAGAACATATTTCATCGAGCGTTCACTGCTACAGTCATTTACCGACTTACGGCCGACCGATTTACGGCCGTTCGTACTGACGAACGAGGTCCAACAGACCAAAAAAAAAAAAAGCCGAAAATATTCTAGAAATGGCCAGAACATGCAACTACAGGGAGCTGGATATTTCCATTAAGCTATCATAGAAAGCATAGAAGTCATACTGACCATAATGAAGTCCAGTAAAAATTATATCACATTACAGTTTTTTTTAAATTTCGCCTAATTCAAACTCTTGTACATTAACAAATCTTCACTGGATTAATTTTAAGATGGAAAAATATAAATGGTCAACTTATGGTAGAACACTCGTAACAATAAATGAGAGCTAAGGGACGATAAGGAAAAGTGTCAAGACATGGTGTAACAAAAGATAAATAAGTTGACTGCTGTAAGACTGATTCTTGCAGTGCAGATAATCAGTCAGATAATCAGTTAAATAATCGGTAAAATAGTCAGTCGGATAATCGGTCAGATAATCAGTTAAATAATCAGTCACATAATCAGTTAAATAATCAGTCAGATAATCAGTCAGGGCTGTATGATGCAATTTTGCTTCCAAAAAAAAAAAAGTGAAAAGGAATAGAAAAAATGATGCGAACACGTGGAATTTTTCTTTTTTTGTTTTGTTTTTAAATTAGTAACAAATCAATATTTCGGCGTAATGCTTTTATCAAGGATGGCAAAAATAATGAAGCAACAAATGCAAAGGTAGCATTTGTCCGGAAAGAAATCCTCGCGGATAGGGGGCCTAGCAAGTAATGCGTGGATGTGGATGTTTGTGTGTGGGGGTTGGTTGATAGATGTATGTGTGTATACACTTCTGCGCAGAAGTGAACACGTCATTTAATTATCTGAAAAACTTAAATCAAAAACATTAAAAAAGAAATGATTATACACTTCCAAAAAAAACAAAACCCAAGGAATGATTAATATCTTTTGTGTCTGAAATGAAAGAATATCTAGTAATATGGGGCCAAAGATTGTGTAAAATGATTATAATGAACGCCCGGGCGTTTAACAGATACAGTCAAATGTGTCTACATGTCTACACCAAACAGTGGCACAAAAGCTACCCACAATCCGGCCTATGCCAGGTGATGATCGACGGATTATGTTCGTGGTGGAGGCTGCTAAGAAGCACAACACGGCAGTACGCTTCCACGACACAGGCCCAATTCGTTATTCTGATTTCTCCACTATTAAACATTGCGCGAGTAGGCGTGGGTGATCAAGCTTCAGCACTTTTGTTCAGTCTTCGGGTACGCCAAATTAGCTCGACTACTTGACTTTTACTGTACCTCTTAGTCAGCCCGTTGAGGTGGCTTTCTCCCAGTGCTGCGTTCTGTTTTTTTTTTCTCTTTGGATTTTCCAGTGATCGGGTGCGCACCACAAGGAAATAAAAGCCAGCCGAATGTGCAATAACTATTTTTACTGTCAACGAATCATCATCATCATCGTCATCATCAACACCAGTAGCAGCAGCAGCAACAACAACAACAACAACAACAACATAAAGAATGTACGTAAAATACTCGTGTTTTCACAGGTCTAGAAACAGCACAACCAGATTTCAGTGTATCCATGGCAACACTACGAAGCAGCAGCAGCAGCAGCAGCAACCAACCAGTTGTGATGGCGTGCACCACGTGACCTTGTACACACACCTCCAGAGCGTGAACGCGGCTCCCCGCTCTCTGAATCTCTTACACTCACTGTCAAGGTCATCTAGACCTACAGTTGCCCATTCGCCGAAAGTACCCGGGAGTTTGGTGAAGCCTTTGTCTACCTGGTCAAGTTGCATTTAACAGGAAGTTGTTTCAGTTTTTGTTGTACGATAACATGCGTCTTCTATCAGAATATGTCAGTCAATATGTCATTGTGCTGATGTCAGCCAATATGTCATTGTGCTGATGTCAGCCAATATGTCATTGTGCCGATATCAGCTAATATGTCATTGTGCTGATGTTAGCTAATATGTCATTGTGCTGATATCAGCTAATATGTCATTGTGCTGATATCAGTCACTATGTCATTATGCTGATGTCAGAGAATACATCAGTTATGGATGTCAAGACATGTGTTTGCTGAAGGTAAAGAATACTCTCCATAGACGGAAAACAAAGAATTTTTTTTTTACTAAATCAGTTGAAGTAGAAAGGAGAAATAACGAAAAAGATAAGAAACAGTTAAAATATTTGGGTTATATCAGGAAGCGTAATACAATGATAAAAAAGCATAACTGAGGGGACGTCTGAGTGGCCGAGTGGCTGGTGCTCTAGTCGGTCATGGCGAATCTGGACGGCGGGCGCCCCAGTCAGCCAGGTGTTGGAATGAATACCTGTTTTCTTCTGGAGCTGGAGAAGGAAAGATGGCCAGGTATAACGATGATCACATCGTCGTCTCGTGCGCCTGCAGGTCCTGGAAAATGTGGACCAACATCTTATCCTCTAGGATCTGGAGTGTCAAACTTCAGTAGCCTCAAGGGCTGCTGCAACTGCACGCAAAAGTCAAGTGGCTGACCGCATCTAAATGATCAAATTTCTGCTAACTTACATACACAATGAGAAAGAATGGCAGTTGTGAAACAAAGATGAACTGATTAATTTTTTTTTTCTTTTTATTAGTTTTACAGGTATCCATGTCATTACCTGTTACTGTACTTTACCTGTTACTTTACCTTTTATAACTGAGAGAGAAATTCAAGGAAAGAAAAGCACGAGAACGACAAAAATATAGACGGAGACGGAGAGATAACACAAAGAGAGAGATAATATTCAGCCTAACAGGGAACACCTAGAAAAAGAAAGGACGAAGAAAGTTTGCTACTGCAACCAAATTTCTTGGGAGAAGATGGCACATGATGATTAATGCAAACATGTGACTGTTATGGTTCTAAGGACTGTCGTAGCCGGAGGTGGGATGGAGGATACACTCTCCACTCCAAATAAATGTCTCCAAGGCGTGCGTCTCAAATAGTCTCTGACAGTCAAGTCCAGCTCCTGGACTTCTCGTGGCGGAACTGTTCAAACTGACAGGAGAGGGGGCGAAGGTGAATATCTGGCTCCTGAAAACCAGACGTTTCGGGTAGATGAGTCTTTTTGCAAGCTCATCTGAGAGAAGGAAAACTCTGATTTAAAACCCGCTGCTGGCGAGATTCTTCAGTTGCCTTGCGTGGAGTGGGGCTCCTCCTGGCCAGTGAAGAAAGGTGCGAATGGGGTTGCCGCGCGGCGCCACTGTGGAAAAGGTGAAAGTAAGGATTAAATGAAGTAACCAGTAGCCTCGAGGTCAGGACTGCTCAAATCACGCAAATCAGGACTGCTCTGGAGGTCGGCCACCTTTTATGTGCACTCATACCGGGCGAATTGCATGAACCGGATTAACCCAGGGGTTAAGACACTGATTGTGAGATTCTTCGGATGCCACGCGTGGAGTGAAACTCCTCCCGGCCAATGAAGAAAATGCGAAAAAGCAATGAGGGTTCCGGTGCGACGCCGACGCGAAAAGGTGACGGAAATGATAAAGTGAAGCTTAATCGGTATGTCCAGTAGTCTCGCGGCGCGAACTACTCATACCACGGCACCTCTGCTCTAGAGGCCGGCCACATCCGATATACACCCATACTGATGAAATACGCCTAAACCGGCTTAAACCAGGGGTGAAACCTGATGGCTACTCATATCACGGTACTTCCGCTCTAGAGGTCTGTCACCCAGGGGTGAAACTTAATAGCGGCGAGGATTCGTCCTCCTGAACAAAAGCTCCGTCCTGGTCACAACTAGGAAGGGTAGCGACCACGACCACAAAATGCTGAAGTCAGAGACACTGGACCAGTGCAGTATAGATAGGCAACCACCTCTCACATGGCAGGGATGTATGTGTATCCGAATCACGCCGAGGTTTTCCGGTTAGAAAGTCCAACGCTGGACTGGATGGGCAACCATCTCTCACCCGACGGAGATATACTGATATACAAAACATGTCGAGGTTTTCCGGTGAGAATGTCCAACTCTAGGCTGGATGGGCAACCACTTCTCACCCAGCGGGGATATGCTGAAATCCAAAATACGTCGAGGTTTTCCGGTGAGAAAGCCCAACTCTAGATTAACCTGGTGCAACGAAAACCACGGTGTCACGCAATCCCGCTTCTGCGACCCACCAAGAATTCAGGCCCAAGCCCCACGATACTTTGAACCTCTTGTGATTCTCTCATGGATCTCTTGTGGGCCTCTCGGGGACCACAAGGGGACCACGGGGCACATCGAGGACCACAGGAGTAAATTCATCAGGATCACAGGGTGATCTTAATGGTAGAAGTGAACGAAGAAGATGTGACTGTTATGATGTAAATGAATATGTCATTGTGGTAACGTTAGCCAAACACACATACATACACACCCACCCAGATACAACGTGCACGCTCGCCTTTAACATCAAACACGATCTGTTCCACAGGGATGGCTATAACTTCTGCACTGGACACTGAAACGAATCTAATATGAGCAACAACATTCATTCATTCATTCATTTGCATGTCCCTTGCGGAACTTTGCCTCCCAAACAGCACTCCTGTAGGCCTCTCGGTTGTGAGCAAGATGGCCTGCTGCTGTTGCATCCATTTCCAGATCGTCAACGATGTCTTGCAGCCATCTTCGTCTTGGTCTTCCTCTTTTTCTTTTTCCCATTATGTATCCTTCCAATACGGTTTTCTCTAAATTATCATGACGTTTAATGTGTCCAAAATATTTCAGTTTTCTCTCTTTAATCCTCTTCACTAGCCAGCCTTCTTCAATATTAAGCTCTTGTAGTATAGATATATTTGTCCTTTTTTGTGTCCACGATATTTGGAGAACTCTTCTGTAGCATTTACATTCAAAGGCATTTATGTGTTTCTCAGCTGTTTTGTTAAGTGTCCAGGTCTCACAAGCATATGTTGCTATGGGAAAGATGCATGCCCTAAAAAATCTTATTTTTGTGGTTCTGTCTGCTCCTCTCCACAGATTCTTTATTTGTTTTACTTTCTGAAGAGCGATAGATGTCCTCCTTTTAATTTCCCTCATTGTATCTCCATTATTAGTTAGTAGCGATCCAAGATATTCAAAACTCTCCACTTCTTCCAGTTTTTCCTCATTGATACATATTTCAGTTGCCTTGTTTGTTTTGTCAGTTGTCATCAATTTAGTTTTCTTTGCATTAAGATAGAGGTTCTGCTCTTCGCTGTTCTTGCGGACTGACATAATTAGTTTTTCCATTCCTTTTTGTGTTGTGGAGCAACAACAACAACAACAAAAAACGTACATACTTGTATGTATATGAAATAATTCCACTGACTGCGGGAAGTACAGAAACTAACCTTAATTCTCATTCCACTGACTGTGGGTAGTACAGAAACTAACCCTAATTCTCATTCCATTGATTGTGGGAACTGCAGCAACTAACTTCAACTTTCATTCCACTGATTGTGGGAAGTACAGAAACTAACCCTAATTCGCAGTCCACTAATTATGGGTAGTACAGCAGCTAACCCTAGTTCTCATTCCACTAATTATGGGAAGTACAGTAACTAAACCTAATTCTCGTTCCACTAATTATGGGTAGTACAGAAACTAACCCTAATTCTCATTCCACTAATTATGGGTAGTACAGAAACTAACCCTAATTTCTCGTTCCACCGATTGTGTGGGAACTGCAGAAACTAACCCTAATTCCCACGTGAATCCCCACTTCGTTGAGCGTGGAAGTCATGGGCCTGCTTCTGTAGAACTTGAGCTTGGTCATTTCCTCTCTGAATAGGACGCCGCTGAGAAAGTAGCGCAGCTCCTTGCGGCTGCCCAGCAGGACGTCGAGGTAGCGCATCCTGCAGGCGGACCAAAGAAGGCTGTATAACAGGAAGAGGCTAAATACTGACGAGTAGTGCATAAGATTATGTTACTTTTGTTATAGTTACGGTGATTACACTTTTATTTCTATTCTAACCAAGCAAGGACTATGCGTTACTGCTATAATAGTAACAACATATATGTATATGTGACATACTGTTTTCTTTAACATCGCTGGCATCCACGTGCTTCCTAATACCTCATCTAGACACAGACACAAACAGTGGCAAATTTAGAGGTAACTTAAACCAACTGTCTTTTTTTTTGTTTTTTAAACTCAACCGTTACGCACGAGCCCTTGCCTGTTTGTTTCTGTTCCGCTAATTTTCATGGACCGAAGGCAGTTGTCAACGCTGTCCACAGACTCATCAACTGAAATACAAATATCATCATCGTCATTATCATCACCATCATCATCGTCATCGTCTTTGTCATCATTTTATCGTTATTGCCCACCACCAGCATCCTTCTCGTCGTTTCAGCTTCTACCGCGATTGTTCCGAGAAAGTTATGGATGATTAGAGGGATGGTATTCGGAAAGTTTTAACTTCAAGAACCTTGACCTACCTGCTAAGATGCCCTTTCCAGGCTCCGTCAGGGACTTTGCTAGGCTTCTAAGACGAATCTCAAGGCTTCGTGGGAGGCTTTCCGTGAAACGGGACAAGCTGACGTGTTCTTTGGCCGATTCCACCTTGCGCTTGGGGAAGCTCTTCTTGAACCTGTCCACCTTCGTCTTAGCATGTGTGGGTGTGTTGACTGGCATGGTCTCACAGCCGATGATCCAGACGGGGGGAGAGCCAGATAAGAAATGCTGCTTATTCAAATGCTGTTGCGTGGAGCTTTTGCCTGGACATGACCTTCACATTCTGTACACATTGTGTAATGAGAGTTAGGGAAGATAAGGCAGGTGAATTGTTAGTAGGTGAGGTCCTTTTATGCTGGAATGTTGTACTTCAGTATTGTTTCTTCTTGTTCTTTAAATGCTACTACTACTACTACTAGTACTACTATTACTACTACTACTACTACTACTACTACTACTACTACTACTACTACTACTACTACCACTACTACTATTACTAGTACTACTATTACTACTACTACTACTACTACTACTACTGCTACAACTACTACTACTACTGCTGCTGCTGCTACTACTGCTACTACTACTACTACTACTAGTACTGCTGTTACTAATACTAATACTACTACTACTTCTACTACTACTACTACTACTACTACTATTTCTTCTACTACTACTACTACCACTACAATTACTACTACTACTACTTCTACTGTTACTACTACTACTACTACTACTACTACTACTACTACTATTTTCTCCTTACACAACTACACACTTGCTTTCCTTGCAGTCGACATGCTCACAGATGTCAGAAGAGATTAAGAGAGTTAGACAAGTTGCCTACCTAGTCTACCCAAGTTAAAGGGGAGAGCACCACTAACGAGACCACCTCGAGAGTTACCTTACCCTGTTTGATAGTGCGATGGAGCTGATATTCCAGGTTTCTCTCTGAATGGTCACGATGATCTTGACTTCACGGCCAAGAATTAGAGTAAAATAATGCCCCCCCCCCCCAACAAAGATTAATTTGCTAGAAGTGCACTCTGTTTACAGACTGACTGAAACTTGTCGCTCATGTTCTTAACCACTTTTAGGTTGTGGACCACATTTCAGCCGTGAGCACAGCTGTGAACCACTTTTCAGTCGTGAGAACAGCTGTGAAGAAGCACATTTCAGCCGTGAGCACAGCTGTGAACCAACTTTCAGCCGTGATAACAGCTGTGAACCACCTTTCAGCTGCGAGAACAACTGAAAACCATTCAACAACAGTAAAACATTAAATAGACCCCAGAACATGCAAATGTTTTAGTTTAATCGAGCCAATCCCTCTGCTGCTGGTCTGTGGAGCTATAAAAATCCTTCTCTGGATACCCTGGGGTTTCACAGATCCCATGTCATCAAACCACTGCACTATTTTTATACGTGAGAAAAACAATTCTACCTATAAAAAATGTATATGAAAGAATTTTCCTTTAAAAACTCCGATTTGCTGAATTTTGATGACCTTTGAAAATGTATATTAATTTTATAATACAAATTTCTATTCCCCCGTGTGGTACCCGGGATCTGCAAAGAATAGGACCACTGTACCCTACCACGCATGATCGTAAAAGGCGACTAAGGAAGGTTCGGCATAGGGCCAGCAACCCTATCTGGTAAAAAAAAAACAAACTATCAGACTGCTACAGAAACAGAAGCAAGGGAAAAAACAAATGCAGGTGGAAGGAGAAATGCTTATCAGGAAACTGAGCCCTTGAAGGTTGTGGATGAAAGCCAGCCACTGGAAGTCCCCAGCCTGACTGCAGACCTCCTGGAACCTAAACACAAGATGCAAATAGGCAGCTGGAATGTAAGAACACTTAACCAGACTGGACAACTAGCACAAACCATCAAGGAAATGCACAGATACAAACTAGACATACTAGGAATACAAGAAGCAAGATGGACAGGACAAGGCAGAAGGAAATTAACAACACAGCACACAGAAGATACAATAATATGGTCAGGTAAAGAAGATCTTCATGAAGGAGGAGTAGCATTGATTATAACAAAAGAAGCATCAAGAGCATTACTGAAATAGACCCCTATAAATAAGAGATTATTATATGCACGCTTATATATGGAGAAAAACTGTGCAGTTTCTGTGAAGAAAACATGATGACCAACGTAGGGACAATTTTCCAACATAAAAACATCCATAAAATGGCTTGGAGGTCCCCAGATAAAACCATAGGAAACCAAATCGATCACATACTAATAAACAACAAATGGAAACAGTCACTACAAGATGTGCGAGCAAGGAAAGGAGCAGATGTAGGAAGTGATCACAACCTTCTGGTAGCAAAAATAAAACTAAAATTAAGCAAAGCCAAAATCGGAGAACACAGCTGTGATACAGCAAAACTGAAAGACAAGCAAACAAGGAATGAATTCTCAATAGTACTTAAGAACTACTTCAATGTCCTACAAGACGAAGCAGAAATGTCCATACTAGAGTTCAATAAAACACTACAGGAAACAGCAAAAGAGGTGCTGGGATATCGGAAACGGAAAAAAAGAGGAATGGATAAGCAAGACCACATGGGAAAAGATAGAGCAAAGAAAAGAAATCAAGAAAAAATTACCGAACACCAAATCACAAAGGCTAAAAGAACAAGATTTAAGTAATTATGCACAAAAAGACAAAGAAGTGAAAGAATCATGCCGTCAAGACAAACGTCAATACTATGACAACTTAGCAGAAACAGCAAAGAAAGCAGCATATGCAAATGACATGAAAACCATATAAGCAGTAGACTAGTTAATGAAGGAGGCAACATCAAACAAACGCAGAGGATTACAATGGACCCTTGACACAGTGCTGGAGGACCTTGACTTTGCGGACGACATTTGTCTACTATCAACCAGTCACAAAAATATGCAAGATAAAATAAACAAGTTAACCCAGAATGCAAACAACATAGGACTAAAGATCAACGTAGAAAAGACAAAGTTAATGAAGCAGAATGTGAACAACAGAAATGTACTCAGAGTAGATAGCAAGTTAGTGGAGGAGGTCAATGAATTTGTATACCTTGGCAGTAAAGTAGTAGAAAATGGAGACAGCACAGAGGACATCAACAGCAGACTTACTAGAGCAAACCAAGCTTTTGCAATGCTGCAGAATATATGGAAATCTAAAAAAACTAAACATAAATATGAAAATCATGATATTTAAGAGTAATGTTCTAAGTGTACTACTCTATGGAAGTGAATGCTGGAAAATCACCAAAACCATAGAAAACAAGTTGAATTCTTTCCAGACTAAATGTTTACGAAGAATTAGAAAAATATTTTGGCCAAACACCATAAGAAATAACATCTTGTTGGTAGAAACGCAGATGAAGCCATTGACAGCAATTAATGAGGAAAGACGCTGGCGATGGTTGGGACATGTGCTCCGAATGACTGACAACTCACTACCAAAAATAGCACTAAGATGGACACCATAGGGGAATAGAAGTAAGGGTGGACCACAACAGACATGGAGAAGAACAACAGAGAGGATGTTAAGCAATAGAGGGCTCACCTGGGCAAGAACAGAAAAAAGGGCAAAGGACAGGCATTTGAGGAAAACCCTTGCCCAAGCCCCATGTGCCCTGGGCACTTAAGGTTCAGAGAGAGAGAGAGAGAGAGAGAGAGAGAGAGAGAGAGAGAGAAATTTCTATTAATTTTATAATAAACAATTTTTATAATTAAAATGTATATTAGTTTTGTTATGAAAATGTACATTAATTTTATAATTAAAAATGTATATTAATGATTTATTTATTGAACAAAACAGCATTGCTGATGTTAGATTTTCTTGAACCTTCTCTTCTCCCCTGTTAATAACCATAAACTTTTTCAACTCCCCCCTCCTCCCTTTTCCACTCCCCCTCCCCCCAAACCCATAACCCCACTTGTTGACATAGTTCACTGACAGCCTCAGCGATGACAGAAATTATCAACTGCCTACTTTCTCTACTTCTATGACAGATTTTGATTGTCGGTGAATGTAGAAGCTGATCTATGCAAGCGAAGTCTAGACATAGTAAAGATCTCTTTTCACAGATCTTGTGGAAAACATATCGCACACATAAAAATCTTACACAAACTTGATTGTTCAGTTGAAACTAGAAAACTCTGGGAAATTATAGAAAAAATGGCGGCAGGAAGACATTCATTTTTCAACACACTGACATTTAACCCTTTCAGCACGCTTTCTAATGACGTCAATATCGAGATTTGCGTCAGCTATGAATATTCAATAAGAATATTCAAAGTTAAGATTACTGAATTCAAATGTAATATCCACCCTCAGTTTTGCATGCGAAAACTGGAAAACAACTGAAGAAACAGACAAGAAGTTAGACTCTTTTGAAAACAAATGCCTAAGGAAAATACTCGATATAAAGTGGAACGAATTCAAGAACAATGCAGAGATAAGGCAGATGAGCAAACAACAACCAGTCTTATGGGTGATCAGAAAAAGAAGGTGGACATATGTTGATCATGTGATGAGAAAAAACAAATCAGAGAATGACAAAACAAGCTATCAAGTGAAACATAACAGACCGACCAAAAAAGAGGTCGCGCACGTGAAATTCTAAAGAGGACATTGTTAAGACAGGCCAGTTTAGTTAGCATAAGCTTGCCGAAAACAACCCTATATGACGTTTAACGACAAGGGAAGGATGTAAAATGTAAGTTGAACATTCAGTGAAAAAAGTGAACAATGGAATTCAGGTTGTCCAATCTGGTAAGGTATGTACGAATTTTACATACTTTCTGAAGGCCTTTATCAGTATACCATCTCGTTTTCAGTATTTCTTCAAATATTTTAATGATTAGTTTCATATTCATAGGGAGCATTTATTCTCTATTTACAATTTCCTTGTTTTCACTGTGAGAATACATGTAAATGAAATGGCAGGCAGACTTGCTGGACAGGCTAAAATAAATGGCAGGCTGAGAATGGACAAGGGGGATATTGCTCAATTGTACTGGACAGACTGCAGGAAAATGAAGAGCGGGAATGGAAGAACAATGCAGCTGTGAGGAGAATACTGGAACTAGGACAAATTAAGGGACAGTTAGTCAGTCATTTCCATGTCCCTTGCGGAACTTTGCCTCCCTAACAGCTCTCTGTAGGTCTCTCGGTTGTAGCAAGATGCCCTGCTGTTGTTGCATCCATTTGCAGATTATAAACGATGACTTGCAGACAACTTCGCTTTGGTCTTCCTCTCTTTATTTTTCCCATTATGCACCCTTCCAAGATGGTCTTCTCTAAAATCTAATGACGTTTAATGTCCACAATATTTAAGTTTTCTCTGTTTAATTCTCTTTACTAGTCAACCTTCTTCAATACTAAGTTCTTGTAATATGGATATATTTGTCTTTTTATTTTTGTGTCCGTGATATTTTGAAGAAATCTTCTGTAGCATTTACAATAAAAAGCATTTATGTGTTTCTCAGCTGTTTTGTTGTGTCCAGGTCTCACAGAACATACGTTGCGATGGGAACGATGCATGCCCTTAAAAATCTTATTTTTGTAGTTCTGTCTGTTCCTCTCCACAGATTCTTTATTTGTTTTACTTTCTGAAGAGCGATAGATGTCCTCCTTTTAATTTCCCTCATAGTATCCCCATTATTAGTTAGCTGTGATCCAAGATATTCAAAACTCTCCACCTCTTCCAATTTTTCGTCACTGATGAATATTTCAGCTGCCTTGTTTGTTTTGCCAGTTTTCTTCACATTAAGATAGAGGTTTTGCTCTTGACCATTCTTACGGACTGTTATAATTCGTTGTTTTCATTTCTTTTTGTATTGTAGACGGTAATACTGTATCATAAGCATTATCTAATCTCTTGAATGTCATAACCTCCAGTTGTTATGGCATCGTAATACTCCTTGTCTACATCTTCTCTGACATTCCTCCTGATGTTTTTAGTATATCATTATACAAGTTAAATAAGTAAGGCGACAGTATGCACCCCTGATGGATCCCTTGTTTTATGTCAAACCAGGTTGTCTGACCATTTACTCTTACTGCAGCCAAGTTAAGGGAGCTGGTAGGAGGTCTGAGCTGTGGCAGAAAACGTGTCGTAAACAGCCGACACTTGATGTCAACTACAGCATTTGCAAACATACTCTTGGGTCGATGCCGCAGCACGGGTTGGAGCATATAACTGGGGGTGTGGGGTGTCCTGAAAGCAGTGAAGCCGGAGTTTGAATTCTGAACCTTGAACCTTGGTTTTTTTTTTTTTCACGTTAAAATGAAACACGTAAATCTAGAGAAATTGTTTTGTTTTGTTTTTCTTTTTTTCAATTTTTGTTTGTTTGTTACAATCTAAGTTTGCTTTTGAACTGGGCTGAGTTCTTTATTTTCGGGACGTAACTCTGCCTTATGTCCGCCCCTCCCCTCGTGTAGTAACCGCTCAATGCTGTAAACTGCGCATGTCTCTTCTCCGGGCAGACACTCTCCTTCTTCAGAGATCATATTTCCCAATATCTCTATGCCGAGTACTCGTTTCTACATCTTCTGTCGACTGGAGAGCGGCAGTAGATACCCTCCAAAACTTCAGAATGAGAAAGCATGTCTCTATACAGCCAGGCTACTCTCTCGCATGCGCTTTCAGATGCAGCGTTTATATGTTAATGATGGGCATTTCTTAAAGTGACCTTTTTTTTTCTCTACCAGTCTTCTCTCTACCAGTCTTCTCTCTACCAGTCTTCTCTCTACCAGTCTTCTTTCTACCAGTCTTCTCTCTATCAGTCTTCTCTCTACCAGTCTTCTCTCTACCAGTCTTCTCTCTACCAGTCTTCTCTCTGTCAGTCTTCTCTCTACCAGTCTTCTCTCTACCAGTCTTCTCTCTGTCACTCTTTATCAGTGTACTCTGCCGTTCTTTCTGTCTGTCTGTCTGTCTCTCTCTCTCTGTTTCTCCATCTTAGTAAATAGCATATTGCCATTAAATGTGGAGAAAATGTGTTGCTGTCCTGCAAGACGCCACAGGGAGGCTACTGTTTACCCAATCACTGACTACTTACATGGATGGATGGGTGGTTAAATGTGCAGATTACGTTTTATAACCTTCTCCTTCTCCTCCTCCTTACTCCTCCTCCTCCTCCTTCTTCTTCTTCGTCTTCTTCTTCTTCTTCAGTAGTTTTCCGATCCATTAAGGCTCATTGTTGCAGATACAGTTCGCCTACATTCCTCTCTATTCTCTGCATATAACCTTGTTTCTACAGTGTACGAGTGCATACGTGTATCCTACATCCTCAAGACAAAATTCTCCTGCATCTGCGAAGGTAGATACTGTAAAGTTTCCCTGGCGGCAGAGATATAGTTCCACACACAGAAGACAGCTGGTGTTTCAAAAGAATTTTTTTCCCGATTGTTTTTAAAATTGTACAGCACTTGCAGCTGATACCAGATCCACCCCCATGCATGCAGCTGGCAGGTGATAGAAAAATATAGGGGAACGAAACGGAATAGAAAAAATGAGTTTGCACTCGATGGCATTTTAGAGAGCAAAAGACCAGTTTAGGTCTTTTGTGGCAGCTACGGGAGGTTTATTAATATCTGTCCAAATGTAGTTCGGAACTGGACAATGGTGGAATCATCCTTGTCACTCTGATGTGTCGAAATGTGACAAGAAATCGGATAAATCAAAAACGGTCACTTCATAGTTCAGCTTTGAAGTCCGAACTATGGAATTTCATTTCTAAACTTTCCTGTATGCCTCAGTCTTTTGTAGGAGATCTTCAGTATTTGTGGGCGTGGCTTTCACACAATAGGAAGGTCCAGCAGGTGAGTGTCCATACACTGTGTCCAGCGTACCAGGGCAGTAACGATGGTAACAGGAACGGCAACTATAGAAGAATTATTTTGGAAAGAGTTATTGTTCTTGCGCACTGCTTCAGTTTTTGACGCACAGCAAAGTAATCCCAAGCATTTTTATCTGTTATTTTGCTGTTTGGAGGATTATCCTTTTCAAATATTTTAATAAAAGGGGACCATTTGTTTTGTTCCCTTTTGATCTAACTTGACTTCTCGCATCACTTGCCCGTAAGCCTGATTTCGATTATGGCTGACTCTGTGAAGTCTAGGTTTCATGATAACTGGATTGGAGTGTACAGTCAGTCATCTAGTTCATTTGATTCTTGTGAAGCGTTTCCCATGGACTGCCTTGTAGAACACTTGCTCCACTGAATCTTCCCATGTCCTTGTTCTCATTCGCGTAGAAGCTGTGTAGCCTTTAGCGGTGGTGATGTTGAGAAGCAGTCATAATATAGGATTCTGCTGCCATTTCTGGCCATTCCGATGTTACATATAAGATGGTGGCAAGGAACTCGGACGTAGTTGGAAAAGTGGTCTTTGAGGGCCACTGGTTCAATGCAGGAATCCTTAACTAGTGGTTTTCATACCTAATGGTACTTAATGGAACCAAATGATGGCATACAAGGGCCAAATGATGGGAGTAATGGAACAAATTGAAGAGGGTTAAGGGAACCAAATGATGTGGTAAAGGAACTAAATGATGTGGTAAGGGAACTAAAGATGTGGTAAGGCAACCAAATGAAGGGGGGGGGGGGGTAAGGGAACCATATGATGTGATAAGGGAACTAAATGATGTGATAAGGGAACTAAATGATGTGAGAATTGAACCAAATGATGGGTTAAGTGAACCAAATGATGGTGGTATCGGAACCAACTGACGGGTATGAGGGAACCAAATGATATGGGTAATAGAATAACTGCGCAATGGTAACCAAAAATGGCGATATGGGAACCAAATGATGAGGGCATGGGAAACAAATGATGAGGCTATGAGAACGAAATGACGTGGATATCATTCATTCATTCATTCATTCATTTGCATGTCCCTTGCGGAACTTTGCCTCCCAAACAGCACTCCTGTAGGCCTCTCGGTTGTGAGCAAGATGGCCTGCTGCTGTTGCATCCATTTCCAGATCGTCAACGATGTCTTGCAGCCATCTTCGTCTTGGTCTTCCTCTTTTTCTTTTTCCCATTATGTATCCTTCCAATACGGTCTTCTCTAAATTATCATGACGTTTAATGTGTCCAAAATATTTCAGTTTTCTCTCTTTAATCCTCTTCACTAGCCAGCCTTCTTCAATATTAAGCTCTTGTAGTATAGATATATTTGTTCTTTGCTACGATCACTGACTAGTACAGTCACTGCCCGGAAGGAAAGCAATGGTAAACTATCTTCTGGAAACATACCAAGAAACCCAAGCAGCAATCATGGAAAGTCAATTAGGAAAAAGATCTGGTGGTGACGCCTCCAGGCCAGATAGACGTGGATATAGGAATTAAAAATGGAGATATGGGAACTAACTGACGGAGGTATCGGAACCAAATGGTGGACAATCCTTTTGGGATCTATACTTGTAAAAACGCTAAGAACCGCTGTTTAAGACTAAATCTGACCAGAGGACCTTTTCGCTCGTGTATAAATATCCAGGATATAGTCAGTGGCTTTTTGTTTGTGTAGAAATATCCAGGATATAGGCATTAACCTTTTGTTTGTGTAGAAATATCCATTACGTCGTCAGTGCCATTTTTTTTCAATGTAGAAATATCCAGCAGATCGTCAGTGCCTTTTTGTCTATGTAGAAATATCCAGCAGATCGTCAGTGCCATTTTGCCTGTGTAGGAATGTCCAACACATTGTTAGTGCTCCTTTGTTTGCGTGAAAATATCCAGTAGGCCGTCAGTGCCCTTTTGTTTGTGTGAAAATATCCAGTAGGCCGTCAGTGCCCTTTTGTTTGTGTGAAAATA
Source organism: Achatina immaculata (assembly GCA_009760885.1). Lineage (NCBI taxonomy): Eukaryota > Metazoa > Mollusca > Gastropoda > Stylommatophora > Achatinidae > Lissachatina > Lissachatina immaculata. The sequence goes on along the minus strand of CM019716.1, from coordinate 66,990,925 downwards.
TCCAGTAGACCAGACAGTCAGTGCCATTTTGTTTGTGTGAAAATATCCAGTAGGCCGTCAGTGCCCTTTTGTTTGTGTGAAAATATCCAGTAGGCCGTCAGTGCCCTTTTGTCTGTGTGAAAATATCCAGTAGACCAGACAGTCAGTGCCATTTTGTTTGTGTGAAAATATCCAGTAGGCCGTCAGTGCCCTTTTGTTTGTGTGAAAATATCCAGTAGGCCGTCAGTGCCCTTTTGTTTGTGTGAAAATATCCAGTAGACCAGACAGTCAGTGCCATTTTGTTTGTGTGAAAATATCCAGTAGGCCGTCAGTGCCCTTTTGTTTGTGTGAAAATATCCAGTAGGCCGTCAGTGCCCTTTTGTCTGCGCAATGGTAACCAAAAATGGCGATATGGGAACCAAATGATGAGGGCATGGGAAACAAATGATTTGGCTATGAGAACGAAATGACGTGGATATCATTCATTCATTCATTCATTCATTCATTCATTCATTCATTCATTCATTCATTTGCATGTCCCTTGCGGAACTTTGCCTCCCAAACAGCACTCCTGTAGGCCTCTCGGTTGTGAGCAAGATGGCCTGCTGCTGTTGCATCCATTTCCAGATCGTCAACGATGTCTTGCAGCCATCTTCGTCTTGGTCTTCCTCTTTTTCTTTTTCCCATTATGTATCCTTCCAATACGGTCTTCTCTAAATTATCATGACGTTTAATGTGTCCAAAATATTTCAGTTTTCTCTCTTTAATCCTCTTCACTAGCCAGCCTTCTTCAATATTAAGCTCTTGTAGTATAGATATATTTGTTCTTTGCTACGATCACTGACTAGTACAGTCACTGCCCGGAAGGAAAGCAATGGTAAACTATCTTCTGGAAACATACCAAGAAACCCAAGCAGCAATCATGGAAAGTCAATTAGGAAAAAGATCTGGTGGTGACGCCTCCAGGCCAGATAGACGTGGATATAGGAATTAAAAATGGAGATATGGGAACTAACTGACGGAGGTATCGGAACCAATTGACGGGTATGAGGGAACCAAATGATATGGGTAAGAGAATAACTGCGCAATGGTAACCAAAAATGGCGATATGGGAACCAAATGATGAGGGCATGGGAAACAAATGATTTGGCTATGAGAACGAAATGACGTGGATATCATTCATTCATTCATTCATTCATTTGCATGTCCCTTGCGGAACTTTGCCTCCCAAACAGCACTCCTGTAGGCCTCTCGGTTGTGAGCAAGATGGCCCGCTGCTGTTGCATCCATTTCCAGATCGTCAACGATGTCTTGCAGCCATCTTCGTCTTGGTCTTCCTCTTTTTCTTTTTCCCATTATGTATCCTTCCAATACGGTCTTCTCTAAATTATCATGACGTTTAATGTGTCCAAAATATTTCAGTTTTCTCTCTTTAATCCTCTTCACTAGCCAGCCTTCTTCAATATTAAGCTCTTGTAGTATAGATATATTTGTTCTTTGCTACGATCACTGACTAGTACAGTCACTGCCCGGAAGGAAAGCAATGGTAAACTATCTTCTGGAAACATACCAAGAAACCCAAGCAGCAATCATGGAAAGTCAATTAGGAAAAAGATCTGGTGGTGACGCCTCCAGGCCAGATAGACGTGGATATAGGAATTAAAAATGGAGATATGGGAACTAACTGACGGAGGTATCGGAACCAAATGGTGGACAATCCTTTTGGGATCTATACTTGTAAAAACGCTAAGAACCGCTGTTTAAGACTAAATCTGACCAGAGAACCTTTTCGCTCGTGTATAAATATCCAGGATATAGTCAGTGGCTTTTTGTTTGTGTAGAAATATCCAGGATATAGGCATTAACCTTTTGTTTGTGTAGAAATATCCATTACGTCGTCAGTGCCATTTTTTTTCAATGTAGAAATATCCAGCAGATCGTCAGTGCCTTTTTGTCTATGTAGAAATATCCAGCAGATCGTCAGTGCCATTTTGCCTGTGTAGGAATGTCCAACACATTGTTAGTGCTCCTTTGTTTGCGTGAAAATATCCAGTAGGCCGTCAGTGCCCTTTTGTTTGTGTGAAAATATCCAGTAGGCCGTCAGTGCCCTTTTGTTTGTGTGAAAATATCCAGTAGACCAGACAGTCAGTGCCATTTTGTTTGTGTGAAAATATCCAGTAGGCCGTCAGTGCCCTTTTGTTTGTGTGAAAATATCCAGTAGGCCGTCAGTGCCCTTTTGTCTGTGTGAAAATATCCAGTAGACCAGACAGTCAGTGCCATTTTGTTTGTGTGAAAATATCCAGTAGGCCGTCAGTGCCATTTTGTTTGTGTAAAAATATCCAGTAGGCCGTCAGTGCCTTTTGTTTGTGTAAAAATATCCAGTAGACCAGACAGTCAGTGCCATTTTGTTGTGTGAAAATATCCAGTAGGCCGTCAGTGCCATTTTGTTTGTGTGAAAATATCCAGTAGGCCGTCAGTGCCCTTTTGTTTGTGTGAAAATATCCAGTAGACAGACAGTCAGTGCCATTTTGTTTGTGTAAAAATATCCAGTAGGCCGTCAGTGCCATTTTGTTGTGTGAAAATATCCAGTAGGCCGTCAGTGCCATTTTGTTGTGTGAAAATATCCAGTAGGCCGTCAGTGCCCTTTTGTTTGTGTGAAAATATCCAGTAGACCGACAGTCAGTGCCATTTTGTTTGTGTGAAAATATCCAGTAGGCCGTCAGTGCCCTTTTGTTTGTGTGAAAATATCCAGTAGACAGACAGTCAGTGCCATTTTGTTTGTGTGAAAATATCCAGTAGGCGTCAGTGCCCTTTTGTTTGTGTGAAAATATCCAGTAGGCCGTCAGTGCCCTTTTGTTTGTGTGAAAATATCCAGTAGACCAGACAGTCAGTGCCATTTTGTTTGTGTGAAAATATCCAGTAGGCCGTCAGTGCCCTTTTGTTTGTGTGAAAATATCCAGTAGGCCGTCAGTGCCCTTTTGTCTGTGTGAAAATATCCAGTAGACCAGACAGTCAGTGCCATTTTGTTTGTGTGAAAATATCCAGTAGGCCGTCAGTGCCATTTTGTTTTTGTGAAAATATCCAGTAGGCCGTCAGTGCCCTTTTGTTTGTGTGAAAATATCCAGTAGACCAGACAGTCAGTGCCATTTTGTTTGTGTGAAAATATCCAGTAGCCGTCAGTGCCATTTTGTTTGTGTGAAAATATCCAGTAGGCCGTCAGTGCCATTTTGTTTGTGTGAAAATATCCAGTAGGCCGTCAGTGCCCTTTTGTTTGTGTGAAAATATCCAGTAGACCAGACAGTCAGTGCCATTTTGTTTGTGTGAAAATATCCAGTAGGCCGTCAGTGCCCTTTTGTTTGTGTGAAAATATCCAGTAGACCAGACAGTCAGTGCCATTTTGTTTGTGTGAAAATATCCAGTAGGCCGTCAGTGCCCTTTTGTTTGTGTGAAAATATCCAGTAGGCTGTCAGTGCCCTTTTGTTTGTGTGAAAATATCCAGTAGACCAGACAGTCAGTGCCATTTTGTTTGTGTGAAAATATCCAGTAGGCCGTCAGTGCTCTTTTGTTTGTGTGAAAATATCCAGTAGGCCGCCAGTGCCCTTTTGTTTGTGTGAAAATATCCAGTAGACCAGACAGTCAGTGCCATTTTGTTTGTGTGAAAATATCCAGTAGACCAGACAGTCAGTGCCATTTTGTTTGTGTGAAAATATCCAGTAGACCAGACAGTCAGTGCCATTTTGTTTGTGTGAAAATATCCAGTAGGCTGTCAGTGCCCTTTTGTTTGTGCGAAAATATCCAGTAGGCCGTCAGTGCCCTTTTGTTTGTGTGAAAATATCCAGTAGGCCGTCAGTGCCCTTTTGTTTGTGTGAAAATATCCAGTAGGCCGTCAGTGCCCTTTTGTTTGTGTGAAAATATCCAGTAGACCAGACAGTCAGTATGTGTACTATCACCAACATTATTTATCTTGGCAGTAGACTGGTTAATGAAGGAGGCAACATCAGACAAACGCAGAGGATTACAATGGACCCTTGACACAGTGCTGGAGGACCTTGACTTTGCGGACGACATTTGTCTATTATCAAGCAGTCACAAAGATATGCAAGATAAAATAAACAAGTTAACTCAGAATGCAAACAACATAGGACTAAAGATCAACGTAGGAAAGACAAAGTTAATGAAGCAAAATGTGAACAACAGAAATGTACTCAGAGTAGATAACAAGTTAGTGGAGGAGGTCAACGAATTTGTATACCTTGGCAGCAGAGTAGTAGAAAATGGAGACAGCACAGAGGACATCAACAGCAGACTTACTAGAGCAAACCAGGCTTTTGCAATGCTACAGAATATATGGAAATCAAATAAACTAAGCATAAATATGAAAATCAGGATATTTAAGAGTAATGTTCTAAGTGTACTACTCTATGGAAGTGAGTGCTGGAAAATCACCAAAACCATAGAAAACAAGTTGAATTCTTTCCAGACTAAATGTTTACGTAGAATTAAAAAAATATTTTGGCCAAACACCATAAGAAATAACATTTTATTGGCAGAAATGCAGATGAAACCACTGACAACAATTATTGAGGAAAGACGCTGGCGATGGTTGGGACATGTGCTCCGAATGACAGACAACTCACTACCAAAAATAGCACTAAGATGGACACCACAGGGGAGCAGAAGTAAGGGTAGACCAAAAGAGACATGGAGAAGAACAACAGAAAGGATGTTGAGCAACAGAGGGCTCACCTGGGCAAGAGCAGAAAAAAAGGCGAAAGACAGGCATTTGTGGAAAACCCTTGCGGAAGCCCCATGTGCCCTGGGCACTTAAGGTTCAGAGAGAGAGAGAGACAGTCAGTGCCATTTTGTTTGTGTGAAAATATCCAGTAGGCCGTCAGTGCCCTTTTGTTTGTGTGAAAATATCCAGTAGGCTGTCAGTGCCCTTTTGTTTGTGTGAAAATATCCAGTAGACCAGACAGTCAGTGCCATTTTGTTTGTGTGAAAATATCCAGTAGACCAGACAGTCAGTGCCATTTTGTTTGTGTGAAAATATCCAGTAGACCAGACAGTCAGTGCCATTTTGTTTGTGTGAAAATATCCAGCAGGCCGTAACTGCGCCAGAATCGTATCATCGGTCCAGATCTCCGACCTTGTTGACCTTGAAGTTAGATGCACCCTTAAACGATGCGCTCTCGGAGTCCTGCCTCAGACATATTTTCCAAGTGGGCGAGGATTTGTTCAGTCCTGTGAATCGATCAAAGGACAGGCAAAAATAGACTCTCAGAGCCTGGCACAGTCGCACATCGCAGTGAATGGAGGGCCCGGGAGTTATTAAAATGTCCATCAAAGACGTGCCCATCGGAGCAATTCTCCTCTGCTGGCAGCTAATCCAACTCTTATCCAAAGTCACAAGAGTCAATAACTCGACTTTTGTTCAAGAGGTAGGAATCCAGTATCCATACGCAGCATCAGCACTGAGTCGTTTGTTCATTAGTTCTCGTTATTTGAACTTCAGTCGTATGTTCATTAGTTCTCGTGTGTGAATCTGAAACTCTGCTACCAGATCAGTCTCTTCAGTGTGGCACGAGAAACGAGGAAGATGTCAGTGCCGGAATTCACGACAAACCAGAAACAAACTACGAGGTCCCCAGAGAAGTTTCACAACAACGAGAACTACTAGTTAAAATGATAAGAAAAAGTCCACATTTCTTTCATGAGAAGGCGGAAGCTAGAGAACTTAGTAATAACTGGAAAACTCAAAGTAAAAGGGAAAAGAGGAAGGCCAAGAGAAAAATATCTCAGTGAACTGACCATGTGCATGGGAAAATGAAAAAAAAAAGCCTTTGAAGTGATCGGAAACACCAAGGACTGCACAAGATGGAGAAGTAGGATTGCGAAGACTATCCGGCGTGGCACAATAATAATAATAATAATAATCCATATCTGGTAAAGACCCTATTCGAATTCTGTTCTCAATGTTAATCTGTTGTGCTCCCTTCATTCTGAATACCACTGTGGGGCGCGACCGCCCTCAACAAGGACAGATATTCACTGACTGTTCAAATTCCCACAGTCCACTGTTACTATCCAGGACTTATTCCAACTAATTCATGTGGTATCTTGTCGTGAAAAGAGCTTTTCATTTCACTTTTTTTTTTTTTTGTCGAATTGATTTGAACATAAAGACACTCTGAAATACTCCACCCATGTCATTCACAGAGGGGGTCAATTTTCTCAAGGTTGCTTTAGACCTGTAGCGTATGTTTTACGTTGAAATAAATATCTGGAGGTCCCTTGCTCTTTGCTATTAAAGAAACGAATTTGATCAGGGGAAAGTATAGTTTTTGTGGTGGTGTGTGTGGACGTTAGAAAGGAGTTATGTGGCTCCAACTGTGTTGATATATACGTAATATAAAACGTATAGAATAGGTCTAGTGTTTAATAGAAATTGTGATAAATAAGTTCCCGGACGTTTATCACATAGAAACCCTGTCAAAACTACAGGGAATGATTGATGGGCTGGTTTACTATGTCACTGAAAGGAGAGCTTCTCTTTGGAGTTGATGCCCTTTGTGGAACATGATAGATGGTGGGCGTCTCCATCCATCCATCCATCCATCCATCCATCCATCCGTCCATCCATCCATCCATGCATCCTTCCATCCATCCATCCATCCATCCATCCATCCAAACATCCATCCAAACATCCATCCATCCATCCATCCATCCATCCATCCATCTATCCATCCATCCATCCATCCATCCATCCACACTAAGAACTGTAAGTAACAGAGAAAGAGACCACTCTTGCAAGAGACGGAGAGATGAAGATACAGAAACCTTAAATATCCTATTACATGAAGCGCAGTTCTGAGAGACATCTCAACACTGAAGGAAACAAGACAAGACACCACAAGACACCACAAGACAAGACAAGACACCACAAGTTTGTTATGATCTGATATGGAGATTTATCATCTCAAATGTAAGAGATAATAATTATGAAAATCAGAGGTGTGAACATTTTAAAAAGTTAAAAAGTAAGAACCGTTTCATAGAAAATATGTGAAAAGTATTTTGTAACTGTAATGGTATGAGGCCTTAGCTTAAGATGTAAGAACTGGGAGTTTTATGTGTTGTATGTCCAGCATTATTGTATGTCCAGTATGTCATAATGAGAAATATAGGGAGTGTGCCAGGAATATCAATTGGCGATTGCAACCTTAACAAATTAAGATATGCAGACGACACAGTTCTGAATGCTAAAAGTGAAAGGGAGCTACAGGCTCTTCTGGACATCGTGGTTCGTGAAAGTAAAAGTAAAGGTCTCAGCCTGAATAAAAAGAAGACTGAAGTGATGGTCATCTCAAAGAAAAGAATACCACCAAAATATAGCATTACCATCGATGGTACAGAACTGAAACAAGTTGATAGATTCAAGTACTTAGGAATGATTATAAAAGCTGACGGGAAATGTCACAACGAAATAAAAAGCTGACATGCTCGGGCCAAGCCAGCATTCCAGAAAATGAGAAACATCTTGTGCAACAGATCCATATCAATGGAAACAAGATTCCGAGTACTTAAATGTTACATCGAGCCAACTTTGTTTTATGGATGTGAAGCATGGTCTATGAATAAGAGAGTACAGCGAGAAATGAAGGCCATGGAGATGTGGTTTATAAGAAGAATGTTGAAGGTACCATGGACGGCTAAGAAAACCAACGAAGAAGTCTTAAGAGAGGCCGGAGTTAAAAAAGGCAAATTGCAGCAAAGATCAGAGGCAGGCAAGCGAGATTTGTAGGGCATTTTCTGAGAAGAGAAAAATTGGAACATACTGTGGCATCTGGAAAAATTGAAGGAAGAACAGACAGAGGAAGACAGAGACAGAAGTTACTAGATGGGCTGTCAGTGTGTCTAGGAAGAAAGTCGCCGGTGTATTTCATAGTCAGTTCTAAAGACAGGGAATTGTGGAGAGAAATGATCGCCTACGCCACGCGGCATAGCACTTGATTTATTGATTGATGTCCAGTTTTAGATATAAGAGCTGAGGATATTATATGTTGTGTGCCGTGATTAACAAGTAAGAGTAGGAAGAAAGATGTATTTTGTGCCATGTTTTATATGTAAGAGCGAAGAGCAAAATGCACTCATTCTAGACACCCAAAGATTATGTAAAAAAAAAACTAAACAACATACAACTAGTGTAATCAGCTGCTGCGGGTAGAATGAACTGGGGGTCAGACTAACTTTGGCTTTATGTGGGGGTCAAAGATGGTGATAATAAAGATGATGGTAATAAAGATGATGATAATAAAGATGATGATGACGATAATGATGATGACAATGATGATGATGATGATGATGATGACCCAATTGTGATTATTTCAGCTGAGGACACGAAAGACGTTCACCTGTTGTAAATCTGATTTACATGCACACACACACACATACACAAAACTGCCCCCCCCCTTCAAATTCGTACTCTTTTCCCACGGTAATGACCCTGTTTAGAATTAAGAAAACAATTTAAAATTACCTGTAGTCAAACGTCACCAGAACCAGACGTGATGAGGTAAATCGTGGAAACTTCAATGTCTCGAGAGAAAAGAGATGCGCGGAGAGAGGAAATATCGGCACGCGGAAAGATCAAATCATGTTAATGACGGAACAAAATACTGACTGATCGATTGAAATGTATCTGACTGATCAAAGTCATGGCTGGTGTGTTCCTCGCGTGACCTGGGCGTTAGGTGGTAATTAAATTATCGCTCTCCAGCGGGGAAGTAAATAATTTCACTCCTTTCCTGCCTGCTCACACAAGCATACACACACACATACACACATACACAAACCTGTATATCAGAGGTTCCCAACCCTTTTTTTAGCAGGATCTTAAACCAGCACTAGTACATGACCTGGCATGCTTAAGATGATTTTAAATATATTGAAATTCAGTGAACAAAAAAAAAATTAACTAAAACTATTTCAGGGCTTTATACAGACAGACAGGCAGATATAAGCTATAACATTCATTGAATACAACATTATGCACTTTCATATATAGAAACACACTTAGACAAACACATACACACACATATATACGTATACCAGCCGAAGAAATATGTACAAAGTTGAAGCATGGCTCTTTTCTTTTTAGTTGAGAAACTTTTTAAAGTAACTTACAAACTGGAAGAGACTGATTTGTGAAAATCTGAAATATCTGCCATTCGCTAGTTTGGTACAGCGAAAAGAAAGTAACAATTTGTTTTTCTTTTCCGTGCAAAAAAGGAATACACTATTATTTCCTAGGAGGGGCCAACAACTCAACATATATCCAGGGGACATAATTTGAAAAAAAGTAATGAGAATTTGAGTTATCATGCAAGGGAGGTAAACAAACAAAAGGAACGCAATGAGCAGCTGTTGAATTTTGTGTACCAGCAATTACTGAACGATCTAACGATATGTATAACCTGAAGGTGAAGTAACAACATCAGTTCTTATGTCAGGCCAGTTTTGTTTGTGTGGGTGTGTGTGTGTTTGATGTAATAAAGATGGCAGGTTGGTTGTTGAAGAGGAGAAACCTGAAGTAGGTCATCTGGTGGTCTTTGTGCCGTCAATTAAGCTCAAGCTGCATTCAAGGTATGGATTTTCAAACATGTTTACAAGGAAAGGGTTTAGTGAAACTGATTCTAAGAGTAGATCTTAAGCGAAAGCTAACTGCAAAATTCTTGACCTGAATGTCTCTCATTAGAAGAGAAAGAGACTACTCTTTTAGTGCAGAAAATAATTTCCCAGACTTCCATCACGATCAAGAAAAGAGGTGGAAATCAAGGGACGTAACCAATGGAATTTCTTTTGAAAAACGGGAAGTCGAGTAAAAAAAAAATCACATATTTTTGAATGATTATGTCCCTCTCCCACTCCTCCTCCTCCCCCTCCTCCTCCTCCTTGTGTAATCTTGCAGCGCTAGCCAGTGGTCATTGTAACAGATGCTACGAAGGTGTTTAGTCACAGCACCATGTCAGTTTAGAAGCGGGTTATGGAGGCTACATTTCCACCTTCTGAGTGGAGTTAAAAAGCAACCTACCTACCTACCTGCCTACTTACCTACCTACCTACCTACTTACCTACCTACTTACCTACCTACCTGCCTACCTACTCACCTACCTTACCCTCCGTCGCCATGGTGACTATAGCCAATCCCTGATATGTTAGCAGGCTGGACCTGTTACTTGGAGTAACAACAGAGAAGCGGAGCAAGGTCTTAGTCAGCTACGGATCTCTAGCTGTGACGCCGATATGTCAGCTACGGGTCTCTAGCTGTGACGCCGATGTGTCAGCTACGGGTCTCTAGCTGTGACGCCGATGTGTCAGCTATGGCTTTCTAGCCGTGACGCCGACATGTCAGCTATGGTTCTCTAGCTGTGACGCCGATATGTCAGCTATGGTTCTCTAGCCGTGACGCCGATATGTCAGCTACGGTTCTCTAGCTGTGACTCCGATGTGTCAGCTATGGCTTTCTAGCCGTGACGCCGACATGTCAGCTATGGTTCTCTAGCTGTGACGCCGATATGTCAGCTATGGCTTTCTAGCAGTGAAGCCGATATGTCAGCTACGGTTCTCTAGCTGTGACGCCGATATGTCAGCTATGGCTCTCTAGCCGTGAAGCCGATATGTCAGCTATAGCTTTCTAGCCGTGACGCCGATATGTCAGCTACGGTTCTCTAGCCATGAAGCCGATATGTCAGCTATGGCTTTCTAGCCGTGACGCCGATATGTCAGCTACGGTTCTCTAGCTGTGACGCCGATATGTCAGCTGTGGCTTTCTAGCAGTGAAGCCGATATGTCAGCTATGGTTCTCTAGCCATGATGCCGATATGTCAGCTACGGTTCTCTAGCTGTGACGCCGATATGTCAGCTATGGCCTTCTAGCAGTGAAGCCGATGTGTCAGCTATGGTTCTCTAGCCGTGACGCCGATATGTCAGCTGTGGCTTTCTAGTTGTGACGCCGACGTGTAAGCTACGGGTCTCTAACCGTGACGCCGACATCTTAGCTATGGTTCTCTAGCTGTGACGCCGACCTGTCAGCTATGTTTCACTAGCCGTGAAGCCGACATGTCAGCTATGGTTCACTGACTGCCAAAACCGACAGAGTTTTCACTCCCCGTTTACGTCCCTTGATTTGCAGTTACTTTTTTTTTTACCTGCTCTCGTATTTTTGGGATGTTGGTGACTGAAAGAAACTCTGCTCATGCCGAAGGAGAGTCGCCTTAATAGTAGAAGAGTTGCTCTTAGAAAACAGTACCTGTCAGTAAACAACCAGGTAGAAGAGTACCTGGCAGTAAACATTTTGACCTGGTAGGAGCGTACCTGTCAGTAAACAATGACCTGACAGGAGACTACCTGTCAGTAAACAATGACCTTGTAGGAGAGGACCTGCCAGTAAGCAATGACTTGGGTGTACCAATCGCTTGTATGATGAGTAAAAAGATTGAGATGATGGCGGCAGTATACTTGGCCGAGGTGTCAGGATGATAACGAATTGAAAATAACAACTTTCTTCACAATATATGATTGACGCTGTCATTATAACTTCAGAACACATACCTCAGAGGCACGCAGTACTGACCTTTAAGACATTTTCAGTTGAGACACATTGAAATTTTCTCACTGTAAATTGATCTAGTTCAGTGTTGTATGGTCAGCATAGTTCAGTGTTGTATGGTCAGCATAGTTCAGTGTTGTATGGTCAGCATAGTTCAGTGTTGTATGGTCAGCATAGTTCAGTGTTGTATGGTCAGCATAGTTCAGTGTTGTATGGTCAGCATAGCTCAGTGTTGTATGGTCAGCATAGCTCAGTGTTGTATGGTCAGCATAGCTCAGTGTTGTATGGTCAGCATAGTTCAGTGTTGTATGGTCAGCATAGTTCAGTGTTGTATGGTCAGCATAGTTCAGTGTTGTATGGTCAGCATAGTTCAGTGTTGTATGGTCAGCATAGTTCAGTGTTGTATGGTCAGCATAGTTCAGTGTTGTATGGTCAGCATAGTTCAGTGTTGTATGGTCAGCATAGTGCAGTGTTGTATGGTCAGCATAGCTCAGTGTTGTATGGTCAGCATAGTTCAGTGTTGTATGGTCAGCATAGTTCAGTGTTGTATGGTCAGCATAGTTCAGTGTTGTATGGTCAGCATAGCTCAGTGTTGTATGGTCAGCATAGTTCAGTGTTGTATGGTCAGCATAGTTCAGTGTTGTATGGTCAGCATAGTTCAGTGTTGTATGGTCAGCATAGTTCAGTGTTGTATGGTCAGCATAGCTCAGTGTTGTATGGTCAGCATTCGAAAAATAGTAGACAAAGCACTTTAGGCTTGAGAGAGAAAGAACACTGACAGAGAATTACAGGAGACTCGAACCACGGACTCCAGCACGGGAGCAACCGTCTAGTCACAAGTAATATGGCCTTTCCACTGGGCCATCTTACACACATGAATGAATGTGAACTATGCAATTGTCCAACAAATTTTTAAAAAAAACAGCTAACAAACAGGTTGATAAAGGAATCAGTTATACTCAACATTCACAACGAAGTGAAAAAAAAAAAAAAGCAAAAAAATATTCACTCAATTTTAGCAAGGGAGATAAAAAGAAAAAAGGGCAATCTCCAGTGACATAACAACTAATCCAAGGGAGATAACAAAAAAAAACTCCAGCATTTCGTGCGGACAAATGCAAATTAACGCGCGTCAGAGATGGCAGGCTATTTGTGTTAGTACAAAACACAACATCAAACATCAAAATTTCGTTCTGTCACGGGAGTTTTCGGCTATAAATTACCTCCAGGCATGATGCAGGCACACAGTTTCAATTAGGTCAATGATGCAATTTTGTTTACCGTTATCCGGGCATTACTTATTTATGACCTTCCCCGCCACATTGTTCCACAGGGGGAGGGGGGGGGGGTCTCATAAATCTTCCACAGGGCGTCAGTCTACATTTGATGTCGACAACCTGTGTAGACATTAGTGGGTCGAAAATTTGGTACGAACCTGCTCATATTTTACAGGAATATGCCTCCATGCCTCTTCGTCGATCGCAGAGGTTCACAAATGACAACCTCTTATGTAATAAAGCCACGTGACTTAAGTTATTATTATTTTATATTTTTGAAAAGCCATTTACATGGCTTAGTTCAATCTTCTTCTTCCATCTCCTTAAAGCTGGTACTCTTTGCTGCCGATGAAAACGTGTCGGACAGGGAGCGGGTTACGGCGGCCCCTATTTTTCAGGCCAATGAGTCGAGCTAAAGAGAAAGGGGTTAGCAGTGCTTCTTTGTGGCTATCCATGCCCCGTTAGCCAGGCTGGGTCTGTTACTGTGAGTACGGTGAGACAGGGTCTTGATCAGCCAAATGAGCGTAAATTCGGGTCTCCTTCCCCGTGACAAAATAAGAGTTAACAAACTTCGATGCTGAGAAACTCATTTCTTTTTCCTCCAGAAAAACGTCAAATCTACAAGAAAGACAAATTCTGTGTAACAAAAGTTAACAAATGACCAGGTCAAATGTTACGAAGAGAGAAATTGAAGCTGATTCAGTTTTTTTTTTTTTTTGAGAAAAAGATAATAGAATTGAACATATCGATCACCCTCCTTCCTATTTTCACACATTCCCCCTTTTTTTCACCCATCCTCCTTTTTTCACCCATCCTCCTCTTTTCACCCATTCTCCCTCTTTTCACCAATTCCCCCTTTTTTCCCTCATCCCCCTTTGTTCACCCATTCCCCCTCTTTTCACTCATCCCTCTCTTTTCACCCATTCCCCTTTTATAACTATTCCCTTTTTAAACCCATCCTCTTTATTTCACTCATTCCCCCTTTTTTGTCCATCCCTATTGTTTTTCCTCATTCTCCTTTTTTCACTCCCCCCTTCTTTTCATCAATTCCCCTCGTTTTAACCCACCTCCTTTTCACCCGTCCACCCCATTTCCCTCCTTTTCTCTAATTCTCCCCGCCCCCCCCTTTCCCTGTCCTTCCATCCACCCCCCCCCCCCAAATAAAAATAATGCGACATGAACATTTCCACAACACGAATCTTTGTTCATGTTTTCATTAAGTTACCTGGGAGAAACAAAACAAGTGTCAATCTGCTCATCACGTGACCCACGATATACGTGCCTAACCTGCAGAAGTTAAAGGTAATTGTGCCAGATACAAGATGCAGTAACCAGGTCTGGTTGAACTGGAGCCCGTCAATCACGCTGCTGTGTTGACCTAGCACTGATGAAGGATTGGAAACCAGATTTTTTAGGACCATTGTAGTGGAGCCTCTCAAGCAGATTTCTCTCTGTGAACTCAGTAAAAATCTATCAAGCAACTCTAACCTGTTCCTCATCAAAATACATCAGTCAATCAATCAGTTACGTGCATGTCTCTTGTTGAATTTTGCCTACACAACAGCTCTCCTGTAGGCCTCTCAGCTGTAAGCAAGATGGCCTTCCGCTGATGCATCCATTAACAGATCATCAACGATGTCTTGCAGCCATCTTCGCCTTGGTCTTCCTCTCTTTCTTTTTTCCCATTATGTACTCTTCCAAGACGGTCTTCTCTAAATTATCATGACATGTAATGTGTCCAAAATATTTAAGTTTTCTCTTTTTAATCCCCTTTGCTAGCCAGCCTTAAAAATACATACAGGAGATTTAATATATACTTCTTCTTCTTCTTCTTTTTCTTCTTCTTCTTCTTCTTCTTTTTCTTTTTCTTCTTCTTCTTTTTCTTCTTCTTCTTCTTCTTCTTCTTCTTCTTCTTCTTCTTCTTCTTCTTCTTCGTTCGCTTATACCACCAAGATGGCCCCGTGATCCTGCTGAACTTACTCCGGTGGTCCTCAATGTGTCACGTGGCCCGCCCCTGTGGTTCCAGAGAGGCCCACAAGAGATCCCCGAGAGGATTACAAGAGGTTCAGAGTATCGCTGGGCTTGGGCCTGAATTCTTGGTGGGTCGCAGAAGCGGGGTTACGTGACACCGTGGTTTTCGTTCCATCATTTTTCTCACCGGAAAACTTTGACGTGGTTTGGATATCAGCATATTCCCGCCGGGTGAGAGGTGGTTGCCCATCCAGTCCAGCTTTGGACTTTCTTACCGGGAAAACTCAGCGTGATTAGGAAACGCATACATCCAAGATGGGTGAGAGGTGGTTGTCTATCTATACTGCACTGGTCCAGTGTCTCTGACTTCAACATTTTTTGTGGTCGTGGCCTCTACCCTTTCTAGTTGTGACCAGGTCGGAGCTTTTGTCCAGGATGACGAATCCTCGCCACTAGTAAGTTACCCCCCCTCCCCTTTTGGTTGAGCCGGTTTAGGCGTATTATCCCAGTATGGGCCTGTTTAGGACGTGACCGACCTCTAGAGCGGAGGTACCGTGACAAGGGTAGTCATCAAGTTATACCCCTGGGTTAAGCCGGTTTAAGCATATTTCACCAGTATGGGTGTATATCGGACGTGGTCGACCTCAAAAGCAGAGGTGCCATGGTACGAGTAGCTCTCACCGCGAGACTGCTGGACATACCGATTAAGCTTCACTTTATCCTTTCCATCACCTTTTCAAGCGGCGGCGAACGGCAACCCTAATTGCTTTTTCGCATTTTCTTCATTGGCCGGGAGAAGTTTCACTCCACGCGCGGCATCCGAAAAATCTCACCAGCAGTGTCTTAATTTAACCCCTGGGTTAAGCCGGTTCAGGCAATTCGCACATAAGACGTGGCCGACCTCCGAAGCAGAGGTGCCGTGATTTGAGCAGGCCTGACCTCGAGACTATCGATTACTTCACTTTATTTTTTCTTTCACCTTTTCCACGGTGGCGCTGCGTGGCAACCCCATTCGCACCTTTCTTCACTGGTCGGGAGAAGCCCCACTCCACGTATGGCAGCTGAAGCATCTCGCCAGCAGCGGGTTTTAAATCAGTTTTTCTTCTCCTAGATGAGCTACCAAAAAGACTCTCATCTACCCGAAATGTCTGGTTTTCAGGCGCCAGATATTTGCCTTCGCCCCTTCTCCTGTCACTTTGAACAGTTCCGCCACGAGAAGGCCAGGAGCTGGACTTGGCTGTCAGAGGCTTTTTGAGACGCACGCCTTGGAGACATTTAATTGAAGTTGAGATACCTCCACCCAACCTCCGGCTATGACAGTCCTTAAAACCAATATATACATATCTCTGTCTGTCTGTCTGTCTGTCTCTCCTCTCTCTCTCTCTCTCTCTCTCTGAACCTTAAGTGCCCAAGGCACATGGGGCTTCCGCAAAAGTTTTCCACAAAAGCTTGTCGTTTGCTTTTTCTTCCGCTCTTGTCCAGGTGAGCCCTCTATTGCTCAACATCCTCTCTGTTGTTCTTCTCCATGTCTCCTTTGGCCTACCCTTGCTTCTTTTCCCCTGTGGTGTCCATCTTAGTGCTATTTTTGGTAGTGAGTTGTCAGTCATTCAGAGCACATGTCCCAACCATCGTCAACGTCTTTCTTAAATAATTGCTGTCAGTAGCTTCATCTGCATTTCTGCCAAACAAGATGTTGTTTCTTACCGTGTTTGGCCAAAATATTCTTTCTAAACATTTAGTCTGGAAAGAATTCAGCTTGTTTATATATACATAAAGGCGCTTTAATGTATACAAAGAGGCCTTTTAATAAATACATAAAGTCATTTTAATATATGCATAAAGGCGCTTTAATATATACATACAGGCGCTTATATATATATATAAGCGCCTGTATGTGTGTGTATATATATATAAGCGCCTGTATGTATATATATATATATATATATAGGCGGTTTAATATATACATACAGGCACTTTAATATATACAACTGCTGTTTCCAATTTTTGTTTGTTTGTGTGACCATAAAACAGCAGTAATATGAGACATCCTACCATAAATCAGCAGTAATATGAGACATCTGACCATAAATCAATAGTAATATGAGGCCTTCGACCATAAACCAGCAGTAATATGAGACCTCCGACCATAAATCAGCAGTAATATGAGGTCTTCGACCATAAATCAGCAATAATATGAGACATCTGACCATAAATCAATAGTAATATGAGGCCTTCGACCATAAACCAGCAGTAATATGAGACCTCCGACCATAAACCAAAAATAATATGAGACCTTCGACCATAAACCAGCAGTAATGTGAGACATCCGACCATAAACCAGCAGTAATATGAGACCTCCGACCATAAACCAAAAATAATATGAGACCTTCGACCATAAACCAGCAGTAATATGAGACATCCGACCATAAATCAGCAGTAATATGAGACCTCCGACCATAAACCAGCAGTGGTATATGACCCGCTATCCTAAATCAGCCATAGTATGTGACCCGCGGCATAAAGAAGGAAAAATTCAACAAAAATGAACTAACTTTGACACTTTGAACATGAAAGAACATGCCAACCAGTCATATACCAAGAAGAAGAAGAAGAAAAGGTGAACTTCTGTACAGACAAGAATTTTATCACGAAACTTGCAACAATTAATGGGAGGTAATTCAAATAACAATACAACTAAGAGGGAAAACAGTGAGTATCGTCCCTTGTGGTTGGCCTGTTGCGTGATTTGAAGATTTACAGTACTCACTGCTAGCGTCAAGGATGACGAATCATGGCTGACCAAGACCCTGTCCCATCTCTTCATTGGTTACCCCTCCGCCCACCCCCAACAACAGGCCCAACATGGCTAGCGTGGCAGTGGGGTCTGCTAAAGAAGTATTGCACGTCGTCTGCTTCTCAGTCACACCCATGGGTTTTAAAAACAGTCCCGCCCAACCATCCTCACTTCTACGCGATGTCATGCCCGGACATCTTGGCCACATCGTCTGCAAAGAATATCCTGCCTGCAGGTGCATGAAGAAGATAGAACAGGGACAATAATATGGGGTTGGTTGCTTAGTGCTGGGAGTGGTGGTGATGATGATGGTGTTGATGGTGGTGGTGGTATTGGTGGTGACGATGATGGTGGTGGTGTTGGTGGTGATGATGATGGTGGTGGTGTTCGTGGTGATGATGGTGGTGGTGGTGATGATGATGGTGGTGGTGGTGTTAGTGGTGGTATTGGTGGTGACGATGATGGTGGTGGTGTTGGTGGTGGTGTTGGTGGTGATGATGATGATGATGATGATGATGGTGGTGGTGGTGTTGGTGGTGGTGGTATTGGTGGTGACGATGATGGTGGTGGTGTTGGTGTTGGTATTCGTGGTGATGATGATGGTGGTGGTGTTGGTGATGATGATGGTGGTGGTGTTGGTGATGATGATGATGGTGGTGGTGTTGGTGGTGATGATGATGGTGATGCTGGTGTGCTGGTGGTGATGATGGTGGTAGTGGTGATGCTGGTGGTGTTGATGGTGATGATGGTGGTGTTGGTGGTGATGCTGGTGGTGTTGGTGGTGATGATGGTGGTGGTGGTGGTGATGCTAGTGATGTTAGTGGTGATGATGGTGGTTGTAGTGTTGGTGGTGGTGGTGTTTATGGTGATGATGGTAGTTGTGGTGTTGGTGGTGATGTTGGTGGTGTTGGTGGTGATGATGGTGGTGTTGGTGGTGATGATGGTGGTGGTGGCGATGATGGTGGTGGTGTTGATGGTGATGATGATGCTGATGGTGTTGGTGGTGATGCTAGTGGTGTTGGTGGTGATGCTGGTGGTGTTGATGTTGGTGGAAATGCTGGTAATGTTGGTGGTGATGATGATGGTGGTGGTGTTGGTGGTGATGATTATGCTGGTGTTGTTTATGGTGATGATGATGATGGTGGTGTTGATGGTGATGCTGGTGGTGTTGGTGATGGTGGTGTTGGTGATGGTGGTGTTGGTGGTGTTTGTGGTGATGGTGGTGATGCTGGTGGTGTTGGTGATAGTGGTGATGCTGGTGATGGTGTTGATGCTGGTGTTGGTGATGATGCTGGTGGTGTTGGTGATGGTGGTTATGCTGGTGGTGGTTGTGGTGGTGTTGGTGGTGGGGATGCTATTGGTGGTGTTGGTGCTGGTGGTGATGCTGGTGGTGGTGTTGGTGTTGGTTTTGATGGTGGTGTTGGTGTTAGTGGAGATGCTGGTGTTAGTGGTGTTGGTGATAGTAGTGTTGGTGGTGGTGTTGGTAGTGATGCTGGTGGTAGTGTTGGTGGTGATGGTGGTAGTGGTGGTGGTGGTGATGGTGTTGCTAGCAGTATTATTGATGATGTTTTTGGCGTTATTTGTGGTGGTGATGCCGCTGGTGATGATGGTGCTGGTGGTGTTGGTGGTGTTGGTGATGTTTGTGGTGTTGGTGATGATGGTGGTGTTGGTAGTGATAGTGGTGTTGTTGGTGCTGGTGGTGTTGGTGGTAATGGTGTTGTTGGTGATGCTGCTGGTTGTGCTGATGGTGGCGGTGGTGATGCTGGTGGTGGTAGTAGTATTGGTAGTGGTGTTTGTGATGTGGTCATGATGGTGTTGGTGGCAGTGTTGGTGGTAATGTTGTTGGTTCTGGTGATGGTAGTGGTAGTGGTGTTTATGGTGGTAGTGGTGGTGGTGTTGTTAGTGGTGATGCTGGTGGTGATGTAGGTGGTAGTGGTGATGTTGATGTTGGTGATGATGCTGGTGGTGATTGCAATGATGATGGTGTTGTAAGTGGTGCTGGTGATGCTTTTGGTGTTGGTTGTGGAAGTAATGATGCTGCTGGTGATGATGTTGATGGTGATGGTTCTGGTGGTACTGGTTGTGTTGGTTATACTTGTGATGTTGATGATGTTGGTGGTGTTGGTGATGCTGGTGTGGTTGGTGTGGTGGTGATGGTGGTGGTGATTTTGATGGTGATATTGGTGATGGTTATGTTGGTGTTAGTGCTGGGCCTGGCTTTGGTGGTGGTTATGGTGGTATTGGCGGTGGTGGTGATGCTGCTGGTGGTGTTGTGGTGCAGGTGGTGTTGGTGGTGATGCTGATTTTAATAGTGGTGTTGATAGTGTTGGTCTTCTTCTTCTTCTTCTTCTTCTTCGTTCACTTCTACCACCAAAAACCGCACTGTGAACCTACTGAATTCACGCATGTGGTCCTCGTTAGGTCCCGTGGTCCCCTGTGTGGTCCAAAATAGACCACACGAGTTCCACGAAAGGACCACAAGGGGTTCAGAGTATCACAGTGCTTTAGCCTGTATTCTTGGTGGGTCTCGGAAGCGAGATTGCGTGACACCGTGGTTTTCATTGCACCAGTTTGGTCTAGGGTTGGACTTTCTCACCGGAAGACCTCGACGTGTTTGGAATATCAGTGCATCCCCGCTGGGTGAGAGGCGTAAGCCCACCCAGGCCAGAGTTGGACTTTCTCACCGGAAAACCTTGACGTGTTTTGAGATACCCGTGTATCGCCGCCGGGTGAGAGGTGGTTGCCCATCCAGTCCAGGGTTGGACTTTCTCACCGGAAACCTCAGCGTGATTAGGATACGCAGACATCCCCGCCGGGTGAGAGGTGGTTGCCTATCTAGACTTCCCTGGTCCAGTGTCTCCGACTTCAGCATTTTGCGGTCGTGGCCGCTACCCTTCCTAGTTGTGACCAGGATGGAGCTTTTGTCCAGGAGGACGAATCCTCGCCACTAGTGACTTCTACCCCTGGGTTGAGCCGGTTTAGGCATTTCCCAGTATGGGCGTGTTTGGGACGGGACCGACCTCTGGGGCAGAGGTACTGTGACATTCATAGCCTTCAAGATTCACCCCTGGTATGAGCCGGTTTAGGCAAAATTCACCAGTATGGGTGTATATCAGGCGTTACCGACCTCTAGAGCGGAGGTAGCATGACATGTCTAGCCATCGAGTTCCACCCCTGGTGTGTGCCGGTTTAGGCATATTTCACCAGTGTAGGTGTATTTCGGACGTAGGCGGCCTCTAGAGCAGAGGCGCCGTGGTATAGCTCTCGTAGCGATACTACTGGACATACCAGGTTAAACTTCACTTTCCACCACCTTTTCCCATCGGCGCCGCACAGCAACCTTTATTTCTGCATTTACTTCCTTAACCGGGAGGAGCTTCACTCCACGCGCGGCATTTGAAGAGTCAAGCCAGCAGTGACTTAACCTCTGGGACAAGCCGGTTCATGCATTTCACCCGATATGACTGCACTCAGGACGTGGCCGACCTCCAGACCAGAGGTGCCGTGATTTGACTGTTTGCTTCGATTTATCCTTTCAACCACCTTTTCCGCAGTGATGCTGCGCGGCAACCTCATTTGCAAATTTCTTCATTGGCCGGGAAGAGCACCGCTCCACGCACGGCAGCTGAAGATCTCGCCAACAGCGGGCTGCCTTCCTTGGATGTGGTAGCCGTTTCTCATGCTCCCTCTCCGGAATCGAACCCTGATTCCCCGTTACCCGTTACAAACATGGTAGGCATGTCACGTACCATCGACATTTGATAGGGCAGACATTTGAAAGATGCGTCGCCGGCACAGAAGGCCATGCGATCAGCACAAAGTTATCCAGAGTCACCAGTTGGGACGCCGCGCCCCGCGAAGGGCAACGACGATTGGTTTTGAACTAATAAAAGAGCTCTTTCCACGAGGGTCGGAGCTTGGTAAGCATGTATTAGCTCTAGAATTGCCACAGTTATCCAAGTAGGATCGTGTCATCTAAGGAACCTCGACTGATTTAATGAGCCATTCGCGGTTTCACCGTGAGACAGTGTGAACTTAGACATGCATGGCTTAATCTTTGAGACAAGCATATGACTACTGGCAGGATCAACCAGATAGCTTTCTTCACCGAACCTTTGTCGGATATCTGCCGACAGACCGACGCGGGGCAAGGGAGACAGCGCTCTGCTCAGAGCGGATCCCTTTCGACCCCGGCGGCGTTTCATTTCCTTTAACCGGCGGGGGCGGCTCTCTCTGCTCTAACGAGCGGAAAAGAAAGCCTGGCCACCCACAAACAACACACGTTACATACTGCAGACCCGATACTCTTTGCGAGAGATGGGCCAATTTCGAGACCATCGGTCGACAAAACCGTACTACATCGTTATCACGAACCTGGCTGGCTAGCCGTTTACATGCTTCGCTCGACGGACAAACCACTTGCTTCTGCATCGAAACACCTTAACTCTCGCCGTCCGGGAAGGGAGCGAAAGCCTGTCTCCCCACGCACGGAACTCGAGAGCGCTTTTTCGCCAAAAGAAGATAGTGTTGGTGATTATGGTGGCAGTGTTGGTGGTTTTGGAGGTTGTGATGATGGTGTTGGTGGTGATGGTGTTGGTCGTGATAGTGGCGATAGTGCTGGTGCTGGTGATGCTGGTAGTGCTGATTACGCTGGTGGTGATGGTGGTAATGATGGTGGTATTGGTGTTTGTGGTGATGCTGATGTTTTGGTGATGCTAGTGGTTGTGGTGGTGGTGGTGGTGATGCTGGTGGTATTGGTGGTTGTGCTTCTGGTGGTGTTTGTGATGGTGATTATAGTGGTAATGCTGGTGTGTAGGTGTGTGTGGTGGTGATTATGGTGGTGGTGGTGGTTGTGGTAGTAGTAGTAGTGGTGGGGGGTTGTGGTGCTACTTTCCACCTAGAAAGCCGGAGTGAGGCAGGTGAACTCCTCCACTTAGCAAAGCGTCTTATCGACTTTTCTTCACCCTGCCTGACAAACTGGAGAAGCAGTGGGGTCCCTCATCTTAGCTTACTAGAAGTCTGCCAAAACAGCTCACTCCGAAACAACGAACAAGAAAGAAAGAAAGGAAGAAAGAAAGAAAGAAAGAAAGAAAATGTCTTGCTTCCGTATCAAATAAAAATAAAATAAATTCACGACAAAATAACGACATCAACATCAATCGTCACAATCAGTGGGCTAATAATTTAGATCAGGTCATCAAAATATAAAATAATAGAGGGAAAATACTGCCAACAGTAATTTAACAACATGATTATACCCCGATTCATCAGAGTATACACTCATAACCTCTACTACCATTCTTTGCTACACAAAAACCAAGTAACTGAAAACGTCTTGTAACTGATCCGAACAGATCTACATTGCCACGACTTCACATATACACTTTCACCTACCAGATGTTCATTTGACGAACATATCTAAATTTTGAAGTGGCAGCTCTGTCATAATTCCACTAATCTTCCCCCAGCAGTTGCCAAGGAACTGGCAGTTTTTGTGGACTGAATTCTTATGTTTTCCTGCCCTTGACTTGCCGAGTTATCTCCCGTATCTAGGTCGAGTTGAAACAGTAGGAAAAAAAAACATCAGAACATACATATGGTGATACTTATCCAACAACAACATAACACCAGGAGCCCTCTTGCATATTTTTATAATTATTAGCGTGATATAATCTTATCCAGCAGTTTTTTAACGGTACCAATACGCAGCAGTTGTAAACACACTCTTTTATGAATAACATTCTCATAACGTGTAGTATTACCACAAACTGCAAAATTCCGGAATGACGTGACCTGTTTCCGAAACCTGTTATAGTCGGTTCCAGAATAGGTTGTTTTTTAAATGTATTTGGACAGTAAGCACTTTCTATGAGTTTAGGACAAAAGAGTAAAGAAGAAGAAGAAGAAGAACAACAACAACAACAACAACAAAATGAAGGTAGTCCTCGCTTTTTACTAGTGGTTTACTTTTTTTTAGTACAGTTTCATCGAGCTGTCGGAAAGCGAAATGGACATAAAGCGAATATCTAACGGATAAATACACAGTGTTTTACTGTGAAAAGACCGGCACCTTTTAAAACATAACAGTAAATTCGTTCATTCATTCACTTGCATATCCCCTTGTGGAACTTTGCCTCTCTAACAGCACTCCTGTAAGCCTCTCAGTTGTGAGCAAGATGGCCTGCTGCTGACACATCCATTTGCAGATCATCAACGATGTTTTGCAGCCATCTTCGCCTTGGTCTTCCTCTCTTTCTTTTCCCCATTATGTACCCTTCCAAGACGGTTTCCTCTAGATTATCATAACGTTTAATGTGTCCAAAATATTTAAGTTTTCTCTCTTTAATCCTCTTTACTATCTGGCCTTCTTCAATATTAAGTTCTTGTAGTATGGACATATTTGTTCTTTTTTGTGTCCACGATATTTGAAGAACTCTTCTGTAGCATTTACATTCAAAGGCATTTATGTGTTTCTCATCTGTTCTGTTAAGTGTCCAGGTCGATATGTAAATTACAGTGACTTTATTATTTGTCAACAGACTTTAACATAAGTAGTTTTACATTAAGTAGGTACTGTATATTCTTTAAGAAAAACGTATATTTACAGGGAAAAGTCATGGGACAGATGGTCGAAAAGACGAAACATCCACCCTCCCCACCCACCCTCCTCCCGACCAATGGGAAAAACGTGTCATGAGAACGCATCATGAAACAAAGTTTCTATACGTGTCATGAGAACGCATCATGAAACAAAGTTTCTACACGTGTCATGAGAACGCATCATAAAACAAAGTTTCTACACGTGTCATGAGAACGCATCATAAAACAAAGTTTCTACACGTGTCATGAGAACGCATCATAAAACAAAGTTTCTACACGTGTCATGAGAACGCATCATAAAACAAAGTTTCTACACGTGTCATGAGAACGCATCATAAAACAAAGTTTCTACACGTGTCATGAGAACGCATCATGAAACAAAGTTTCTACACGTGTCATGAGAACGCATCATGAAACAAAGTTTCTACACGTGTCATGAGAACGCATCATAAAACAAAGTTTCTACACGTGTCATGAGAACGCATCATAAAACAAAGTTTCTACACGTGTCATGAGAACGCATCATGAAACAAAGTTTCTACACGTGTCATGAGAACGCATCATGAAACAAAGTTTCTACACGTGTCATGAGAACGCATCATGAAACAAAGTTTCTACACGTGTCATGAGAACGCATCATGAAACAAAGTTTCTACACGTGTCATGAGAACGCATCATGAAACAAAGTTTCTACACGTGTCATGAGAACGCATCATGAAACAAAGTTTCTATACGTGTCATGAGAACGCATCATGAAACAGTTTCTATACGCTCACAGTTCTGCTCATCAATACGTTCTCTCTAACCTCCTCTCTAATCTACTTCTATTAGAAATAACAGAGCGTTACTCATCTTGTACACTGGTTCCTAATCTTGACTCCGTGAAGAGAGTGTGAAGGTCAGGGGAGGTAATCCTTGTATTACCTGCCGTGCTAGACGTCGTTGGCGATCATGCTTCTCATTCACATGTTATCCCAGGTGATTAACTCAGATGCTTCTTCTTCTTCTTCTTCTTCTTCTGCTTCTTCTTCTTCTTCCATGCCATTTGGTCAGTCCACTGATGAGATACCAATATCAGTCCTCCGTAGCTAAATCGCTAAAGACGCACTTCAAGGTGCAGTGCCAACTCAATCGCGGGACGAAAAAAGCAACAACTCACAAGACCTATGGCAGTTATGACCCAAAAGGGCCCACCCCCTTATACTGTCAAGAGTTTAATAGGGCCGAAACACCTGTCTGAGGGAGGGTACTTCCTCTGATGATCCGAAGAAGTTGTGTTATTGTTCCGCTCTCTACAGTATAGAATTTCCTGCATATATGTTGGTTTGGTTTTTTTTTTGGGGGGGGGGAACTCCTCTCTACCTTGAGTTTTCAAGTGATTACCAAGTTCTCTGACTTCTGTCTTCTCCTGGCATGTTCAATGGGGACCAGAGAAATCCAGGAAGTAAAACGCGGCCAGGTCTTAGAAATATAGGCCTAACACCGTATCCCCAATATGCCTTAATGGCGTGGTTATTGGAATTTTACCTTTTTTTTCCTTTAACATCACAAAGAGTTTTCAAGTTTAGAGGTTTTTAAGACAGACATTCTAGAAGAGTTTTACTTGATTCTAAGTGGCAGGGTGAAGTACAGGTGAAGGGAGAGGCTGACAGTAGAGGTGCATGAAATTAAACTTGTACCCCAAAAAATGGGGGCCATTGTTGTGAGATGGAAAAACAAAACCAAGAACTAAAATGAAAGTAAGATTTCACAAGCTCTATTTTTCTCACAATTTTCATCGCATGCAGAAAGCTAGTCTTACGCTGCTGTCTATCTGCACGTACGATCCCACTAGAGTAAACACAGGCGGGAATGAAAGACTTTGACCACACGGAGACGTGTGAGTAGCAGAGACACCGCCCTAGCTTGTATAAAAATCTGCGGCAAGTCCGCCGTGCTGATACCAACTTGTGCTGCAGGCAGAATTCAGACTGAGGCTGGTGGCTCCGAACGCTGTTTGTGTTGGCTTGTTAGGTGTATCTGTATTTATTTCGTAAGTTTGATTCTTTCCTTTGTAAGTATTTGATTACAATTTTTACTTCTTCTTACCATTATTATTATTATTATTATTGTAGAAAACAAGTTGAATTCTTTCCAGACTAAATGTTTACGAAGAATTAGAAAAATATTTTGGCCAAACACCATAAGAAATAACATCTTGTTGGCAGAAATGCAGCCACTGACAGCAATTATTGAGGAAAGACGCTGGCGATGGTTGGGACATGTGCTCCGAATGACTGACAACTCACTACCAAAAATAGCACTAAGATGGACACCATAGGGGAACAGAAGTAAGGGTAGACTAAAAGAGACATGGAGAAGAACAACAGAGAGGATGTTGAGCAATAGAGGGCTCACCTGGGCAAGAGCAGAAAAAAAGGCGAAGGACAGGCATTTGTAGAAAACCCTTGCGGAAGCCCCATGTGCTCTGGGCACTCAAGGTAGAGAGAGAGAGAGAGAGAGAGAGAGAGAGAGAGAGAGAAAGTAGTATTGCATTAGTAGTAGTAGTAGTAGTAGTATAGTAGTAGTAGTAGTAGTAGTAGTAGTAGTAGTAATAGTAGAATTAGTAACAATGCTAATACAGTCGGTCATTTGCATGTCCCTTGCGGAACTTTGCCTCCCTAACAGCTCTCCTGTAGGCCTCTTGGTTGAAAGCAAGATGCCTTGCTGCTGATGCATCCGTTTGCTAATACAGTAATAGTATTATAATAAACAAAGAAAACTTAAGTATTTTGGACACATTAAACGTCATACTTCCCGTGCCCCAGAAAAAAAAAACGCGGACGTTCCCGTCCGTGCCACACAAAAAGCGCGGGTCTTGATCTGTATAGGGGGTATAGTTGTACAAGTGAATGTACAAAGTATTTCCACTTTAAAAGTAACATATTATGCATGAAAATAGTTGTAAATGTAAGACGATTTCATAAATGTAGAGTTTTTTTTTTTAATGAAAAAAGAAGTAGTGTGATGATTTTAGCTGATAACTGTCTAGTGCTTACCATCGGCGATGCCTAGATGTACAATGTTTACCATCGGCGATGCCTAGATGTACAATGTTTACCATCGGCGATTTCCAGATCTACTTAAATTTTCGTCCGATCTCGTCATGTGGCGGCAGTCTCACGAAAATAATGTCTGAAATAACCAACTAACTACTTATAAAGTCCATTTAATAGGTCTAGATGTACTTGGGATACATTCAGGAACAGTGGTCTGGTCATAGGACATGTCTTATGCCTCAGAAATCACAATAAATAGTGAAATTTCTCCTGTAAAACATCTATTTCGCTCTGTTGTTAGCCACGCTTGTGATTAAACTATGAAAGGTCACCAGAAATGCGCAGATAAATCGTGTACAATAAAAAGTTTAACAATAGTTTTACGTTGCAACGAAACAAAATCGCTATAACGAACATGACAGTCACTAGACTAACAGGAAGTTATCACGATATCGACTATGACAGGGAGATAGCTAGTCTGGGAAGGGTACATAATGGGGAAAAGAAAGAGAGGAAGGCCAAGGCGAAGTTGGCTGCAAGACATCGTTGATGATCTGCATATGGATGGATGCATCAGCAGCAGGCTATCTTGCTCACAATCGAGAGGCCTACAGGAGTTCTGTTAGTGAGGCAAAGTTCTGCAAGGGACATGCAAATGAATGAATGAAACATTAGTACTAAAATTAGTAGTAAAAGTAGTAGTAGTACTTGTTTTAGTACAAATAGCAATAGTAAAAAGAAATCTTCTTCCTCACAAGTTAATTTCTGCTCTCTGCCACCTGCTAACATACCACAAGATGGGATTTTTTCTTCATGCGTGGAAAAGTGAAGCCAAGTATTTACAACTTAGTTAATAGTTGGTTTTCTTTACTGTTTCACTTTGCTTATTGACTAATAAGTTTTTGCTCTTTTTTTCGCAATGTGGATGACAAATGAAATTCTCAACAAACAAACAAAAATTAATGTAAAAAATTTCACATATTCTTTATTGTTTAATTCTGATGGAATTAATATTTTTTTTTAAAAATTACGAAATTAAAAAAAAATAAAAGCTGTGTGGCTTACAAAAATCTGGCACAGAAAGAACCAAATCTTTTCCGGCCAGGAAGGCTTGCACATCTTAAAAAATGTATGAATAGAATAGTTTCCATTAAGATTTGTCATTTACCCAAGTACATATCTAGGAATTTTCTAACTTTTGATGAAGTGGTATTAAATAGAAAGTATGTGCAGGTAATTCACGCGTGATGTATAGATAGTTTCTCTTCATTCTGTGTTAAATTTAGTGGATATGATTTTTCTATGTAAGTGTTTGTGTGTGGGGGTGTTTATGTGTATGCATGTGTGTTTGTGTGTTTATGGAAGAGATTTCTTTTCTTTTCTTTGTTTTTTTTTTTGTCATTTCAATTATATAAGGCGAGTCAAAAAGTACTCGCAAATCAAGGGATATAGCTGTAGAAAAATTCATGAAAATTCTATTTTTATCTCGCCTCTGAGTCTTTCCATATATTTTTCGATGGTTACGTACCTTGATTTGCGGTTACTTAATTAATATGTATGTCCCCCCTCCCCCCAAAACCACATCCTCCTCCCCCCTCCCCACAAACGTGGATGTGCATTTGTGTATGCCCACATTTGAACGTCCCGTTTTATGACAGTTCGTGGTCCTTGACCTCAGTCTGTTGAAATATGACGGTTTATTGTAATTTTTTTTTCAAATAGAGTATGCACTAAGATTTAAGGCTAATCATTTTAAAGTTCGTTTACATGTTATAGTACAGCAAAACTTTATCTATTAACTTCATATTTTATTTTATTTTTGTTTTTATTTATTTATCTATTTTAAAAGAATTACTGACAGTAGAGAACTGAATACTGACCCCTGGGAATTTCGTTTTTAGGTCCATTTCGTTCTCAGACCCGTCGGAAAACAAGGACTACCATTATATACAGTGTGTGTGTATGAGAGAGAGAGAGAGAGATAGATAGAGAGAGAGAGAGAGAGAGAGAAAGAGAGAGAGAGAATAGTCTCCATGCTATTAAGGAATATTGGGGAATACAGTGTTAGGCCCATATTTCCGTGACCTTTGGCACATGAAAATGTGATGTGGGTCAGTATCATGCCTGGCCGCATTTACCTTCCCAGATTTCCCTGGTACCCATTTTTAGAGACTAGGTGGACCCCCCGCGTGCCCTTTTTGTTTGTTTGTATGTAACAGAAACAAAACCCACTGCTGGAACTGAACTCGGTACCACACACATACACAACCACATACACCATACACACATACATATATAATCAGTTTACTGATCTGCGGTAGAGACTAATAAAAACACAAAGACGTCTTAATCCGTCACTGTCCAGGCCAAGACAAACAAAGGATGTCGTCTTTTTACGTCTGAATCAGAAGACAAGTCTTAGGTTGCGTACTAATTTTTCTTTTCAAAGAATATTAGCAAATATTTGGCAACATAATCAAAAAAATATGTTAATGGCGTTTAGTTAAGTCAACTGAGAAATGATTATAACCAAAGCTTAGTTAAGTCATCATAAACAATATGTCTGAAGTTTAGTCAATACACATAATATTGATCAAGTTTAGTCAACCAGCGCTGCTTAAGTGTGGTCGCGTCAACATCCTGACCGTTGTTAAGCTATGTATTAAGTAATGCTGTGATCTGAGCATGGGCGTTTCGTGGCACCCCCCCCCCCCTCTCCCCAACCCCCTGACAGATCCGTAACGTGTCAGTGTATGCCTCCCCGCTGGTGGGATGATGGCTGCGTGGACGGAGATGATGGCTGCGTGGACGGACAGTTTTCCACGAGGAAGCAGATCAGAAACACATGTGGCAGGGAGTTTCTTTTCTCTTCGACAACAAACGTCTGGTGAAGCTCCATAACTCTGGCGTTCTTGTTCTGTGTTCTTCGCTTTGCTTTTTTTTTATCTTAAACCACTCGCGCTGGTTAGATTGTTTCATGTGCTGTACTCCAAGATAAGTTTATTTCATGTGCTGTACTCTAAGATAAGTTTATTTCATATGATGTACCCCAGAACAAGTCTGTTTCATGTGCTGTACTCTAAGATAAGTTTATTTCATATGATGTACCCCAGAACAAGTCTGTTTCATGTGCCGTACTCTAAGATAAGTTTATTTCATGTGCTGTACTCTAAGATAAGTTTATTTCATATGATGTACCCCAGAACAAGTCTGTTTCATGTGCCGTACTCTAAGATAAGTTTATTTCATATGCTGTACCCCAGAACAAGTCTGTTTCATGTGCTGTACTCTAATATAATTTTATTGTATGTGCTGTAATCCATAACAAGTTTGTGTCATGTGCTGTACCCCATGATAAGTTTATGTCATGTGCTGTACTCCAAGATAAGTTTATTTCCTGTGCTATACTCCAGAACATCTGTTACATGTGCTACACTCCAGGATAAGTTTACTTCATATACTGTACTCCAGAACACGTTTGTTTCATGTGCTGCATTCCAGGATGTTTGTTTCACGTGCTGTACTCCAAGATAAGTTTGTTTTATGTGCTGTACCCCAAGATAAGTTTGTTTCATGTGCTGTACTCCAGGACAAGTTTGTTTCATGTGCTGTACTCCAGGACAAAAAAAAAAGGCAAGGGACGGACATTTGTGGAAAACCCCTGATGAAGCCCCATGTGCCTTGGGTGTTTAAGGTTCAGAGAGAGAGAGAGAGAGAGAGAGAGAGAGAGAGAGAGAATGTTTATTGCTCCTCTTTTCATCTATTTTCCCTCCAGAATCTATATCCTCTGCTTCTGTTTTTTAGTGAAATATCTACATTTTAAATGCCCCCAGTCTCTCCAATATCTTCTTGAAAATCAATACTTCTCCTTAAAAAAAAAGATATCAATACTTTCTCTGTTATGTAATCAACAGTAACAACTTCTGTCTTTTATACAGACATCAGCACGGTTTCTTTCAAATAAACAGCAGTACCTCTTTCTTATACAAAGAACAGAATAGCTAGTTATTTTTTTAAGAAACAATATTTTTTTAACACAAACAGCAAGATTGCTGCAAATGTAAACAAAAATGCTGTTTCTTATATAACTGCTAATGCTGTTTCTTACTTTTTGTTTCATGATAGTCTGTTTCTTACTTTCTATTTCATGATAGTCTGTTTCTGCTGTGTATGAAAACACTGTTCTTATTTCTTTATGCACTCTTTCTTTGTGAACGACCTAAGTTGAGCTGTTAGAGAGGGGCGTGGCTCGCCTTAACTGACAGCTAGAATGCGGGGTGCTGTCCAGGGACGTGAAATATAGCAAAACACTAAAATATAAATTACTACAAAGTTTCACTTTTAAATTAATTCTGAAGTAAAGATTAGGAGAAGATTAGGCGCCCCCTCCCCCGTGGCTCCAAGTAGATACGCCCTCGTAAAACTGCCACTGTTTCTTTCTTTCTCTCTTTCCTTCTTGTATGCATATGTGAGTGTTTCTTGTTGTTTTAACACACAGCTATTATGAAACAGTTACTGTAAGAAACATCTATCTGTCTGTCTGCCTGTCTGTCACACACATAACACACATTCTAACGAAGACAGCCATACAACTTTGTCTCACACTCATAGACCCCCCCTCTCCTCTCTCTCTCTTCCCCCACACACATACACACAGACACGTAACCCAATATTCCAGGACAAGGGAGTGGAAGAGAAGAAAGATGAGGAACGAAAGTGGTTTGCTAAACAAAATAGTCCACTTAACAAGCAATGAAACATTTGATCTGGGCGTGCCCTCGGGGACTTGGGTCTCAGCCTACCAGAAACCCTACTGATGTACTGTGCCAGCACTGTAGGGCACATGAGTACTTGATCACGCGGTGCACTGTGGTAAGGACTGAGTTGATGTACTGTACTAATAATCAGATTAAGTGTTACGTGTGCTCCCACTTCATACCCGGGCAGGCCCTGGCGTTGTTGCCGTTATTGTTGTAATTGTCGCAGCTGTTGTTGCATTTGTTGTTGCCTTTGTTGTTGTTGCCTTTGTTGTTGTTGTCTTTCTCGTTGGTGCATTTGTTGTTGTTGTCTTTCTTGTTGCTGCCTTTGTTGTTGTTGCCTTTGTTGTTGTTGTCTTTGTTGTTGTTGTCTTTGTTGTTGTTGTCTTTGTTGTTGCCTTTGTTGTTGTTGCTGTTGTCTTTGTTGTTGTTTGTGCTGTTGCTGCCTTTGTTGATGTTGTCTTTGTTGTTGTTGTTGTCTTTGCTGTTGTCTTTGTTGTAGTTGTCTTTATTGTTGCCTTTTTGTTGTTGTCTTTCTTGTTGTTGCCTTTGTTGTTGTTGTTGTTGTCTTTTTTATTGTTGCCTTTGTTGTTTGTGCTGTTGTTGTCTTTGTTGCTGTTTGTGCTATTACTGTCTTTGTTGTTGTCTTTGCTGTTGCCTTTGTTGCTGTTGTTTTTGCTGTTGCCTTTGTTGCTGTTGTCTTTCTTGTTGTTGTTGTCTTTCTTGTTGCCTTTTTGTTGTTGCTTCTGTTGTTGTTGCCTTTGTTGTTGTTGCTTCTCACCGTTATTGCAAAGCCTGAGTTCTCTGTCGCTATGACTCTCTTCGGAAACACGCATGGAGCTGGATGAGGAATCGGTTGAAATTTCTTTCTTAAATTCCCAAAGCTGAAACCAAGAAGGAAGCTTCTTAAGACTAGCCACCACCCACACCCACATACCGGTCTTTGGCGAGGCAGAACTATTGGCCCTCCCCAAATGCCGAAGAGGAAGAAAGACCAAAGCCTTAACCACATCCGGTTTACTAGCCTAGATAACAATACCAGTCATCCTGGCTTCTAAACGTCCGGACTTGAGCCTAACATAAAGGACATAGGAAAGGCTATCTATTAAAATAGAAATGGGGTCATCACTGGATCAACACAGAAATGGGGCTATTATTGGATCAACATAGAATTGTGGGGGGTTGGGGTGGGGTGGGGGTCATCATTGGATCAACATAGAAATGGGGCCACCTTTGGATCGACGTAGAGAAAATGGAAGCACCGACGGACCAGCAGAAATGCCGAACTGACGATCACAATATAACCTGTCACAGCTCCCTGTGGTAACGAAGAACTCTTTATGTTAACTGTAGATCCACCACCTTAGAGATCCATGCACACTGCTCTTGGTGGGTCAATCACCGTTAGAAATAGGAGATCCAAGTATGCTGCCTTTCATCGATCTCTCTCTCTCTCTCTCTCTCTCTCTATATATATATATATATATATATATATATATATATATATATGCTGCACAGGTAACACAGGTATTGACTGGGCACATGGGACCCAGCTAGAAGATCTTGACTTTGCTGATGACATAACTCTTATCAGTAACAATGTGAATTCCATGCAAGAAAAAACAGATAGCTTGTCTTCACTGGCTAGCAAAATAGGACTTGAAATTAACAAGGACAAAACAAAAATAATAACAATTCCCCTTCATCAAAATGGAAAAATACACATAGAAGGGACAGATATTGAAAAAGTCAGTCAATTTGGATACCTTGGCAGTTACATAGACCAGGATGGTGACACTAGAAAGGAAGTTAGAATCAGAATTGCAAAAGCAGCATCGATCTTCAAGAATCTTGAGAACATATGGAATTCAAAAGTTATAAGCACAAAAACCAAGTTAAGACTATTCAGTTCAAATGTAATATCCACCCTCATTTATGCTTGCGAAAGCTGGAAAACAACTAAAGAAATAGACAAGAAATTAGACTCTTTTAAAAACAAATGCCTAAGGAAAATACTCGGCATCAAGTGGAACGAATTTAAGAACAATACAGAGATAAGACAGATGACTCAACAGCAACCAGCCTCATGGGTGATCAGGAAAAGGAGATGAACATTTGTTGGTCACGTGATGAGAAGAAATGATCAGAGAATCCCAAAACAAGCTGTCAAGTGGAACACAACAGGTCAAAGAAAAAGAGGCAGACCGCGTGAAACTCTGAAGAGGACATTGTTAAGAGAGGCCAAATTAACAGGTATAAAATCCTTTGATGAGGTTGAAAGACTCGTCGAAGACAGGAAAAATTGGTGAACTACTTTGCGAGCCCTATGTGACGTTTAAGGCACGGGAAGGATATAAGAATATATATATATATATATATATATATATATATATATATATATATATATATATATATATATATACCATAAAGACCTGTACATTTAACAACATGATAAACCTGCTGTACTTTTCAGTTACTGCTATTTAGTTAATTGCAATAATGATTTCTTTGTTTACTTATTCAGTGATTCTGCTACAGAACTACCGAAACTACGCGATAAAAGTTGAAACATCCGATCCGAAAGTCATATCTCAACAAGAAAGAAAACAGTAAAGGAAAAACATGTACCATCACTGCATTTTTCTTGATGGCAGTTCAGTTATGGCACGGAGAAACTGGAAAATAAAAGTAGCAGTTTCCTTTTTCTGTTTGCGCGGCTCTAAAAATTGTGTGCACGGTATTTTCTGTGCGCGGCCGCGAAGGCGTGTAGCGTAGAGGGAACAGTGGATCCAAGTAGGCTACTCTTGGTGGATCCACCACCATTAGAGATAAAGAGATCCAAGTAGGCTGCTTTTAGTAGATCCAAGCCGTTAGAGATAAATAGATCCAAGTAGGTTGCTCTTAGCAGATCCACCACCATTAGAGATAAAGAGATCCAAGTAGGCTGCTCTTGGTGGATCCACCACCGCTAGAGATAAAGAGATCCAAGTAGGCTGGTCTAAACAATTTGAGAACACTTTTCTCCTCATGCTGTGGTAGACCTTTAAGCAGTGATTGACAGCTATCTTAAACATAAACTGGTCATCCCCACCGATTGTTCTGAGGCAGGATCTGTTTGTAAGTACTTTCGAGTCCTTGTCCCAGAAAAAGAAAAAAAAAAGTCCCGATTTCGACGAAACTCTCCCGGTTTGTGTCAGATTGGAGAATTTGTAATCACTAAAGGGAACTTTTGAAGGCCAGTAAAGTACATTCTCAGACATCTAAATTCAGAATAGGGAAGACTTTAGAGTTTCCAGTCAGTTAAATTCATGATAAGGGGAGACTTCAGAGTTTCCGGTCAGTTAAAGTCGAATTGTGGAAGACTTTAGAGTATGTGGTCAGTTGAAGTCAAATTAAGAGATTGTGAACAGTCAGATTTAGTTAGCTCACAATGCAAAATTTTAGAATTAAACTTTGGATAAACTTAGGGTGAAATGTACTAACTAATTTATAACGAAGTGAAGTATGAACTAATTTATAACGAAGTGAAGTATGAACTAATTTATAGTGAAATGAAGTATGAACTAATTTATAACGAAGTGAAGTATAAACTAATTTATAGCGAAGTGAAGTATGAACTAATTTATAACGAAGTGAAGTATGAACTAATTTATAGCGAAGTGAAGTATAAACTAATTTATAGTGAAATGAAGTATGAACTAATTTAAAACGAAGTGAGCTAATTTATGATCAAGTGAAGTCAGCGTTGTAGGTAATTGTGAATAATTGACATTTATATTGGATAGTTTATGGTCTGCATGTACAAAATGTTGGAGATTTCAAATGTTTTTATTGTATGAAATGAAACAGACGAGCCCGCTGGCTGAAAGGCACATAATGAAATATTTGTGAAGATTTTACTCCCCTTAAATAATCCTTTATTTACATTCATGGTTTATTAAGTTTTCGCTTACTTATGTTTGTTTAACGATGTTTGAATAACTATCAGGTAACAAAAACATATTTATAGTTTCATGCTGTGTAGTTGTCGCTCTTGCCAGAAGTAAGGGGGTCGACTGTTGTTTCTATTTCTGCTTATTTTGATTTGCTTAGAGTTGTGAGACTCTGTTCATAACAGCCAATGATGATGATGATGATGATGGTGAAACAAAGCCATCGTGTCCAGTGGGGAGTTGAGTACAGTGGCTTGCTTGAGTATCATCGATAAACCTGAAACACAAGCCTCTTTCTAGACTCCACCGCTGTGTAAGGCATGGTTAGCGAAAGTGAAGAAATTCAGCAGCTTACTCCGAGAATCACCGTGACACCAAGCCGAACTGAACCATGTCCATCTCTTAACCTTGTCCATCTCTTAACCTTGTCCATCTCTTAACGTTAGCCCATCTCTTAACGTTAGCCCATCTCTTAACGTTAGCCCATCTCTTAACGTTAGCCCATCTCTTAACGTTAGCCAATCTCTTAAGGTTAGCCCATCTCTTTTAGCGTCATCTCCTTGCTCTATTCCCGGGAAATTTATCCTCTTATACGATTTACATTACAGCGCAGTGTGTCCCAAAAGTTTTCAAACCAACGGAAAACTTCATCCTTTTAAGAAAATTGTATCTTTGTTTGCAGAAATTCTCTTCGTGACTGCCATTTCTTTCTAAACGAAGATCAATGCGCTCTTTCCACTCAAAGTGCTCTGGTTTTAACATATATGGTGTTAATGCTCTGGTTTTAACATATGTGGTGTTAATAATCTGGTTTTCACTGATGACACAGTGTTACTGTCCACAACATAAAAAGGAATGGAAAAACTAATTATGTCAGTCCGTAAGAACAGCGAAGAGCAGAACCTCTATCTTAATGCGAAGAAAACTAAATTGATGACAACTGACAAAAACAAAAAACAAACAAGGCAGCTGAAATATGTATCAATGAGGAAAAATTGGAGGAAGTGAAGAGTTTTGAATATCTTGGATCACTGCTAACTAATAATAGAGACACAATGAGGGAAATTAAAAGGAGGACATCTATTGCTCTTCAGAAAGTAAAACAAATAAAGAATCTGTGGAGAGGAGCAGACGGAACTACAAAAATAAGATTTTTAAGGGCATGCATCTTTCCCATCGCAACATATGCCTGTGAGACCTGGACACTTAACAAAACAGCTGAGAAACACATAAATGCCTTTAAATGTAAATGGTACAGAAGAGTTCTCCAAATATCATGGGCACGAAAAAAGAACAAATATATCTATACTACAAGAACTTAATATTGAAGAAGGTTGGCTAGTAAAGAGGATTAAAGAGAGAAAACTTAAATATTTTGGACACATTAAACGTCATGATAATTTAGAGAAGACCGTATTGGAAGGATACATAACGGGAAAAAGAAAAAGAGGAAGACCAAAACGAAGATGGCTGCAAGAAATCGTTGACGATCTGCAAATGGATGCAGCAGCAGCAGGCCATCTTGCTCACAACTGAGAGGCCTACAGGAGTGCTGTTTGGGAGGCAAAGTTCCGCAGGGGACATGCAAATGAATGAATGAATGAATGCTCTGGTTTTAACATATATGGTGTTAATGCTCTGGTTTTAACATATATGGTGTTAATGCTCTGGTTTTAACATATATGGTATTAATGCTCTGCGGTTTCTCTCTTAAAGATATTTATTTGAGAATTACGGGACACCCTGTATTATGGTTCTCTTTTTAAAAGGAATAATAACGCTTTTCTCCCAAAGACCGGCCACTCAATTCCACAGATTCTGGAGTAAACAACTTCTCTCCCCTTATCTGACCCACTTGCTGACTGGCGGACCTGTTTATCTTCGTAGATTCCTAACGGCGGACATTCTGTATCTGCTTTCATACAGAAACACTTTTGCTGGGAGAGAGGGAGTGGGAGGTGGATGGCGTGAGGCGGGAGAGATCACTTAATCTGAAGCTCAGGTAGTTTTCCTCATATCTCTGCTCGTAGAACATTTTTTGCTGTAATTTATTCTCTAACATGCCTATTCAAATATTTAGTTTCGTATCTTTTGTTTTTCTACGGTTTCAGATTCCAATTTTTAAAACTAAAACATTAGCAGACATGACAAGAAGTGTATCAGTTTATTGTCCACAGGGCGGTTTTTTTTTCTTTAGATCATAACATGTTTTGATATCTTCTCTCTCCCCCACCCCTTCCCTACTTAAAAAATCCACTTTCCAGAAAGAAAATGTGGAATGTTCCCACTCTTAGCCACAGAATGGCGCCCCCTAAATTTGACGCAAAAAGAGCGCATGTTTCACTCCAGCGGTGCCTTTAATGGTTAGCATTTGTTGTGGGGGAGGGGGGAGTGTATGACAGTTCTTCTTCTTCTTCTTCTTTCTTTCTTTCTTTCTTTCTTTTTCCTCTTCTTCTTCTTCTCCTCTTTCTTCTTTCTTTCTTGTTCTTCTTTCTTTCTTTCTTTTTCTTGTTCTTCTTCATCTCCTTCAGGGGATGAAGACGCCCGATAAGGCAATCAGCGACACATAGTGACATACCAGAGTCAGGGTTAACAAGCCATAACTGACATACCAGAGTCAGGGTTAACAAGCCATAGCTGACATACCAGAGTCAGGGTTAACAAGCCATAACTGACATACCAGAGTCAGGGTTAACGAGCCATAACTGACATACAGAGTCAGGGTTAACGAGCCATAGCTGACATACCAGATTCAGGGTTAACAAGCCATAACTGACATACCAGAGTCAGGGTTAACGAGCCATAACTGACATACAGAGTCAGGGTTAACGAGCCATAGCTGACATACAGAGTCAGGGTTAACGAGCCATAGCTGACATACCAGAGTCAGGGTTAACTAGCCATAGCTGACATACCAGAGTCAGGGTTAACGAGCCATAGCTGACATACAGAGTCAGGGTTAACGAGCCATAGCTGACATACAGAGTCAGGTTTAACGAGCCATAACTGACATACAGAGTCAGGGTTAACGAGCCATAGCTGACATACCAGAGTCAGGGTTAACGAGCCATAGCTGACATACCAGATTCAGGGTTAACGAGCCATAGCTGACATACCAGAGTCATGGTTAACGAGCCACAGCTGACATACCAGAGTCAGGGTTAACGAGCCATAGCTGAAATACCAGATTCAGGGTTAACGAGCCATAACTGACATACAGAGTCAGGGTTAGCGAGCAATAGCTGATATATCAGAGTCAGGGTTAACGAGCCATAGCTGATATGCCAGAGTCAGGGTTAACGAGCAATAGCTGATATGCCAGAGTCAGGGTTAGCGAGCAATAGCTGATATCCCAGAGTCAGGATTAGCGAGCAATAGCTGATATGCCAGAGTCAGGATTAGCGAGCAATAGCTGATATGCCAGAGTCAGGGTTAGCTAGCAATAGCTGATATGCCAGAGTCAGGATTAGCGAGCAATAGCTGATATGCCAGAGTCAGGGTTAGTGAGCAATAGCTGACATGCCAGAGTCAGGGTTAGCGAGCAATAGCTGACTAAGACCCTGTCTCACCTCTGCGTGGTACTCTCAGTAACAGGCATAACCTGGCTAACGGGGCAGGGATCGTCATAGTCCCCATGGTGGTGGAGTCTGCTAAAGAATAATTGCATACCCCCTGCTTTTTAGCTGTACTCCAGGACTGAAAAAGTAGCTGCCATAACCCGCTCCCACGCTGATACGATGCTGTGCCTCAACATCTCTACAGCATCGGCCGCAAAGACCAACAGCTCGCAGTTACAGGGAGTTCGTACAAGTACAAGCAAGCACAAGTCTTCTCTTTCTTTCTTTCTTTCTTCTCCTTCTTTCTTCTTCTTCTTCCTCTTCTCCTTCTTTCTTCTTCTTCTTTCTTCTTTTTCTTTCTACTTCATCTTTCTTCTTCTTCCTTCATCTCTTTTTCTTTTTCCTTCTTCTTCTTCTTTTCCTTCTTTCTTCTTCTTCTTTCTTCTTTTTCTTTCTACTTCATCTTTCTTCTTCTTTCATCTCTTGTTCTTTTTCCTTCTTCTTCTTCTTTTCTTCTTCTTCTTCTTTCCTCTCTTTTGAAAGGCTGTGTCCTCAGCTCTTGCAGCTTACGCCCACATGTTGCGGGCAAGCTGCCTGCTTAGCTCTGCGCCCTGTTTAGATTCTGGGCGTTAGTTTAACCAGAAAACCGGGCGGGGAGAGCAGCCTGTGTTTTGACAGGCCGTTTTCAGTCTCTCACTTGGAAACAAATATTCCTTCTGCTGCATTCTATTACGGATTACGATTATTTGTGTTGTACTTACTTTGGTCATAAATTGTGTTCTAGTTCAGGGGTGACTTGAGTTATAAATTGTCAGTCTTTGTTGAAGTTTAGGGGTGACTTGAGTTATAAATTGTCAGTCTTTGTTGAAGTTTAGGGGT
Source organism: Achatina immaculata (assembly GCA_009760885.1). Classification (NCBI taxonomy): domain Eukaryota; kingdom Metazoa; phylum Mollusca; class Gastropoda; order Stylommatophora; family Achatinidae; genus Lissachatina; species Lissachatina immaculata. Next base: position 66,950,533 of record CM019716.1, on the reverse strand, counting down.
GACTTGAGTTATAAATTATCAGTCTTTGTTGAAATTTAGGGGTGACTTGAGTTATAAATTGTCAGTCTTTGTTGAAATTTAGGGGTGACTTGAGTTATAAATTGTCAGTCTTTGTTGAAATTTAGGGGTGACTTGAGTTATAAATTATCAGTCTTTGTTGAAGTTTAGGAGTGACGTGAGTTATAAATTGTCAGTCTTTGTTGAAGTTTAGGGGTGACTTGAGTTAAAATTATCAGCCTTTGTTGAAGTTTAGGAGTGACGTGAGTTATAAATTGTCAATCTTTGTTGAAGTTTAGGCGCGACTTGAGTTATAAATTGTCAGTCTTTCCTCTAGTTCAGGGGTGACTTGAGTTATAAATTGTCAGTCTTTGTTGAAGTTTAGGAGTGACTTGAGTTATAAATTTTCAGTCTTTGTTGAAGTTTAGAAGTGACTTGAGTTATAAATTGTCAGTCTTTTTTAGGGGTGACTAGGGTCATAAAATGTCAGAGTTTTTTTCTAATTCAAAGATTCTCAACCAGTGGAGATTTTAGGTTTCGAGGTCGAGTGTGGGGGATTGAGACCACAGACTGACACTCATCATCATCATCATCATCATCAGTCCTCTGTACTCCCAATGGATCATAGTGCATCAACAAAGGTTCCCCAGCCAGTCCTGTCTTGAGCAAGCCGGGATACCTCAAGCCATGTCTCTCCTGCTTCCTTTAGTTCATCCTTTAGTTCTTCCTTTAGTTCTTCCTGTGTTGTGCGTCTCCATGTACCCCAATGGCCTGCTCCTCTTTCTGTTTTCCCTTGAGGTGTCCATGCAAGGCGGTATAAGGGGGTGTCTTGTTATTTCCATTCGTAGTATTTTGCTCAGCCATTCCTATCTTTATCTTTTGACCTCATTTGTAATGTTCTCAATGTCCGTTCGTTCGATTATTTGACAAACTTGTGCTGTTTTAATACTGATCCTTGTACAAAATACAAATCTACAGAGTTATACACAATCTATGGGCCGTCCCACTGTACTAAATATCACAGTCTATGTTGAAAGGAGTGCATGGAACACAAGAGGCTGAGTACCAGTTCTCTAGGCCTTCATTAGACACCCCGCTCAATTCAAATTCCCCAGCTTCCGCTAACAACAGCTAAACTAAACGTATAACTGAACCATACGCCTCTATTTTGATCACCAGAACTAAACTAAACGTATAACTGAACCATACGCCTCCATCTGCTTTCATCACCAGAACTAAACTAAACGTATAACTGAACCATACGCCTCCATCTACTTTCATCACCAGAACTAAACTAAATGTATAACTGAACCATACGCCTCTATTTTCATCACCAGAACTAAACTAAACGTGTAACTGAACCATACCCCTCTATCTATTTTCATCACCAGAACTAAACTAAACGTATAACTGAACCATACGCCTCCATCTACTTTCATCACCAGAACTAAGGTAAATCCTCTCATGCCTTGGAGGCACATAGGGATATGGTGTTAGGATCCATATTTTCCTTGACCTGTCAGCACACTAGAGGGTGATATGGTCAGTATCATGCCTGGCCGCCTTTCCTTCCCCAACTCCAGAAGAAATCGGGTACCCATTTCTACAGCTGGGTGACTGGGCCAGAACTAAACTAAACGTATAACTGAACCATACGCCTTTATCTGTTTTCATCACCAGAACTAAACTAAACATATAACTGAACCATACGCCTCCATCTACTTTCATCACCAGAACTAAACTAAATGTATAACTGAACCATACGCCTCCATCTACTTTCATCACTAGAACTAAACTAAACGTATAACTGAACCATACGCCTCCATCTACTTTCATCACCAGAACTAAACTAAACGTATAACTGAACCATACGCCTCCATCTACTTTCATCACCAGAACTAAACTAAACGTATAACTGAACCATACGCCTCCATCTACTTTCATCACCAGAACTAAACTAAACGTATAACTGAACCATACGCCTCCATCTACTTTCATCACCAGAACTAAACTAAACGTATAACTGAACCATACGCCTCCATCTACTTTCGTCACTAGAACCAGTTTTACGGCGGTCGTCGCTTCTCGTTTCTCATAACCGTTTACTCCAAGCTGTAGCTTCAGAGCTTACGTTACTTAAAATGAAAAACATATAAGAGGGTTCTGCTGTAAGAGTCTGACAGACTTTATTGAAGGTGAGCAATCTGTCTGTCATCAGGAGTGAAACTTGCGGGAAACGCCCCTTAATCTTCCGCGTTCCAAATCCCACAGGAAGTCCTTGCGTCAATGAAATATGGAAATCTCGTTTCAGACGAGATTTGGATGCGAGAGAGAAAACTGTATGACAAATGCTTTTAAAAAATGGACTAAATTCTTATGTACAAAAATATATCTTATATATTATACTCTTACTGTGGGAAAAATGCATCTATTTCTTTTTGTTCTTCTTGTTCTTGTTCTTCTTCGAGTGAAAGCTTCACACGAGATTCACAAAATATCAAAGAGTCGATGTGATAAGTAAATTTATAGTCACTAACGGAAATTATTTTTATTTTAAAATTCGGTTTAATCTTCATTCAACAGGGCAAAACACAGAAAAGGCTGAATACGAACCTGTACTGAAGCGAGATATTTTTTGATTGCTGAGGTTAAACGGGCCATGTACAATATCATGAAGGAAAACATCGAGGATTTGCGTACACCCAATCTATGGCTGGCCTTGCCCGCCGAGTTTCTCGGGACATTGGGTGAGTTTTGTCTTCCTGTTTCAGTGCGCATGCGTGGATGACGTGATCGTAGTTGTAGTGTTGTAAGTTGAGGGATTAACAACAACTGAGGCCCTCAGGACAAGAGTAAGACTGTGTACATCAGATAAGAGTCAGACTGTGTACATTAGACAAGAGTAAGACTGTGTACATCAGACAAGAGTCAGACTGTGTACATCAGACAAGAGTAATACTGTGTACATCAGACAAGGGTAAGACTGTGTACGTCAGACAAGAGTAATACTGTGTACGTCAGACAAGAGTCAGATTGTGTACGTCAGACGAGAGTCAGATTGCGTACGTCAGACAATTATCCATTTGTGTACGCAAGAGTTGGGTCAGGTTGTGTACGACATAAAAAGCCCAGCTATTTGTGCACTCCATTACGCGGTGTTTTCAACTTTCTGAGCCTCACTACCCAAGCTCAGAGCGAACACAAAAACTGAGCTGTACAACGCCTGCTTCATCAGCACATTCTGAACATTACTGACATCACGACCAAGTATATCATGCAAGAAAAGAAAATTTACACGCGATGTCTACCCAACATTCTCAACATCTCGTAAAAGATATCTCTAAAATGAATGAATAGTCGCCTCCATTTCAAACATGTTATCTTCCACAGTCATTACACTCCTTGGCTGCGGAACTTGGCAAAATGACGGGGGAGCCATTCACATAGCCTTGACTTTTGGCCTAACAGTGACCACCGTGGTGTGGGTATTCGGTCACATTTCTGGAGGTCACTTTAACCCGGCTGTCACCACGGCTGCGCTCTTCACAAGAAGAGTTAGTATTATTAGGTAAGTGTTTTCTGTCTGTTTCCGTGACAGGCAAAATGTTGTTTCTTTCGGCTGTTAGCAGAATGATCTTATTGGATGTTTCTAGGTTGTTCTATTTGTTTGCCTGGCAGACAGACAAACTGTTGTTTCTTTCAGCCGTTAGCAGAGTGATCTTATTGGTTGTTTCTAGACCCTTCTGTTTGTTTGCCTGGCAGACAGATTGTTGCGTGTCTCAGCTGTTAGCAGAGTGATCTTTTTTGTTGCTTCTAGACCCTTCTGTTTGTTTGCCTGACAGACAGACTGTTGCATCTCTCGGCTGTTAGCAGAGTGATCTTAATGGATGTTTCTACACCCTTTCTGGTGATATCACTGGACGAGTAACTGGACTTGATAATGTGACTGTATAATTAACTTGGCTCAGCAGTCTGTTTTAATACTGTTTATGTTTATTTATTATACTATATGTTAGTTGTTCTTGTTTGTTGTAGATTTATATGCCCTCGTCTATATAATCATGTCCACATTTCTCCCGTGGGATTACTAATACTTTAAGAATATGTAAGTGTATTATCAAGAGTAATGTCTCTGAGTGTGTCTTCTGAGCATTTCCTCATCATAATTCTACTCAGTACTAACTAGTTTATCACTGATCACACAAGCACATTCACTGATCACACAAGCACATTCACTGATCACACAAGCACATTCACTGATCACACAAGCACATTTCCTGTGTTTAATACTCAACATACACAAGTGCTGCAGCTCCTTTAGTCCACCTCGAGGAATATAGGTTTATTTACACCAGATGACTTTGCTAAAAATGGTGTGCATCTAGGCACATCTACCAGGCGTGTAAAGGTACATCTCCCAGCTGTGTAAAGGCACATCTGCCTGCCGTGTAAAGGAACATCTGCCTGCCTTGTAAAGGCACATGCACCAGCCATGTAAAGGCACATCTGCCTGCAGTGTAAAGGCACATCTGCCTGCCGTGTAAAGGCACATGTACCAGCCGTGTAAAGGCACATCTGCCTGCCGTATGGTAGTGGTATCTTAGTGGCTACGACACGTAGGCACATATGCCTGCTGTATGGTAGTGGTATCTTAGTGGCTACGACATGTAGGCACATCTGCCTGCCGTGTAGTAGCGCCTATCAAATGTGCTAATAACAAATATTACGTAATATAAGCTAATCAGATACGCACCTTATAACAAATATTACGTAATATAAGTTAATCAGACCCACACCTTATAACAAATGTTACGTAATATAAGTTAATCAGACACGCACCTTATAACAAATGTTACGTAATATAAGCTAATCAGACACGCACTTTATAACAAATATTACGTAATATAAGCTAATCAGACCCGCACCTTATAACAAATATTACGTAATATAAGTTAATCAGACACGCACCTTATAACAAATGTTAAGTAATATAAGCTAATCAGACACCCACCTTATAACAAATGTTAAGTAATATAAGCTAATCAGACACGCACCTTATAACAAATATTACGTAATATAAGCTAATCAGACACGCACCTTATAACAAATGTTGGAAGTGATGTCCTTGTGCGTCTATGCAAGTTTGAACATTTTAATTTTGATTTTATTCACAAACAACTTTCTTAGTTCTACTGGTGAAATGTTTCTTATGCACGTGTATTTTGTGTGTTAACATAACCAGAGAGGTGAGATAGGCCTCATGTGTCAAAGAAAGGTGACGTCGAGAATATCAGCACTTTTAGTTTGAATGAAATTTGTGAACCATTCACAGTAACGGGGTCGTTTTTCATGATACGCCGGCAGCAGTTGTAGGACCACTGTTACTTTATATGGGAAGTTTCACATTTTCTCTGATCGCTCTATGCGCTGTATGCCCGATACCTTCCTGTTGTGCCAGCTTTCGCAAAGCCTTTGATGGACTTCGAAGCATAGAGTCAGAAATGCTCGATAACTTCCCCTTGTTAAGTTTCGATGGTCTCCCCCTGGGGTAAGCGTCTGACTGGGCTTGTTTCACGAAATTTCTCCGTAAGTTTATAAACTGCAATGCCGAGAGGTACGGATGTTCGTGGGAATTTTTCAACAAATTGCTCCCGTACTAAATCGGTGTATGTGTTGCCTTCTCGAAATACGTGCTCAACAAGAAAAATACGTTCCTCCAGTGAAAGAATCATAGTGAATAAACTGATTTAAACAATTCGCCAGTCGTGCATACACAAACGCAGAAGACAGACTGAATACAGTGAACATTACACAATAGCATACTTCAACACGCTAACGTACGTAGCTAGATGTGGCTAGATATCGCAGCCCCTAAGATACCACCACGATACCGGAGTCGATACTGGGATACTGCACACTGACTTTGTGAACTCCCTCTGCATCTCTGGATCTGTCTTGAATCTATTTTCACAAACTATCTTTCTGCCCATCGGTGGCTCTCACCATCTGACTTTCTATTATATCCGACTGACAATGTCAGTCCAAATCTTATCTATTTAACTGTGTTTTCACAGTATCTAACTGTATGTGGCTCACATAAAGGCAGAATGTCAGACGGGCCTGCGTGCCCAATTCTTAACCCTTTTGAAATAAAGATCAATCAATCAATCACTGTATCGCAGTCTAGGTCCATCTGCCAAACCTCCATAAATCCTCCCCGTCTGCCTGTCCCTCTCTTCTGCCTCTCCGTTTTTCTGGCCTCTCTCGGTCGCTTCGTTTTATCTTGGAGTACAGTTTAGTGAGCTCCCAATCGGCATTCTTGCCACGTCCCTTAATGGACCACTGGTTTCGATCTGCATACCGATTGGTTCTTGAGGCATGACTTGTCAGTTTTATGGTGTCGAAGGTCGATCCCTCTACTTTATTGCTTTTGGCACTTTCTACCTGTTCCTCTTGACTGATTACTAGTCTGCTCCGCGGCCTATCCGTCGCCATCCAGCCTTTGGCTTTCCTTAAATCCTTCTAGCTTCCCTGTCCAGTTTTCTCAGTTCACTGACTGTTCGTCGCCACCTGTCATTTCATTTTCTGAATGGTCATGCCAACCTATTAGAGTTATTAACGTCTTTCCTTAGCCCATCTCTTCCCCAGCATCATTGTGTCTGTCCTAAGTGTCTGTTTCTTCTGTTCACAACTGACAGCGTCGAGTCGTAATTGTCTATCGGATATATTATTAACTGGTCATATAGAACTACCACGTGACTGTAACAGAAGTGTGCATTTGCTAAATAAATCATGTCAACAGTTTCTTCTAAAAACCAAAAAAAAAAAAAACCGCATAAATACTTCACTGAATGTTTTAACTACATCAAAGCCATTTTATCAGCATAAATGCTTACGGCAGAGTTAAAGAATTACAGCTGCAGAAAAAGTTAATCGCGAATGAAAGAGTTAAAGAATTACAGCTGCAGAAAAAAGTTAATCGGGAACGAAGAGTTAAAGAATTACAGCTGCAGAAAAAGGTCATCGGGAATGAAAGAGTTTTAAACAATTATAAATATAGCGTGTTCTAAGAAATAAACAATTATAAATATAGCTTGTTCTAAGAGATAAAAACAATTATAAATATAGCTTGTTTTAAGAGACAAACAATTATAAATGTAGCTTGTTCTAAGATATAAACAATTATAACTGTAGCTTGTTCTAAGAGATAAACAATTATAACTGTAGCTTGTTCTAAGAGATAAACAATTATAAATATAGCTTGTTCTAAGATATAAACAATTATAAATATAGCTCGTTGTAAGAGATAAACAATTATAAATATAGCTTGTTGTAAGAGATAAACAATTATAAATGTAGCTTGTTCTAAGAGATAAACAATTATAAATATAGCTTGTTCTAAGAGATAAACAATTATAAATATAGCTTGTTCTATCTCTTTCTTCTGCAGGGGCGTTCTGTATATCATTGTTCAAATATTAGGCGCAATTGCTGGCGCAGGCATTCTGTATGGACTCACGCCCGAATCCTTTTTGTTAAAACTGGGCGCCAACCAGCTCAACCCAAGGATCACATCTGCCCAAGGTAATAATTTACCTTCCTCTCAGTGTTACATTATCTAACAGGGAGCAAAGTGTAGCGATGTTATACCCATACTCTGTGAGCATGCTACAGGAACCACTGTATAAAGACACATATCTTGTGTAGCCAGTCTTAGTACCTTCTTCTTTCTTCTTCTTCTTTTTCTTCTTCTTTCTTCTTCTTCTTATTCTTTCTTGTCCTTCTTATTATTCTTAATTTTTCTTCTCCTTCTTCTTCTTCTTCTTTCTTCTTCCTTCTTTCTTCTTCTTCTTATTCTTTCTTGTCCTTCTTATTATTCTTAATTTTTCTTCTCCTTCTTCTTCTCTTCTTTCTTCTCCTTTTTTCTTCTTCTTTCTTCTCCTTCTTCTTTCTCTTTCTTCTCCTTCTTTCTTCTTCTTCTTTCTTCTTTCTTCTCCTTCTTATTATTCTTATTCTTTCCTCTCCTTCTTCTTCTTTTTTCTCTTTCTTATTCTTATTTTTTCTTCTTCTTCTTCTCTTTCTTTCTTCTCTTTCTTCTTCTTCTTTCTTCTCCTTCTTCTTATTATTCTTTTTCTCCTTCTTTTTCTTTTCTTTCTTCTTCTTCTTCTTCTCCTTCTTCTTCTTCTTTCTTCTCCTTCTTCTTCTTTCTTCTCCTGCTTCTTCTTTTCTCTTCTTATTCTTATTGTTTCTTCCTCTTCTTCTTCTTTCTTCTCTTTCTTCTTCTTCTTTCTTCTTCCTTCTTTTCTCTCTTCTCCTTCTTCTTTCTTATCCTTCTTCTTTCTTCTTCTTTTCTTCTTCTCCTTTTTCTTCTTCTCTTTCTTCTCCTTCTTCTTCTTCTTTCTTCTCCTTCTTCTTCTTCTTCTTCTTCTTCTTCTTCTTTATTATTCTTATTCTTTCCTCTCCTTCTTCTCTTTTTTCTCTTTCTTATTCTTATTTTTTCTTCTTCTTCTTTCTTCTTCTTTTCTTTTCTTCTTTCTTCTCCTTCTTCTTATTATTCTTTTTCTCCTTCTTTTTCTTTCTTTTCTCTTCTTCTTCTTCTCCTTCTTCTTCTTCTTTCTTCTCCTTCTTCTTCTTTCTTCTCCTGCTTCTTCTTCTTTCTTCTTATTCTTATTGTTTCTTCCTCTTCTTCTTCTTTCTTCTCTTTCTTCTTCTTCTTTCTTCTTCTCTTCTTTCTTCTCTCTTCTCCTTCTTCTTTCTTATCCTTCTTCTTTCTTCTTCTTTTCTTCTTCTCCTTTTTCTTCTTCTTTCTTCTCCTTCTTCTTCTTCTTTCTTCTCCTTCTTCTTCTTCTTCTTCTTCTTCTTCTTCTTTATTATTCTTATTCTTTCCTCTCCTTCTTCTCTTTTTTCTCTTTCTTATTCTTATTTTTTCTTCTTCTTCTTCTCTTTCTTTCTTCTCTTTCTTCTTCTTCTTCCTTCTCTTTCTTCTTATTCTTATTCTTTTTCTCCTTCTTTTTCTTTTCTTTCTTCTTCTTCTTTCTTCTCCTTCTTCTTCTTTTTCTCTTCTTCTTCTTTCTTCTCCTGCTTCTTCTTCTTTTATTATTATTGTTTTCTCTTCTTCTTCTTTCTTCTCTTCTTCTTCTTCTTCTTCTTCTTTCTTTTCTCTCTTCTCCTTCTTCTTTCTTATCCTTCTTCTTTCTTCTTCTTTTTCTTTCTTCTCCTTCTTCTTCTTCTTCTTCTTCTTCTTCTTCTCCTCCTCCTCTTCCTCCTTCTTCTTCTTCTTCTTCATCTTCTTTTCGGTTTGGGAGGGGGTTCGGATGGCACTTTTGTCAGTCCCCGAGTAGCCTTAAAACAACGGGTGTGCCAACAACTACGGCCGTCCCTGTCAGGTTAACCAGGGTGAGCCTATTACTGAGGGAGTAACAGTAAGGTGGGACAGGGTGTTGGCCAGGTACGGCTAGCCAACTGTGACACCAGCATATCAGCTGTGGGTCGCTGATTGTCAAAACTAATAACGTCTTCACCATTCTCCCCCCCCCCCCATATCCACTCCTTCCTGACGAGAACAATGGCGAGAATATCCGAGCACTAGAATGTTTCCTAATAGAAATGATGATGATGATGATGATGATGATGATGATGATGATGATCCAAATTAATTCTAACTCACACGGAAATATTCGCTTGTCTGGTGGAAAGTTTTGTAGAAACTCCAGTGGAAAGTGTAGTGGAAAGTGATAGAAAGTCTGGTGGAAAGTCTAATAGAAAGTCTGATGGAAAGTCTAGTGGAAAGTTTGATTTAAAGTTTTATAGAAAGTCTGGTAGGAAGTCTGGTGGAAAGTCTAGTGAAAGCCCTGTTAGAAAATCTTGTGGAAAGTCTAGCGAAAAGTCCTGTAGAAAGTATTGTGGAAAGTCTAGTGAAAAGTCCTGTAGAAAGTCTGGCGGGAATTCTGGTTTAAAGTTTGGTTTCAAAAGTCTTGTAGAATGTCTGGTGGGAAGTCTGGTAGAAAGTCTGGGTGAACAGTTTGACTGAAAGTCTGATGAACAGTCTGGACAGACAGTCTGGGTGTAAAGTTTGAAGGGAAGTAAACAAACGTAAACACAAACACAGCCTCGAGTGCACAACAAAGCTACCACAAACCTACACTCACTAGCAGTGAAAAGAAACAAATAGAATCTATATTTATATCTATATTTATCATAATGTCAGATAATATTTTTTACTGATTTCCAAAAAAACTGAGGCTGTCACAATCATATTTTCTATGCAATTACAATCACTTTTTAAAAACTATATAAACTATATTATGTGGAGCGAACTCTAGGCATACTCTTCGCTGTGTTCTCTCCCCTTTTATTTATGAACTGTTACCATCTGTTTGAGATTATGCCACACCCCTACAGGTTTCGGTGTTGAGCTTCTGGCCACCTTCCTGTATGTGCTGGCCGTGTTTGCTTCACAGGATGAGAAGAGGCCAGACGTCAGAGCGTCAGCCCCAATGACTATTGGACTCACCGTGGTTGTCTGCCATCTCTTTGCTGTAAGTATTTCTGCTGTCGCTGGCCACTTACTGTAGTGCTAGCAGCAATGGTAGCAGTAGTAGTAATAGTAGTGTTAGTAGTAATAGTAGCAACAGTAGTCGTGGTATTAACAGTAGTCCTTGTAGCACGAGCAGAAACTGTAGCATTGGTAGCGGTAGTAACAGTAGAAGGTATAGTAGTATTAGAAATGATACTCCTATTAGTAGTAATAATAGCAGTAGTATTAGTAACTACTGGTATAGTAATAGTTATTATAGTAATAGTAGCTACAGTAATAGCAGCTGTAGTAACCGTAGCTATAGTAATAGTATCTATAGTAAGAGTGGCTATAATAATTGTGGCTATAGTAATAGTAGCTATAATAGCAGAAGTGATATCTGAGGTTGCAGTTGTAGTAGGAGAAACAGTACTAGTAGAAGTAGTGATAGTAATGATGGCAGCAATAGTAGCATTAACTGATACAAACAGCTGAAGAAGCAGCATTATTTTTTTTATGGCAATACATTACTTTTTGTTGTGATAATCTCATAACTTAATACAGATACAACGATAGTACATGTAGCGTTAGTATTATTTTTAATAACATCGATAAAGTTGTAGGACATGTAATGTAGTAGTTACCAAGTGCCAAGAAAAATAAAGGTGTTAGTTAAGAGCAGTGGTAGCAATAATTTCATAGATAGTGACTACATTTTACTACTTTTGAAAACAGCAATAAAGTAATAGAAAAAAGTTGCTCTCGCTACTTTTACTAATAAACAAGCTTTGTAGTTTTTAAAATGCGTTATTTGTTTGATAACATGTAAAGTTGACTGCTTTTTCTTGATTACATGTAAAGTTCAGAGTCTGTTTTACTGATTACATGTAAGATTGAATGACTGTTTTCAGGATTACATGTAAGGTTGGATGCCTGTTTTCATGATTAGATGTAAGACTGGCTGCCTGTTTCTTGATTATATGTAAAGTTGAAAACCTGGTTTCCTGATTACATGTAAGGCTAGATGCCTGTTTTCAGGACTAAATATATAAAGATTGGCTGCCTTTTTTCATGATTGCACTTATCATGGGGATTGATTGACCTTTATTTCGAAAGGGGAGCGAACTCTAGGCATACTCTTCGCTGTGTTCCACACAACTGAAAATTACTTTTTTCTATTACTTTATTGCTGCTTTCAAAAGTAGTAAAATATAATCATTATCTATGAAATTATTGCTACCATTGCTCTTAACTTCTCTCTCTCTCTCTCTCTATCTCTCTCTCTCTCTCTCTCTCTCTCTCTCTCTCTCTCTCTCTCTAAAGGGTTTTCCACAAATGCCTGTCCTTTGCCTTTTTTTCTGCACTTGCTCAGGTGAGCCCTCTATTGCTCAACATCCTCTCTATTGTTCTTCTCCATGTATCTTTTGGTCTACCCTTACTTCTGCTCCCCTGTGGTGTCCATTTTAGTGCTATTTTTGGTAGTGAGTTGTCAGTCATTCAGAGCACATGTCCCAACCATCGCCAGCGTCTTTCCTCAATAATTACTGTCAGTGGCTCTTAACTAACACTTTTATTTTTATTGGTACTTCATTTCTAATACTGAAAACCCAATTTCATAATTACATATCAGTGTGGATGACCGTTCTAATGATTACATGTAAGTGGGGATAACTGTTTTCATGATTACATGTAAGTTTGGATAACTGTTTTCATGATTACATGTAAGTTTGGATAACTGTTTTCATGATTACATGTAAGTTTGGATAACTGTTTTCATGATTACATGTAAGTTTGGATAACTGTTTTCATGATTACATGTAAGTTTGGATAACTGTTTTCATGATTAGTTGTAAAGCCGATCAGTCTGTGTAAATCTATAAATGAAATCACAGTGACGCTACATGACAAACCCTACGTGACCTGTCTATCAAATCCGTGACACAGGTCCCCTACACCAGAGCTGGTCTGAACCCCGCCCGCAGCTTCGCTCCTGCTCTGATTGTCAACTTCTGGGAACATCACTGGGTGAGTGACATGATCTAGCAGAGGGGTGTCCAACTGGCGGCCCGCGAGACCTTTTTTGAGGCCCGCGAGGTTATTATGAAAACATATTTAATTAACATCAACTGAAACATTTTTACAATATATATTTAAAAAAAGATAATTTAAACAATTAATGAACCTTTACTTCACTAAATGGGCATTGACACCATATCCCTATGTGCCTCTAAGGCATGACAGGATTACCTATACCGTTACCTTTTTTTTTTTACCTTTACTTCACTAAAATCGCTTTTTCTCACTTTGGTGTAAGTAAGATGGCAGAAACTAGTTGATTTAAGTGCGGCCCTTCGCACATGCAGCCGTGGTCTTGAGGTCACTAACGTTGGACACCCCAGTTTTAGCATTAAACAAATGTTTCAGCAAATGCGTGTCTAACTGTATAATTTCCTACGTCTGCCGGCCAAACTCAGTACTCATCTGCGTCACTGATCTACTTTTAGTACAGCCCACGAAATCGTTATTGCTTTCAGTTTGTATACGAGATAACCCAGCACATCTTTTGAGTGATTAAGTCTGGCGCTCTTCATGTGTCCTGGACAGTTTTCTCCTGGGACATACTTTCAGCCACATCGCGTTTTAGCTCAGGTTAACTCTATCTATCATACAACTGCCTTTTTTCTTTCAGTAAACTTATTCTCTCGTCATTTATGGTGTGTTACATCTCGTTTTGTCAATACAGAAATAATGGTAGTCTCATATTCTCTCTGAAGGGAGTTGTCATGATTTGAACTCAACAACAATTATATCTGATCTCAACTCTCACTACTTTTCGTCTTTAGTCATTTCAGAAAAATCTACAAAGATATTTATCGATCTCAGATCATGTGCTATATCATAACCGTGTTTTTATAAGCAACGGAGATGGTTCGGAAATGTGAATGTATTACCTGTAGAATGTATCACTATTTTCTCTTAAGATTTTAGGTCACAATGATGAGCCCTCCATTTGAATTACTTTTAGATAATATCTAATGGGAGAGGCTGTCATAGGAGTGCATGTATCCGAGCTGACCACTGGTGCCAGGAGAATTTCCTGCCTAATAATAATAATAACAACAGTAATAATGACAATGATAATAATAATAAGAAGATACACCAGTACAGTGTAACTCAAAAGTCACATAACAGGACACATCTACAAGAAAAAGAAGAGATAAGAGAAACGACGACTGCAGTAAAACAGGCTCTAGAGGCACGCTGTTCAGTTTTACACATGTTTTACACTCCCTCACACACACACACACACAAAAGATAGAAAGAATGAAGAAAGTGGGCAAGAACGAGAGTGACAGAAAGTAAGATGAGAACGTATAAATGAAGAGCATACAACACTCCATTATCTGGCAAATGCCTTCGCCAAGGACAAAAAAATACAAAGACAATACAAAAGATAAAAACAGGAGGAAAAAGATGAAAAAAATGAAGCTTTTCGTAATAATTACAACAAACTTCAGTATGCAAGTCTGCCCTGACAACACATATCACTTTTTACAGTTGTCCTTCGCAGCTTTCTATGGCAAGCAAACACAAACACGCGGATAAACTAAGCTTTCTGTGTAAACACGAACCGGAAATAAATACAAACAAGTTCCAAATTCACATTTAGCGTCCACGTCTGAATCTGTTTTGCTTTCGCTTGCACAGGCCTAACGTGGCACTAGATAATTTAATCCAGCTTAATCTAAACCGGTTAAAACTGTTGAAAACACAACAAGGAACAATCTAAACCAGCGACTTCCAAATTCTCTAAAGACTACCATTCTGTTGCTTCTCAGACAACTTTCATAGCGTCCCCAACAATTACTTTGTTCTATACCCGTAGTTCCCAATTAACAAAAGTCCGAGAACCCATGCTGTTTCAAAAGCCAGACCATTCTCCCCCCCCCCCACCAATACTTTGAAAAAGTTTCATATCTTTATGGTAGTTATGTGTTTTTAATGCAACATAATTTTTTTTTTTTTAGAAAGTGCGGGAGATCTTTACTAAATAAGCGCTGCTCTAAAACATAATACAGACTTTGTGAGTTTTCAAAATAACAATTAAGTCAGTCGTTTGTCAGTTCGCATGTCCCTTGCGGAACTTTACCTCCCTAACAGCTCTCCTGCAGGCCTCACGGTTGTGAGCAAGATGCCCTGCTGCCGATGCGTCCATTTGCAAATTATCAACGATGTCTTGCAGCCATCTTCGCCTTGGTCTTCCTCTCTTTCTTTTTCCCATTATGTACCATTCCAAGACTGTTTTCTCTAGATTATCATGACGTTTAATATGTCCAAAATTACAATAAAGTAGTTAAGAAAAAAACAGAGTTTTTGTCACGGACCCCCATGGCAGGTTCCATGGACCCCCAAGGGTCCCGCGGACCACCAGATGGGGGAACCACTGTTCTATAGGATCTGACTCGTCCTACCGTTTGCCATTTCCTCAAAGCTCACTTTGACCTTCTCATCACTCTCTACGGAGGCGGGGTGTTCACTGCCTGCTTGGGAACCACTGATCTTAAGGAATATATATATATATATATATCTGAACCTTAAGTGCCCAGGGCACATGGGGCTTCCTCAAATTGTTTTCCACAAATGCCTGTTCTTTGCCTTTTGTTTTCCAGCTCTTGCCCAGGTGGGTCCTCTATTGCTCAACATCCTCTCTCTTGTTCTTCTCCACGTCTCTTTTGGTCTACCCTTACTTCTGTTCCTTTGTGGTGTACATCTTAGCGCTGTTTTTGGCAATAAGTCGTTAGTTATCCGAAGCACATGTCCCAACAGCTTGTCTTCCTTGGTTTAGGCGATTTTCCTCTGTTAAATCTGACTACGCTGTGCATCAGAGCTTCCTTGTATTACTACATACTTTAGTCAAGTACACTGAGCTACGCGGAGTCAAATCAGCGAACACTTCTTTTGTCTTGTCAACACCGGGCTCTGGATTAAAAACAATTGGCCTGCGTTATTGATTTCAGCGAAGATGCAATTTGTAGCGTCGAGGAATGCTTTACCGCTACACTTCCACCTTGATACTGTGACGTCCCTCGCATACTTGTCACACGTGTGACATTGTCCCTTACAGACTTGTTACGTGTGACATTGTCCCTTACAGACTTGTTACGTGTGACATTGTCCCTTACAGACTTGTTACGTGTGACATTGTCCCTTACAGACTTGTTACGTGTGACATTGTCCCTTACAGACTTGTTACGTGTGACATTGTCCCTTACAGACTTGTTACGTGTGACATTGTCCCTCGCATACTTGTTACGTGTGACATTGTCCCTTACAGACTTGTTACGTGTGACATTGTCCCTTACAGACTTGTTACGTGTGACATTGTCCCTTACAGACTTGTTACGTGTGACATTGTCCCTTACAGACTTGTTACGTGTGACATTGTCCCTTACAGACTTGTTACACGTGACATTGTCCCTTACAGACTTGTTACGTGTGACATTGTCCCTTACAGACTTGTTACACGTGACATTGTCCCTTACAGACTTGTTACACGTGACATTGTCCCTTACAGACTTGTTACACGTGACATTGTCCCTTACAGACTTGTTACGTGTGACATTGTCCCTTACAGACTTGTTACGTGTGACATTGTCCCTTACAGACTTGTTACGTGTGACATTGTCCCTTACAGACTTGTTACGTGTGACATTGTCCCTTACAGACTTGTTACACGTGACATTGTCCCTTACAGACTTGTTACGTGTGACATTGTCCCTTACAGACTTGTTACACGTGACATTGTCCCTTACAGACTTGTTACACGTGACATTGTCCCTTACAGACTTGTTACACGTGACATTGTCCCTTACAGACTTGTTACACGTGACATTGTCCCTTACAGACTTGTTACACGTGACATTGTCCCTTACAGACTTTTTACACGTGACATTGTCCCTTACAGACTTGTTACACGTGACATTGTCCCTTACAGACTTGTTACACGTGACATTGTCCCTTACAGACTTTTTACACATGACATTGTCCCTTACAGACTTGTTACACGTGACATTGTCCCTTACAGACTTGTTACACGTGACATTGTCCCTTACAGACTTGTTACACGTGACATTGTCCCTTACAGACTTGTTACACGTGACATTGTCCCTTACAGACTTGTTTTATGTGACATTGTCCCTTACAGACTTGTTTGTTTTATGTGACATTGTCCCTTACAGACTTGTTACAGTCATGACCTGACATGTGGTTTTTGGCACCGAAATGTGATATTATACACTGAAATGTGATAAGTTTTGTGAAGTATAAACACAGGTAGGCACTTTTTCCTGTAGCTGAAGTGAATGTTACAGAAGAAATTTACAGCTTTTCATTTTTTTTCTTCTTTTTTCACTTTCGATTCCATCTCCCTTTATCGCTTCTCCTGTGGTCATAAATTTAAGATAAGGTTTTTGAAAAAAAAGGACCTTCATTTGATGCGGATAGCAAGTGGGCCAGTGAGGCGTGGCCCCTGGTTTCATGTTACACAACAAAGCAGCGATGCAGCTCTCCCAGTGTTTCCTCTAGGAGCTTGTAACTAGACACCCAGTGCGTGTCAACCGCAGAATTCCTCACAACGCGAGCAGCTGCGAGGGAGGACGAACTCTCTGAGTGGCTCACACAACGAAGCAGAATCCAGATAAACCGTTTCTCTGAATTCTGCCTTTGACATATTCTGTCAACATTTCAAGGCAGTCGGTAACTTCCTTCAGAACGGAGGTCGGCGTTGTCAAGATAACTAAAGAGGTTGTATAATATGGGTAACAGATGGATACTTTTTTTTTGGTAACTTTGAAATACAAGAGCTTATCAGAGATAACGACTACATAAGCAACTGTCAAATCAAAGAAAGTGAATGGAAGTACAGTGTACCAAGTTTTCACAGCACAGCATCAGTCAGTCACCACAACATCTGTCAGTGACCACAACATCTGTCAGTCACCACAACATCTGTCAGTCACCACAACATCTGTCAGTCACCACAACATCTGTCAGTCACCACAACATCTGTCAGTGATCACAACATCTGTCAGTCACCACAACATCTGTCAGTCACCACAACATCTGTCAGTGACCACAACATCTGTCAGTGATCACAACATCTGTCAGTCACCACAACATCTGTCACTCTGTATAAACCTTCGTCATCAAAATTTGTGTCTAGTTACGAGGGAATTTCTTGCACAGCAGAGTCGCAGCAAGGAGTTGAAGAAATTGTCAAATTCTTGGACAAGCCAAAACAAAACAAAACTTAGAGAATGTGGCAGTCACTGGAAAAACTCACCTGGAAAACAATGTGCACGAATAAATATCTCAAACTGGCGGAACAAACTGGCGGAACAAACTGGAGGAACAAACTGGCGGAACAAACTGGAGGAACAAACTGGCGGAACAAACTCCTGTTGTTGTTCTATTTTCCTGGAACCCTGGGTCTGAGAGCAGGATGTTCCTTGCAAGTGGACCTTGTGAAGGTCTGGGAGAATAAGCATCGTGTCGGATGGGAAGTGGGTTACATCTGAATGTGGTTAAAAAAAAAAGCAAGAAAAATGCAGCACTTCTTTTAAGCAGACATTATCGTCAGGCGGGCCGTCGCCATCCCTGTCCCGTCAGCTGAGCAGAGCTTGTTTCTGAGGGTGCCATCGGGGAGGTAGGGCAGGGTCTTGTTCGGATATGGTTCACCAGCCTTATCCCAAGCAGGCAGTGATGTATCTCCGACCGCTAGATCGTGTCTTCAACTCCGACATGACAAGGAAAAAAAACGAGAAATTTATTACAAACACGAAGATGAGAATCATGCTCGCCAACGTCTGTCCGCACGGGGAAACTAAATCAATCTACAACACGGTGCAGAAACAGCAACTTTTTCTCGTGGAAGTGTCTTATTAGTTGAAGTGTCTTCTCCTATAGTTTTGTGGGGAACGAATCTGAAGTTCAAGTCAGAAGCAGCTACGTGGGGTGTATCACTTGTGAAGTTGCTGGAGTTAGACTGCAGCGATAAAGAGGGCTCACTCTGAAATTACTAGAGTTTAGACTTCAGGGACAAACGGGGCTCACTATGAAATTACCAGAGTTAGATTGCAGGGACAGAAAAAGGTGGACAAAAGATTTGGCGTGCCAACCACATATTCTTGTTGCATTCATTCATTCATTTGCATGTCCCTTGCGGAACTTTGCCTCGCAAACAGCACTCCTGTAGGCCTCTCAGTTGTGAGCAAGATGGCCTGCTGCTGTTGCATCCATTTCCAGATCGTCAACGATGTCTTGCAGCCATCTTCGTCTTGGTCTTCCTCTTTTTCTTTTTCCCATTATGTATCCTTCCAAAATGGTCTTCTCTAAATTATCATGACGTTTAATGTGTCCAAAATATTTCAGTTTTCTCTCTTTAATCCTCTTCACTAGCCAGCCTTCTTCAATATTAAGCTCTTGTAGTATAGATATATTTGTTCTTTTTTGTGTCCACGATATTTGGAGAACTCTTCTGTAGCATTTACATTCAAAGGCATTTATGTGTTTCTCAGCTGTTTTGTTAAGTGTCCAGGTCTCACAGGCATATGTTGCGATGGGAAAGATGCATGCCCTTAAAAATCTTATTTTTGTGGTTCTGTCTGCTCCTCTCCACAGATTCTTTATTTGTTTTACTTTCTGAAGAGCGATAGATGTCCTCCTTTTAATTTCCCTCATTGTATCTCCATTATTAGTTAGTAGCGATCTTGTTGCATACCACAAACAAATATGGAATTCATCCTGGGAGCTCAAGACAAAGACTAACTTACTCCACTCAAACATCTCTGCAAGAAGTACAGTAACTCAGCACTCCAGTTCCAAAAACCACCCCCCCCCCCGTTTCCAGGTCTACCATTTCTTGTCGTACACTTCTCGAAATCTCTTTATGTCTTCCTCTGTGCATGTAACCTAAAGGACCGCACTGTGTAGCAGCTTAAGCGTGTCCACTCCTTCTGTATCTATTCCCATTAGGTCCTACATTTTGTTTTACGTTAATCCATCCTAAACATTTCTTTATCACACTATAAAGGTCCTAATTTGTATGTGAATGTCTGGTTCTTTCCCATAGTGCACTGACTCGGTGTGCCTAGCCTTGTAGGAGATATTCTCCGATATCATAGTCAGTTCCCCTTATAGTCTATCACATGCCAGTTTTTTGTTTTTTTTTGCAACCAGACAGGAGGATGATTGATGTGGGGTTTCAACCCGTATATAATGCCATTTCACATGCCTGTGCTACCCTTGCGTTCTATGATTTAAGTAAAATCTGCCGTTAGTTCTTGTCCGCGGGTAGGCTAGCAGAACAGATGCCTAGAGGCCACGTTTTTGCTATTGTTTGTACACGCGATCTGACGACATCAAGATTAACAGAACCAGCGTACCCCAGATGCGACCATGATTAGTCACGGAAAGGTCTTGTAAAAAAAGTCACATTTGTGAAGTCGTTGGAATCGCTTCCACTTCCAGCTCGTGGGAATGTCGTGGCGGCACGTAGAAGTTCCTCTTGTAGACATTCCAACAGCAGGAGAACAGAGACTTGCACAAAAATGCTGGGTGGAGCTGAGAAAGACGAGAGAGCTGTGGGCTGTACAAAAATTACGTAAACTTCAGCCTGGATAGCTGCGCCTGGCATTCTGTACTCAACGCTCTGATAATCGTTGGCGCATTTGAGCGAATGAGAAGCGCAGCTCCTTGGTGCACTTTTCTTTCATATCAGCAGTCGGTGGATCCATCCCTAACTAGAAGTCCCTGTGAACTCATCTGTAGAAATAGGTACCTAACTCCTCCCAAAGCTGGGAAAGGAAAAGCAAACAGAAGTGATTATGACCACATTAGGATATAGTAAAATATAGGGGAAAGGGGAGCCAAAGTAACATACACGTGGTTGAAAATTTGATAAATTGTTCAGAGGTCTGTCCTAATTATTTCTGAATGCTCCTCGGTATGTTCTGGTACCACCACACCAAAAAGGCCGTGGGATCCACCCAACCTCTAAAACTGAGAAATCTGGGAACGTAAACGCGGCCACATCAGACTTTCATGTGCCGAAGGTCTTGGAAATACGGGCCTAACACCATACCCCCAAAGTACATTAATGGCGTGGAAACTTTTACCTGAATGTATAAAGTCTCCAAAACAGTCAAGCTAAAGTAAAAAAAAACTTACAGCATTTCATTGCGTATACGTTATGTTGCATCTAGGTCCCTTAACATATCTCACAACGCAAACTGAAGCTAAGGGAAGTAACCACCGTAACATTTCAGAATTAAGTCGGGTATGGTAGCCATTAAGACATGCATGCACCGACCATTGTAAAAGAAGAGCTACTTTCTGTCAGAGATTTCTAGCATATCTGAACGCCAGACAAAACGACTTATGCTCGCTGAAGATAGAAATAATCTTGACTGCACATATTGAGCGAATTATCATTTTTGGCGCTATCTATTATCTGCAGCCATTGTTTTCCATAATGCATAATAATTTTCCAACTGTTTCATTTTTTTTCCATAATGCCCAACAGTTTACAATCTTCCAGCTTTAGTGATACAGTTGCTTTCAGTTTTTAAATGTCTGTTTCAAAATGGAGGCTAAATTCTGGTCACGTGCTTCCGTATCATAGTTTTAAAAAAATAGAACGAATTAGTGCACAACAGCACGCTCTCACAGAGTCCTTAAAATGCCTTAGATCAGTGGTTCTCAGCTGATGGTTCGCGGACCTCAGGGGACCAGCGGAGCCTGCCTTGGGGGTCCTTGACAAAAATTCAGGGTACACTAAAAAAAAAAAATTGTGGGAAATGTTTAACAACCTATATTTTTTCTGATTATAAGAAGACTGGTGGGAAAGCTTTGAAGCATTTAGTTCACTTTTGTTGTACATAACTTTGTGAACAAACGCTGTCGACATCTTGTTAGACGAAGAACAAGCTCAGGAAACGGCTTGATGTTTATCCAGAGTTGAGATTAAAAACAGTAAATACTGAACCAGATGTGGAAGCGATTGTTGGGAATAAAAAGAGACATGATTTCTCTCACCATATGTAGGTCGGTTAGCTGTCACACATTTCACATTCTGTTCATTTGTCATAACAAGTAGGATTGTTAATTGCTGTCTGTGTTTTTTTTTCCACTATATTACTGCCATTTTGAAAATTCACCAAGGTTGTGTTTTAGTGTAGCCTAGCGTTTACTCAAGGTTACCCACATTAAAAAAAAATATTTTGCATTTAAAGCACACAGCTAGCATACAGATATGAAAATTTTCCAAAGTATGGGGGTCCGTGGCCTTGATTTTAAAACAGCAGGGGGTTCGAGAGCTTTGGTTAATTGAGAACCACTGGTTTAGATAAAACACGCTATATAACATGAAACAGACTATTTTCCCCCAACCCCTTCCATGTTTTGTATATATTATAAATTTCCCCCCAACCCCTTCCATGTTTTGTATATATTACAAATTTCCCCCCAACCCCTTCCATGTTTTGTATATATTACAAATTTCCCCCCAACCCTTTCCATGTTTTGTATATATTACAAATTTCCCCCCAACCCCTTCCATGTTTTGTATATATTACAAATTTCCCCCCAACCCCTTCCATGTTTTGTATATATTACAAATTTCCCCCCAACCCCTTCCATACTTTGTATATATTACAAATTCCCCCCAACCCCTTCCATACTTTGTATATATTACAAATTTCCCCCCAACCCCTTCCATACTTTGTATATATTACAAATTTCCCCCCAACCCCTTCCATACTTTGTATATATTACAAATATACACAAAGTTGAGAACCGCTCCCGCTTATTGTAGTAATCTGTTTCTGTAAATCTTAAAGAGAAAAATAAATAAATAAATAAACGCAGGAAGGCCCACCATTCAAATTCTCGTATGAAACTCCGGTATTGTACGTGGATCTGCTTATCTGGCTTGCGTAAACGCCAAAGAGCCGCACATTTTATCGTAACTTAACGTAAACGTAAATACGACGAAGTGAGTTTCGGTGGAAGGAAATAAGAGGCATTTCTTTTCATCAAGCTAACCTCTGGGAGGAGAACGTGGTCTTAGAAGAGGGAGGGAGTTCCTCCTCCAAGTTTTCATTACACTTTCCATGTTTAAAACAAGTACAGTTATTGTTCATTACGCTAGCTAGCCTGCGATTTCTTACGCCTATTGCAGAATATCCTGCTGAAACCGATCTAGCTTGTTCAAGATCTTTTTGAGGATACATGTTTAATGTTTCTCTGAGCAGATCAAGTCTCATATTTCAATAACAAGTTTTAATTGTTTCGTGTATGTGATTAGTAATTGAAAAAATGTCATTTCCAAAAAAAAAAAATTGTTTGATGTTATGAAACCTCAAGAACCATGTTATTTGATTTTTTTTTCCTCTGGTCGTCCGAGTTTTGTTTTGTATCTTTATTCAAAACATTTTGTTGCTTTTTCTGTTGTATCTTGTTCGTTTGTTTATACAGTGCATAGACTTAAACAAGGCACGGACTGTCAGGTCAGATATACTTGCTTGAACAAAGATCTTCGCTTCACTCCACAGCAAGTAAGGCGAGTGTGTGAGAGCTAACATATATAGTCTGTATTGCTGACTGTAAAGAAACAGTTTATTCGTTGACAGCTGTGTACTGAGGGACTGACTGCACAACGAGACAACTGAATCTACATCCCGCAATTGCGTGAATCTATTCTTTCAACTAAGAAAAAACCGTTTGCACAGTACCCAGCTGTAGAAATGGGTACCCAACTTTTTCTAGAATTGGGGAAGGAAAGGCTGCCGGGCGTGATACTGACCATATCACCCTCTAGTGTGCTGACAGGTCAAGGAAAATATGGGCACTAACACCATATCCCTAAGTGCCTCTAAGGCATGAGAGGATTACCTTTACCTTACTCTTTTTTTTTACAGTAAAGTAAGAGAGCACAGTAGACCTTGAGAAAAACGTAAACAAAGCACTTACATTTTAGTACTCACTCGTACATTCTCCCTGCTTGCAGTGGATTGAGGCGAAGACCTTTATTCAGGCAAGTATGTCTGACCTCATATTGCTTTGTTTACGAAGGTCTATCCATACATTATCGTGCTGTCTTACTTTACTGAATCTATTCTTAAAACTAGATCTATCTATCTATCTATCTATCTATCTATCTATCTATCTATCTATCTATCTATCTATCTA
Organism: Achatina immaculata; assembly: GCA_009760885.1. Lineage (NCBI taxonomy): Eukaryota > Metazoa > Mollusca > Gastropoda > Stylommatophora > Achatinidae > Lissachatina > Lissachatina immaculata. The sequence continues at coordinate 66,926,772 of CM019716.1, read as the reverse complement.
TCTATCTATCTATCTATCTATCTATCCACCTATCTATCTATCTATCTATCTATCTATCTATCTATCTATCTTTACTCATTTCTCCCCCACAGTTCCGTCGTTTGCGTTGATTATGAGATCCGCCGATGACTTTCTTCCTAGGCACACACTGACCGCCCGTCCAGTAACTTCTCTCTCTGTCTTCCTCTGTCTCTTCTTCCCTCGATTTTTCCAATTGCCACGGTGTGCTCCAATTTTCCTATTCTCAGGAAATGTCCTATAAATCTCGCGGTAAACCTATGCCTGTCTGATTAATGAGGGACGCCCTTTCATCTCTTCTCCTTGCGCGCACAACAGCATCACGTTGATCCTTCAAGTTGTCCATCCTTCCATGCTTTCAAATCCTGCCGCTTGTTTGATGTCTGCACCTCACCTCAGCACTCTCTTCCCCCCCCCCCCAACTCCCCTCAGACAACCACAGACCGCACAGTTAAGGCCAGTTTTTACATCTCTTACATCTTCTACTACAGAACCGATAATGTCCTAGTTTGGCACGCAAGTGATAACGTTGACCTTGACCTATGTCTGGTTGCTTCGCAGAGTTTGGGCGTAGCGCGGTTGTTAGCCTGAACAACACAACGTTGCAGCAAGTGGAAAGCGGGGAGAGAAGTGTCCGAGAAGTGGAGAAGTAGGAAGGAGCTAATTAGTGCTGGCAGCAGACTGTTCTAGAAACTATTTACTAACTGACGTGAGACTGAACTTACTCGACAGAGACTACAAACAAACACAACACATTTCTCTCGCCTGGAGTGGGCCGGGGCCCCTTGCCGCTAAACGTCACACGGGGCTCGCAAGGTGGGGCTCATCAGATTAAGAGAACCTTTGAGTCTTTGATAAGTTAGAAACACAGACAGAAGATGATGAGGCTGGCCCATGGCCTCCAAAACGAATGTTGTAAATCTGTGCAAACCTCCCTCTCTCTCTCTCTCCCTCTCTCTCTCGCTTTCCCCCTCTCTCTGACTCTCCCTCTCCTCTCTCTCTCGCTCTCCCCTCTCTCTCGCTCTCCCCTCTCTCTGACTCTCCCTCTCCCTCTCTCTCTCCCACTCTCCTCTCCCTCCCTGTCTCTATTCTCTCTTCCCACCCCCGTTTCCCACATTGATTGGCTATTCTGTTTTCATTCATTAGACCCCCCCTCCTCCCTTAAAACAGGTGAAGCTCCCTGGGCCTTCCCTTAAACCTTCCCTAAACCTCTCGGCCCCGGAGAAATGCACTGGCTGGGCCCTCGCACCGCCCCTCCCCACTTATTGGGTCTGTGGAGACATCTGCCGTGGTCTTACACAAGGTAGGGAAGGGAAACAACCCCCAAAGTTTCAAGTAAAGAAAGCCCACATTTAGTTACAGCAGAACGTACCACAAAGATAAGCACAATACAGAATATTCAGGCATTTGTTGGCCTGACCTGCTCCTGTACAGAACAAAATTAAAGTTTCCCGCCTGGAAGTAACTCATTGACAGAACAAAGATTACACCCGCTGATGAACACAGAGGAAAAGGGATTGAATAGCCGCAACTGCCAGAAGGTTTCACTTTTACTTACATTTCTTTCTTTCTTTCTTTCCCGCGAACCTCGTTTTGTTCTCCCTCAAATGTTTCCCAAAGTACAAATATGGTACATCTTTTTTATGTCCTCCTAGTTCCTTCAAGCAGTCACGTGGTCTCAGTAGTTTAAGAAGACCTGGGTATAGAATAAACAATTTACGATTAGAGACAAGTCATTATAAAAGTGTAGACTGTGATAAGATAGTTTTATCATATTCTGACCCTACTCCTTTGTTAGAAAACTTAAAGAGAAAACTTGAATATTTTGGACACTTTAAACGTCACGATAATTTAGAGAAGACCGTCTTGGAAGGATATATAATGGGAAAAGAAAGATAGGAAGACCAAGGCCAAGATGGCTGCAAGACATTATTGATAATCTGCAAATGGTTGCATCAGCAGCAGGGCATCTCGCTTACAACAAGAGAGCTGTTAGGGAGACAAAGTTCCGCAAGGGACATGTAAATGACTAACTCACTTGCTCCTCTGTTATACATGGTGTCCATAAAAATCGCTCAACATTTTTGTAAAAAATGACTACTGACGTACTATAACACCTATCCTAATTAAATTATACCTCATTATGAAGAGGGAGTCTGAAAGTTTTTAAATCTAATTTTCGCACCGCGTTAGTTTCACTATTTTGCCGTCAGGTGGCACTGAGTTGAATATGGCGGCGCGTGGAAACGAGAAAGCTTTCTGTGTCCAATTTTCAAGAGCAAACTGTGCTACAGTTTGGATTAAAAACTCTCAGACTTTCTCGTCAGAATGAGGTTTCAGCTATTACGATAGCAGTTAATTTTTAAAAAGTGTTCAGGGACTTTTTATGTCATCCCACACATTTCTGTTAGGTTTCCCACAGAGATATTATTAGATACCCCACAGTTATCATTAGATACCCCCACAGAGATATCATTAGATACCCCCACAGAGATATCATTAGATACGTCACAGAGATATCATTAGATATCCCCATAGAGATATCATTAGATACCCCCATAGAGATATCATTAGATACCCCCATAGAGATATCATTAGATACCCCACAGAGATATCATTAGATACCCCCCACAGAGATGTCATTAGATACCCCCCCCCCACAGAGATATCATTAGATACCCCCACAGAGATATCATTAGATACCCCCACAGAGATAGATACCCCCCCCCCCAGAGATATCATTAGATACCTGTCAACAAATCTTCACCCGCTGAAGTGAAGCAAAGCATCTCCCTCATACAGCCCTCTCTGTTTTCCTCTTTTCTGACTAAGGACTTCGTTCTTTCCGAGTGAGACATGAGGAACATTTTGATAAACAGATATTTTACCAGACAAACATGAGCTTTCAACCTCTTTCTTGAACTTTTCAGAGGCGAACCAAGACGTGGGCTTCAGATAAAGCTCCACCACTTTTGATGACACGATAATCCTTGCTCCACCACCAGGACGTAGTAGTACAGCTTGCTTCGGTCATCGCTTGTTGCATTGCTTGGTTGGCCCTAACGTTTTAAGACAGACATCTCGGCTTCCTTAGCTTTGGCGGGCTTCTTCTTCTTCTTCTTCTTCTTCTTCTAGCTGCAAGCTGATGTTCCTTGTAGCCAATGTGGTACAAAGTTATTTTGACTGGGAGAAGTCTGTGTCGGCTCAGTCTCTGAGCGGAGCTAGAATGTGGAATGTATGTATTACTTCTTTAAAAGACTCCACCACCATGAGGACCATGGCGATCCTTGCCCCGTTAGCCAGACTAAGCCTGTTACCAGGGTAACAACGAAAATGTGGGTCGTGGTCTTGGTCAGCCATGTTTTGCCAACCCTGGAGCTAGCATCTCAGATATAGGTTGCTGACTGCCAATTCGGACGCCCCTGGATTATCCATTAGGCTGAACACGTACAAGCCTGGGGCCCCAACAGGGCATGGGGACCCGCGTGAAGGAAAGAAATTCTGCAAAAACAGATTATTGTTTTCTGAATGTTCTGTCAGGAGAGTGACAGCATTGGTTATACGGGGAGGGTCCCCATAAATTTAGCCTACGAGCCCAGGTGGTCCGCCGCTGCTCAGTAGTAACAACGTTGTAAGTTACATGGTGCTTGTTTTGTTAACAGAAGATATGAAACAGACAAGCTGGAGATAGAAGCAGCAAAGAGACGAGGTGGAGATATAAGCAGCAGATGGAGACCAACATCTGAGAAAGTGATATCTGATAGTTCAGATCTGCTGAGATAGCTCCGGGGTTCTACCCAGGGTTCTCTGTACCCGAGCGGGCGCCATGGCGCTTCGAGGTTCTCTATATCCGAGTGGTGGCCACGTGTTGGTAGAACTATTATTGAAAGCGCACAGCAAGACTTAGTGAACAAATACTTCCCTTAATACCTAAGTATGAAAAATGAATACAATGAAGATTCTGAAAACACAGGGCTCACATGGAATGACTTGGAGAACACAGTCAAAGATAAAAGTCACTGAAAAAAATTTGTCTGTGACGTATGCTCCAGAGGAGAAGATCCAGGGATTGAGTGACTGATTGTAAGTGTAGATCCAGTGATTCTTTGAATGTTGATGTTTAGAAAGTGTTTGAACCACGGAGAGATTGTGTTGGAAGTAAGAGAAGAAAAACTGGAACAGCAATCAGTAAGTCCTTTTACTTGTGCGAACTCCCTGTAACTGCGAGCTGTTGTTCTTCGCAGCCGATGCTGTAGAGATGTTGAGGCACAGCATCGTATCGGCGGGGGAGCGGGCTATGGCGGCTATTTTTTCAGTCCCGGAGTACAGCTAAAAAGCAGGGGGGTGTGCAATGCTTCTATAGCAGACTCCACCACCATGGCGATCTCTGCCCCCTTAACCAGGCTATGTCTGTTACTGGGGGTACCACGGAGAGGTGGGACAGGGTCTTGGTCAGCTTTGGGACGCTGATTACTACAATATTAAAAAAACACAGGCTCTGAAGCAACCTGTAAATAAGAAAGAACAGTGAGGGAGAGCACAAGTGTAACTATGAGAGAGAGAGCACAAGTGTAACACTATGAGAGAGAGCACAAGTGTAACACTATGAGGGAGAGCACAAGTATAATTATGAGGGAGAGCACAAGTGTAACTATGAGGGAGAGCACACGTGTAACTATGAGAGAGAGCACAAGTGTAACTATGAGGGAGAGCACAAGTGTAACTATGAGGGAGAGCACAAGTGTAACTATGAGGGAGAGCACACGTGCAACTATGGGAGAGAGAGCACACGTGCAACTATGAGAGAGAGAGCACACGTGCAACTATGAGAGAGAGAGCACAAGTGTAACTATGAGAGAGAGAGCACACGTGCAACTATGAGAGAGAGCACACGTGCAACTATGAGAGAGAGACCACACGTGTAACTATGAGAGAGAGCACACGTGCAACTATGAGAGAGAGAGCACACGTGCAACTGTGAGAGAGAGAGCACAAGTGTAACTATGAAGGAAAGTACACGTGTAACTATGAGGGAAAGCACACGTGTAACTATGAAGGAAATCTTATCTTATATCTTATATCCTTCCCGTGCCGTTAAACGTCACATAGGGCTCGCAAAGTAGTTCCCCAATTTTTCCTGTCTTCGGCGAGTCTTTCAACCTCATCAAAGGATTTTATGCCTGTTAATTTGGCCTCTCTTAATAATGTCCTCTTTAGAGTTTCACGCGGTCTGCCTCTTTTTCTTCGGCCTGTTGTGTTCCACTTGATAGCTTGTTTTGGGATTCTCTGATCATTTCTTCTCATCAAGTGACCAATATATGTCCATCTCCTTTTCCTGATCAACCATGAGACTGGTTGTTGTTCAGTCATCTGTCTTATCTCTGCATTGTTCTTGAATTCATTCCACTTGATACCGAGTATTTTCCTTAGGCATTTGTTTTCAAAAGAGTCTAATTTCTTTTCTATTTCTTTAGTTGTTTTCCAGCTTTCGCATGCACAAATGAGGGTGGATATTACATTTGAATTGAATAGTCTTAACTTGGTTTTTGTGCTTATAACTTTTGAATTCCATATGTTCTCAAGATTCTTGAAGATTGATGCTGCTTTTGCAATTCTGATCCTAACTTCCTTTCTAGTGTCACCATCCTGGTCTATGTAGCTGCCAAGGTATGCAAATTGATTGACTTCTTCAATATCTGTCCCTTCTATGTGTATTTTTCCATTTTGATTGAGAGGAATTTTCATTATTTTTGTTTTGTCCTTGTTAATTTCAAGTCCTATTTTGCTAGCCAGTGAAGACAGGCTATCTGTTTTTTCTTGCATGGAATTCACATTATTACTGATAAGAGTTATGTCATCAGCAAAATCAAGGTCTTCTAGTTGGGTCCCATTTACCCAGTCAATACCTGTGTTACCTGTGCAGCATTTTTTTCATTATGAAGTCTACTGTAATCCCAAAAAGTAAAGGAGACAGTATACATCATTGTTTCACACCTGTTATGAAGGAAAGCACAAGTGTAACTATGAGGGAAAGCACAAGTGTAACTATGAGGGAGAGCACAAGGGTAACTATGAGAGAAAGCACAAGTGTAACTATGAGAGAAAGCACAAGTGTAACTATGAGAGAAAACACAAGTGTAACTATGAGAGAAAGCACAAGTGTAACTATGAGGGAGAGCACAAGTGTAACTATGAGAGAAAGCACAAGTGTAACTATGAGAGAAAGCACAAGTGTAACTATGAGGGAGAGCACAAGTGTAACTATGAGAGAAAGCACAAGTGTAACTATGAGGGAAAGCACAAGTGTAACTATGAGAGAGAGCACAAGTGTAACTATGAGAGAAAGCACAAGTGTAACTATGAGAGAGAGCACAAGTGTAACTATGAGGGAGAGCACAAGCGTAACTATGAGAGAAAGCACAAGTGTAACTATGAGAGAAAGCACAAGTGTAACTATGAGAGAAAGCACAAGCGTAACTATGAGAGAAAGCACAAGTGTAACTATGAGAGAAAGCACAAGTGTAACTATGAGAGAAAGCACAAGTGTAACTATGACGGAGAGCACAAGGGTAACAGCAGATCAAGGGAAGTAACTATTAAAAAATATATGAAAATACTATCACTCACCCTCCTGTTAGAAGAATGACAGATGTAAGAAGAGTTGAGAACATAACTTTAGCACTTGATAGTCCCAGTCTAGGTACAAGAGAGGTATTTCTGTTGAAAAACAGCGAAGCTTTCAATCTGAGGCTAAGTCGACGCCTGATGAAGAAGACGAATGTCGCGTCTTTTTTTTCTCTACATACAGGGAAATGATAAGCCGTTCAGTTATCAGTGTTATCTATCGTTTTCATCAGTTATCAGTGTTATCTATAGTGATCACCAATTACCAATGTTATCTATAGATATCACGAATTATAAGTGATATCTATAGTTATCACAAATTATCAGTGTTATCTATAGTTATCACCAATTATCAGTGTTATCTATAGTTGTCACCAATTATCAGTATTATCTATAGTTGTCACCAATTATCAGTGTTATTTATAGTTGTCACGAATTGTCAGTGTTATCTATAGTTATCACCAATTATCAGTATTATCTATAGTTGTCACGAATTATCAGTGTTATTTATAGTTGTCACCAATTATCAGTTATATCTATAGTTATCACCAATTATCAGTGTTATAATCATTTCACATGAAAGTGTGGATAAACTCCATAACACATATTCACTTTTAAAATGGAAACATATTGTTTATTCCTATTATTTGGGGTGGAGGCTTGGGGTAAGGTAGGGTGAAAGCACTGTCCGATTTGCCGGTCAGAGACCCACAGCTGATATCCTTAGAATAGGGTTGGCGACCCATAGCTGATATCCTTAGACTAGGGCTGGCGACGCATAACTGATATTCTTAGACTAGGGGTGGCGACCCATAGCTGATATCCTTGAACTAGGGTTGGCGACCCATAGCTGATATCTTTAGACTAGGGATGACGACCCATAACCGACCAACACCGCGCCCCACATCTCCGTTGGTACCCCTAATAACAAGCTCAGTCAGGCCAACGGGGCAGACAAAGGCATAGTCAACAAGGTGGTGGAGTCTCCTACAGACTCCATCCCACCTCTTCCTTGGTGAACCTTCTAACAGCACGGCCTGACATGATGGCGGAGTCTGTCTAGATGCATGCCTTTTGGTTCTGCTCGTCACTTTGTCCCACACCCAGTCCGATACGACCCAGCCTCTCGACAACATTACAGAGCGGGGCTGCTGAGAGCAACTTTCAGTTTCAGAGATACAACACCAACAAACAAGACTTAAGAATGACCCGACATAACGGGGCCCAAGCTACAACTTCTTCCATTTTTACCATCTCATGATCTCATCTCTTCATTTATCAATTTAGTTACGTAAACGAATTCCTAATTGCCTCTCTCTCTCTCTCTGTCTCTCTTTCTCTCTCTCTGTATTTGTGTGTGTATGCGTGTGTAACGGCCATTTTTTTTTCCTTTTTTAATGCCAATCATATCCATACTGGCAATACGATGTTTAAGTTCCCTTTCGTGTCGAAGTAAATGCCAGAGTTTTTAGGTGTGGAGGGAAAATCTCACCCAGTTTACTTGGCTGCCCTTAACCTCTTGGAAACCTAACAGACCCCTTGTGAAGACGAGGTTATTCTGGAGGGCACACTTGAGAGTCAAGAAGCGGGCATGAACTGGCACCAGCCACGTAAAGTAAGTGGCTTCTCTGCCCTGCAGGGCGAAGTAAACAGATATCATTGATGAGACAATGGGCACTTAATGTTTGCCTTCTTCTTCTTCTTCTTCTTCTTCTTCTCATTGTATTCACTCCCTCACTCACTCGTTACTTTATTTATTTATTTATTTTATTCATCCATTTATTTATTCTGCACATGTAGGTTTTCTTCTCCCACTCTCTCTTTCTCACTTCTCTCTTTCTCTCCCTCTTTCTCTCTCTTACTCTATCTCATTTCTTTCTCTTTCGTTCTCTCTCTTTCTCTCTCTCTCTCTTTCTCTTTACCTCTCTCTTTCTCCCTCTTTCTCTCTCTCTCTCTCTCTTTCTCTGTCTCATTTCTGTCTCTTTCTCTGTCTCATTTCTCTCTCTTTCTCTGTCTCATTTCTCTCTCTTTCTCTCTATCTCTCTCTTTCTGTTTCTCTATCTCATTTCTCTCCCTTTCTCCTCTCTCCGTCTATTTCTCTCTCTTTCTCTCTCTCCTTCTCTCTCTCTCATTCTCTCTCTCTCTCTCTCTCTCTCTCTCTGGCTGATAGTTTTGTCAACGTCACAAGCCCCAACCCTCCTTTTTAAACCAAGGCTGTCACACGAAACCTATCCTTTATATTAAAAAATCATTCACGATGTTCGCCGTAAAATATTCTTCTACTTTGCTAGTTACTAAATGACTGACAAATTCTTCTACGATGATAGTTACTGAATGACTGACAAATTCTTCTACGGTGATAGTTACTGAAATACTGACAAATTCTTCTACGGTGATAGTTACTGAATGACTGACAAATTCTTCTACGGTGCTAGTTACTGAAATACTGACAAATTCTTCTACGGTGCTAGTTACTGAAATACTGACAAATTCTTCTACGGTGCTAGTTACTGAATGACTGACAAATTCTTCTACGGTGCTAGTTACTGAAATACTGACAAATTCTTCTACTTTGCTAGTTACTGAAATACTGACAAATTCTTCTACGGTGATAGTTACTGAAATACTGACAAATTCTTCTACGGTGATAGTTACTGAATGACTGATAAATTACTGTATAAGAAACTCCTCCCCTAGAAGCCACCTGCCCTCACCCCTCCCCCGGTTGAGAAACACTGCTTCTCTGACTTGTTTCTGCGATAGCTATTAATATTGGTAGCACTAGAAATAGGTTCAAGGTCCAAGGTTCGAGGTTCAAAACTCAGACTCCGACTTCACTGCAATCGGGACAACCCCATATATAAGTTGCTTTTAATAAATATAATAATAACAAATATAATAAATTCATTATAAGCGTAACATTTTATGGTTTATTAATTTTAAATATTATAGTTATAGCTGCTGCATTCTATTGCTTACAGCTGTTACATTCTGTTGTTTATTAACTGTTACTTTGATTAATTATATTGTTACACCTCAATGTGTGTCGCTTCCACGCTGTTCCCGTGACTGTTATTTGTATTAATTACAGTGTCACGCCTCAGCGATTGTAGCTTCCATTCTGTTCCCAATGATTACATTTGAATGTTTGTAACTGTTTACCTTTTATAGAGAAAGTAACATTCACACCAGGACTAAAAGTCGATCGGAACTGTCTTATCCCAAAAAAGCGGTTCTTCGAGTAAAAACACTGCTAAAATGTAGTAAACCCCCGCTTATTCGTCAGTTAGGGGTCAGAGCAGAAGCGAATGGCGAAAATCAGTTTATACTGAAAAGTAACCTATTTTTAGTTTGCAGTTGCGTTTTGCCCACCAAAGAATGTAAATAGCGCACTTTATATCATCTGGAAACACCTGTGAAAACTTAATAAGCAAAAATAATCGAAAGCTTAACTTGAAATACTGTTGAAAACAAGAAACGCAACACTAGTGTAGTCGTAATGGACACACAATTTCAAACTTGTATCAAAATTTTATTTTACGGAATTAATGTTTCAATCTTGGCATGAAGAAACTTTAAGACTTCAACAATGAAATGATGTTCATTAAATTTGCTTTGGACTTTTATTCTTTGCAACTGAGGCCTCTGTTTCAGTAAGGTGTATGGCCTCCTCTGGCCTGTAGCAGAGAACGACATGTCCTTGTCATGGATCCGATTAGCCTTTGGATCTGTTGTTGTGGGATGGCTGCCCAATCTTCTCGCAGTGCAAGAGACGACTGTCGGAGATCGGTTGGCGCCACATCTCGCTGGAGGACTTGTCTGTTGAGTTCATCCCATAAGTGTTCTACTGGGTTCATGTCTGATAACATGGATGGCCACGGAATGGTCTGGACGTTGTTGTCAGCGAGGAACTGGGTGATGAATTGTGCCACATGAGGTCGAGCGTTGTTTTGCTGAAAGACCTACCCTGGTGCAGCCAGAAGTGGAAGGACGTGAGGACGAAGAATTTCAAAGACGTATCGTTGAGCATTCAGGCGTCCTTCAGTTTGCACCAGGTCACGTCTTCCATAAAGTTGATCCCCCCCCTCCCAACTACACCAGTACACCTCCACCATCATGTGGAGGAGCCTCATCCACGCAGTTCTGGACGTAGCGTTCATGGACTCTGTGGTAAACTCTTCTCCATCTATCACGTAGCTGGAGCAGAAAGAATGATTCATCACTAAACCAAACCCTTCTCCAATCATTCGCAACAGCCCATTGAGGATGCTGGTTCGCCCACTGCAGTTGGTTCTGGCGATGCCGGTCCGTAAGAACAGGACCTCTGTTGGGTCTTCTGGCCCAAAGACCAGCGTCATGCAGCCAGTTCCTGATCGTTTGATATGAAATTCGACGAGCTGCTGTCATTGACTGGACTGTTGAGGACGCAGATGCAAATCGATTCCTGAGATGACGCAGCCGTATGAAGCGGTCTTCGGCAAGAGTTGTGACTATGGGTCTTCTACTGCGCAGCCGGTCTGCAACTGAGGCAGTTTCTTGAAATCGTCTCCAAAGGCGACTAATGGTGCTTCTAACCACATTAAACTGTCTGGCCACTACACTTTGTGAGTACCCAGTCTGTAAACGTCCAATGATGATGAGTCGTTGTCCTGTAGTGAGATGAGCCATAATTGCGCATTGAATTTTAAAATGAATTGATTCGAGGAGCATTAATCTTTTATAGGCATCAGTAACATGGTCAGCGAGTTTTGTGTTCAGTAGGTTTCAGGGGATTTTCATGAACCTGTCACGAGTTATTATCAAAAATGCTGTTTTGACTAGTGTCGCTTTTCTGTGCTCATGAATCATCTGCTGAGTACAATTCAGGTCAGCACGTGAAGTTGATGCCCAAATGAAAGTTTCAGGGAATTTGCCCCTGTCTGATCAGTAAACTTCAGTTTAAATTGCAACATCGTATTAGTTGTGTTTTTTTTAACAGTATATTTTTATTCTCGAGAAAGAAGAAATGGCGGTGTAATCTCACAAGAAGAATCCAAATGTTAGCTTCGGCATGACGGCGATCTCGGCGTCGGAACATGACGAAATAGCGAACTACATGACGAGTGAATCGGGGATGGCTGTAATTAAGAAACGTCGGAAGAACGAAGTGACTGAACACGAACGACAAAGCAGAGAGTCTCCTGTTAATTATCCGTACCAGCGCGGCAGAAATGAAAATGTTGAGAGAGTCTGCCCATAGCTTTGCCTGGTACCTCCTTCCCGCAGATAAGACCAGTGTATCTCACGTGCCAGCCAGTGTGTGTTAGGAGATCTTCACAGCCACTTCAGCTGCCAAGAGCTTCGGGTTCGTGGTTGTAATGAGGTGCTAGAACAACATCTGTCACGGAATCTCCACGTCTTATCAACATCTGAATCATCAGAGCCGAGATGACTTGAATGCAGCATAAGCAGAGATAGCCAGAGATGTATAGTGCAGCATGAGCAGAGATAGCCAGAGATGTATGGTGCAGTTTTAAGAGGGAAAAATAGATAAAGAAGTAAAGGTGAAAATGAATGGCAAAAGAGGCGATGAGATGAGCACACATAAATGTAAAGCAAGCATTAACAAACCAATATTTCGGCGATGTGCTTTTATCAAATAATGAAACAACAAATAGAAACAACAAAAAAAAAAACACTTAGCTGGCAGAGATCCTTTCAGTTAGGACATAAAGCAAGTAATGCTGCTAGATAGAGTCAGGTAAGAAATAGATTCATGACAAAGAAAACTACTGGCTGAAAAATTAGACAACAGAAGTCAAACTGGTAGATCAAAATGGCCAGTTATGTAATGCCTCATTCTACTTATGGTATAAATAGTGGCTAGGTACAGGGCGTTCGCAAAGTTGCTGTGCACTAGCCCAGTATCGATTCCGGTGTCGTAGTGGTATTTTAGTGGCTAAAGTATCTAGCCACATTTACCTGCGTACGTTAGTGTGTTGAACTCTGCTGTTGTGTAACTATATTCAGTCTGTCTTTTTGTACTCCGTTATTAAACAGCGTTTGAAGTGCACGACAAGCGAATTGTTTAAATCAGTTTATTCACTTTGATTCTTTCACTGGAAGAACGTATGTTTCTTGTTGAGCATGTATTTCAAGAAAGCAACACATACACCGATTTAGTGCCGGAGGAGTTTGTTGAAAAATTCCTAGAAATACCTGTACCTCATCGCAATGCAATTTATAAACTTATTGAGAAATTTCGTGAAAAAGGCTCAGTGTTAGACCCACGCCGTAGTGGGAGATCATCTAAACTTAACAAGGAGAAGTTATCGATCATTTCTGACTCTATGCTTCGGGGTCCATCAAAGGATTTGCGTTAGCTGACACAAGAAGAAGGTATCGGGCTTGCAGCAGCGTATAGAGCGGTCAGAGAAAATTTGAAACTCTTCCCATATAAAGTAACAGCGGTCCAACATTTGCAGCCGGCGGATCAACACGCTTAATCGGCGACTCCAGTCACGGCAGGTAGATGTGGCTAGATACCGCAGCCACTGCGATACTGGATTCGATACAGGGCTAGTTCACAGCGACTTTGCGAGCGCCCTGTAGTTCGACGCGGCTTTGAAGCAGAAGGGAATAGTAAGACGACAATATCCAAGCGGGTAAAGACGCGATGATACCATACGTACAAGTACAAATGAATAAGAAACTTGACTGGAAGTGACGTACCTATGTAGTTACATACCCCGCCCCCTAGGGTGGCTGAGAATTGAAGTCATAAAGGATTAGAATGATCTCTTCTGTTAGGCTACACCAACTAAGATTTTTCCATCCATGTCTTCCTTCTTCTATTTGGCTATACTCAGATTTTTCCATGTTGTCTTCCCTCTTCTGTATGGTTACACTAAGTAAGATTTTTCCACCCGTGTTTTCCCTTTTCTGTTTGACTACACTAATATTTTACCATCCATGTCTTCCCTCTTCTGTTTGGCTACACTAAGATTTTTTTTTCCATCCATAAACTTCCCTTGTCCGCTTTTATTGTCTCAACTTATCTAACATCAGCAAAGTACTTTCTCCATTTTACTTCAAGAATATAAACATCAGTATTTTTCATTACCGTTTCCAAAAAGCGGAAAATCGTTGATATTTCTAACCAAAATGATTGATTTTCTTTCCGTGTACCACCTGGCATTTCAGGGAACTCCACGGCAACTACCGAGCAAAAACCAAGAACTGAAAATAAAACTAGAAAATTATCTTTCTAGTTCTTTCAAAGAAATATAAGAAATATCATCTTCATTTTTACTTTTGTTTTCATTTCCTTCTTCTTTCCTCCACCCTCTCTCTCTCTCTCTCTCTTTATCTGTCTCTACACATCCCCTTCTCTACCTATCATTATATCTGACTCTCCCTATTTCTGTCTCTAGTTCTCTCTGTTTTTCTCTATGTATATTTATCTGGTCTATCTATCTATCTATCTATCTATCTATCTATCTATCTATCTATCTATCTATCTATCTATCTATCTATCTATCTATCTATCTATCTATCTATCTATCTATCTATCTCATGTGCAATGTCTAACACAACTCATCGCACAAAAAAGTATTCCAATTAGCTAAAATTAAGCACTTCATCGATCAAGACACTAGGAAGACATACTACATATCTCATATACAAACACATTTAGACTATTGCTCAACAGTTTGGGATGGTTGCTCGCGTCAAATACAAAGAGGCTTTGCTCTCTCCAAAAGCGAGCAGTAAAGCTTATTAGTGACAAAGATCAAGCACAAACAACTAACCAGCACAAACGAATCAAAATACTACCTCTTAAGAACAGGTTACTCTTCAACAAAGCAAAGTTAGTACATCAAATTCTTTCACGGCATGCCCCGCCTTATCTATGGAACCTGTTTAAATTTAGCCCAAAGTGCAGCCAACGCTTGAACAACATATGTCTTCCAAAACCTAGAATTGATCTTTACAAGAAAAACTTTAGTTATTCTGCTGCTCATCTTTGGAATACCCTCCCATCCTGTATAAAAATATAATTATACTCCTTCCTATAACTACAAGCTTTCCCAATATCTATTTGATGTCGACTACATGCCTCCATGAATTATAAAACTTAAAAGTTGTCTTAAACTGCTCTTACAGATAGCGAATACAATTAATTGTTTTCTGAATAGTCCCGAAAATTTTGTTTAGTAGATAGTCATTTATAATGTATGTAGTTACTTCTGTACTTAGTGGATGTTTAAGAGCGAAACGTAAATGTTATATTTTATTTGTGTCTCTCAGCTTCAATGTTAGTTATGTTTGTTACATGAACAGCATATTTGTAGAATGTCTGGAATAGAGTGAAAGATGTATGATAAAGGGCAGATTGTCAGACGGGCCTGCGTGCCCAATTCTTAACCCTTTTGAAATAAAGATCTATCTATCTATCTATATCTATCTATCTATCTATCTATCTATCTATCTATCTATCTATCTATCTATCTATCTATCTGTCTGTCTGTCTGTCTGTCTGTCTGTCTGTCTGTCTGTCTGTCTGTCTGTCCGTCCGTCCGTCCGCCCGCCCGTCCGTCCGTCGGCCCGTCCGTTCGTCTGTCTGTCTTTCTGTCTCAGACAAAATTTCTGCTGTCACACCCTTCTTGATATAAATATCTTGCCTACATCATCATCATCATCTCTTTACAACAGCTCCACACCTCATCCAACTCACTGAGACTTATCATACACTTTTACTTTTACGTATGCATTCTCAGATTCCCCTCCCCCTCCCCCCCCCCCCCCCCAAAAAAAAACCCCCACCAAATCATTTTTTTCTTTTTGCCTTAACTCTCTCTCTCTCTCCAGCTTGGCAGTTACCAATAGCTGCAGTATTCAAGTCAGGATATAACGTAACAAAGAAACAATGTTAATGATTTCCGCGGATAATAACACCAAATGACGGACTAATTAGAGTGAATCATTAGAACCAGCTTGCCAGTGCTTCATTCAAGGGCCATAAACGTAGTGTTCAGCATCCAGTGCATTATTCAAGGCGCATAAACGGAGTGTTGCAATTTTTCTGATTACCTCCCTTCTGTTGTACGGTAAATCTTTGTAAATTCTGACACAAAATGTCTGAAAATTGGCAAGTTGTAAGAATTTTATTTATATTCTTCACCGAGTTCTTTAGTCGTGCACCCACTGATGACAGTGATGTTCTTGATGGCAGCGGTTATGAAAACAGATCTGACTTTCTTAAATAATTTGCCACAGTAAATTAACAGCACAGTAACTGTATGGTTAGATCTTGACAAAGATATTGACAAAGCACTTTTAGACGCAAAAGAAAAATAAATGACAAGAGAATTATCTGGGACTCGAACCACGGACTCCGGTAGGACTAGCAAACCGTCTAGCCACTAGAGAACAGCACATTAATCAACTTAGCCATCTAGCACCCCCATAAAAACAGGTGTTTTGACAGCTACGCCATCAGTGCTTTTCTGGCCGAAAATCGTGACACCTACAAAATGACACGAGGCCATGGCACATAAATGCTGTCGCTTAGATTCAGCCTCTCGCAGATACCAAACTTAAAACACAAACGTCCACTTGGTTCCCTGTAAACATCTAGCGCATACTAAACAACAATAACAACAAATAAACAAATACTTTTTGCATAAAACTAGTTTCAGTTTATGATTCCATACACACATTTTTACATATACTATAGGAAACAACAAGGCTTTCGGTACAGCAAAGTAACAGAGCACAGTGTCGTATGGTTAATTTGCTAGAAAGTTTCGCGAGAAAATGAGTTGATGCCCTTAACAGTGACATCTATTGCTAGGCATACCATTACCATTATGAAGAAGATAACCCTGCTTTCAGGCTATTGTGGCGCTGAATGTTAGCAGGAGTGCAGGGTATTTGCTAGTTATGGCAGCGATAGCTTGTGAAAGTGGACAAGACTTTTGTAGGAAAAACAATGCAGGAACATGTAAGTTCCAGACTGGCTCGAAGATGGTCTTTCGATTTTTAGGCATAAAGAAATACTTTGATTTGAAGATGGTCATTTTTTTTCTTTAAGTTTATGTACTGCTTGAAAAGAGGCCTTTTTTTTCTTTATGTTTATATACTGCTTGGAAAATAGTCATTTTTTTTCCTTTATTTTATATATCTCTCTCTGAACCTTACGTGCACAGGGCACATGGGGCTTCCACAAGGGTTTTCCACAAATGCCTGTCCTTTGCCTTTTTTCTGCTCTTGCCCAGATGACCCCTCTATTGCTCAACATCCTTTCTGTTGTTCTTCTCCATGTCTCTTTTGGTCTACCCTTACTTCTGTTCCCCTGTGGTGTCTATCTTAGTGCTATTTTTGATAGTGAGTTGTCAGTCATTCGGAGCACATGTCCCAACCATCGCCAACGTCTTTCCTCAATAATTGCTGTCAGTACCTTCATCTGCATCTCTGCCAACAAGATGTTATTTCTTATGGTGTTTGGGCAAAATATTTTTCTAATTCTTCGTAAACATTTAGTCTGGAAAGAATTCAACTTGTTTTCTATGGTTTTGGTGATTTTTCCAGCATTCACTTCCACAGAGTAGTACACTTAGAACAATACTCTTAAATATCCTGATTTTCGTATTCATGCTTAGTTTTTTAGATTTCCATATAGTCTGCAGCATTGCAAAAGCCTGGTTTGCTCTAGTAAGTCTGCTGTTGATGTCCTCTGTGATGTCTCCATTTTCTACTACTCTACTGCCAAGGTATACAAATTCATTGACTTTGAAGTGCACGATGTATTATTTTATATACTGCTTGGAAAATGGTCATTTTCTTCCTTATGTTTATATAATGCTTGGAAAATGGTCTCACGCTTTTATAGCTTGATAAATGTATTAGCTTGAAAATGGATGACTTTCCGTTCTTTAGGCGTAAAGAAACTGCTAGATGGTCATTCCTTTTTAGACATCACGAACTGTGCTCACATTAAGATAGACACAACAGTTATTCGTCTTGACCTTACTTAAAGAGGCTAAGATGCCCCTTGACAGAAGCAACAACCTGGACTTGGTGGATAATCTTGATTGTCTCATCTAACATCCAGGAAGCAGTGATGTTTATCAAAAAGGACAACACGGTTATTAGAACCAGCGAAACCAAAAAACTGATAAGAACTGGTTCATGGAACATAACCAGGCAGGCTCTAATCCCCAGGGTAAGAGGAAGCAAAGAAGACCTACAAACACCTGGCAACGGAGTCTTGAAGCAGAGATCAGAAAGATGGACTACACATGGAGACAGACAGAAGAAACAGCCCGGGAGATAAATACTTAGAGAGTTCTTGTTGATGGCCTACGCCCCAGATAGGGGCAAAGAAGGCGAGGATGGATGGATGGACGGATGGATGGATGGATGGATGGATGGATGGATATAGTTGCTAGGGTAACTTTTTTTCTGAAAGCAAAATTCTTATACCACCAGACGAAAAATCCCAAGACCACACTAACAGCTTTATAATAAATACACTCCAACTTGTTCACTCGGGATATTGCGTTATTACGCGGTGGCTAAATTTAGCTTACATGCTACAGTAGTTTAAAATTTGAATTTCAAACTTCATAAAGTTATTTGATTTAAATTCATTTTTATAAAGATTTAGTGGCACATGGGAGACTAATGGCAAAGCACGTCAGAGTCTGTTGTTTACATGTCTGCCAGTAAAAGAAACACCGGAATGTTTACTAAGAAATCAGACTCAAGCGATTGAAACTATCCCCATTTGATAAAACGCCAGCAGATTTTTTTTAATGCACAATAGAATCGTTTGTCTCCTCCTACAACATTTTCCTTTCCCTCATTTCTTCCACTTTGTTTTCCTCCGCCCCCCCCCTCTCTCTCTCTTTCTCTTCTCTCTCTCTCTCTCTCCCCATAAACCCTGGCTCTACCCCAGTCTTATCTGCCATGATAAGAATGCCGAGACTGGGGATAAAAGTAGCTGCTGTATTCAGTGATACACTATCAAATGACCTGTAGTTAGTGTCAACACAAACTGATTTTTTAAAAGAGGTCAGCAGAGTACTGGAGTCTTGAAGACCCGGTTAGAGATGAGTTTTTTTACACCTAGAAGATTCTGTACATTTTGGATATTTGAATCGTTAATTTGATCCCAGCTAGAAGTTTGTTTTTTTTTAAACTCTTTTTGTTTTATCTAGAGAAAAAAAAACGAACTCATTATCTTGGGTTATCTTCCTTTTCGACCACGTGGGCTGTGAAGTAATGTAACGCCTTATCCAAGAACTATTGAAAGATTAATTATTTAACGCAGAAATATTAGATTCATTAATTAGTTTAGAAGTATTTTCAAAGAAGCGCAGCTTTACCACGAGCAGGCGTGTAACATTTTGTGTTTACAAAATGAATAGTTTTTCAACATCATTCCCACTAACTTCATCATCAACAACAGTCAGTCAGTCATTTGCATATTCCTTGCAGAACTTTGCCTCCCTAACAGCTTTCCTGTAGGCCTCTCAGTTATAAGAAAGATGCCCTGCTGCTGATGCATCCATTTGCAGATTATCAACGATGTCTTCCACCTATCTTCGGCTTGGTCTTCCTCTCTTTCTTTTTCCAATTATGTATTCTTCCAAGACTGTCTTCTCTAAATTATAATGACGTTTAATGTGTCCAAAATATTTAAGTTTTCTCTGCTTAATCCTCTTTACTAGCCAGCCTTCTTCAATATTAAGTTCTTATAGTATGGATATGTGTTCTTTTTTGTGTCCATGATATTTGAAGAACTCTTCTGTAGCATTTACATTCAAATGTATTTATGTATTTCTCAGCTGTTTTGTTAAGTGTCCTGGTTTCACGGGCATATGTTGCGATAGGAAAAATGCATGCCCTTAAAAATCTTATTTTTTGTAGTTCTACTACTCAGTAAAAGATTCATATTTATTTTTGAATTATGGTACCTACACTGAATATGAGAAAGAAAGTATTACAGTGCTATAATGAATCTATTTTGATATACGGATGCGAATCAATGACATTTGGCAGACAAATGAGTAAATCATTGTAGGCAACAGAGATGCGGTTCCGAGAAGAATGATGAAGATCCCATGGACAGCCAAGATAACTAACGAGCAGTGTTTGAGACAAGCTAACGAAAAAAACTTAATAGGAGGGGCGTTCAGAAAGTAATGCACGGCATCGTTTTTCTCAGGAGCTGTTTATATATACAAGGATATGTCATGTAAACATCAGTATTATCCAACATAATCCCTATCAACTTGTACGGCGTTAAGCCAGCGCGAAACACGTGCATGTATTCCTAGCCCGTACCAGATTTTCTTTTGATTATGTAGCCATTTATTCGCTGCATGAATCACTCCTTCGTCATCTTCAAATCTTACCCCTCGAAGTGCATCTTCAAGTGGACCAAACAGATGGAAATCAGAGGGTGCCAAATCAGGACTATTGGGTGGATAGGGTAGTACAGTCCAACCCAGTTTGGTGATTGTTTCCCTTGTTGCCAGACTTGTGTGAGGGCGCGCGTTGTCGTGAAAGAGAAGCAGGTCTGCTGGATTCTTGTGCAGCTGAACTCTGCGAAAACGTTGATTGAGTTTTTTTCAATGTCTTAATGTAAGCTTGCAAACTGATTGTCTCTCCTCTTGGCATAACATCCACAATAATCACACCTTCAGTGTCCCAAAAGACAGTGATCATGACCTTTCCAGTTGAAGGAGTTGTCTTGAATCTCTTTCTTCGTGGTAATTTCGGAAGTTTCCACTCCATTGACTGTCTTTTTGTCTCAGGTTAAAAAAGATGTGCCCAGATTTCGTCACCTGTTACGATCTTAGGCAAAAAGATCTCTCCCTCATCATTGAAACGCTCCAACAATTCAGAAGAAATTGCTTTCCTTTGCAATCAGTGGTCATTTGTGAGACTTCGGGGAACTCATCTTGCGTAAACCTTAGAGAATCCGAGAGCTTTTATAACTACATTTACACTACCAATGCTGACTGACAGCTTTAAGGCCAGTTGTTGAGGAGTGATACGCCTATCAGTAAGAATAATGCCCTCAGCACATTTCAACATTTCTGCCTTGGTGGCTGTGGCAGGACGTCCACAGCGCAGCCGATCATGCAACTCCTTATCTCCATTTATTGATTCTTTGATTCTCTGATTGTACTCCTGTCGACTGCAAAACTTCCATACACATCACATAGACGCTTGTGAAAGTTCACAGCAGTTTCCTTCTCTGCAGCGAGAAGTTCTATCACAATTCGCTGCTTATACCGCAAGTTGCTAACAAGCTCCATTTCAACGGTTAGGGCAGCCATATTCTTTAGCCAGTTGCGGTACAATTTGGTTCACACAATCAGCACATGCCATATTTAAAGTGTGCAAAATTTCATGCTCCTATCTTCATTATTAGCTAAAAAAAAAACAATGTTGTGCATTACTTTCTGAACACCCCTCGTATAATAAGAAAGATGAGGAAAAGACAATCATATTTCTTGAGGCATGTGATGAGAAAAGAGAAACTGGAAAACATCGTAATAATGGGCAAAACTGAAGGCAGTAGAGACAGAGGAAGACCAAGAGAACATATGTTAGAAGGCCTGACATTGTAGTATAGAAAGAAACCAGCAACAGAGCTGTTTATTCGAAAAACATGAAATTTATATACAATATACAAGGATATGTCATGTAACATCAGTATTATCCAACATAATCCCTATCAACTTGTACGGCGTTAAGCCAGCGCGAAACACGTGCATGTATTCCTAGCCCGTACCAGATTTTCTTTTGATTATGTAGCCATTTATTCGCTGCATGAATCACTCCTTCGTCATCTTCAAATCTTACCCCTCGAAGTGCATCTTCAAGTGGACCAAACAGATGGAAATCAGAGGGTGCCAAATCAGGACTATTGGGTGGATAGGGTAGTACAGTCCAACCCAGTTTGGTGATTGTTTCCCTTGTTGCCAGACTTGTGTGAGGGCGCGCGTTGTCGTGAAAGAGAAGCAGGTCTGCTGGATTCTTGTGCAGCTGAACTCTGCGAAAACGTTGATTGAGTTTTTTTCAATGTCTTAATGTAAGCTTGCAAACTGATTGTCTCTCCTCTTGGCATAACATCCACAATAATCACACCTTCAATGTCCCAAAAGACAGTGATCATGACCTTTCCAGCTGAAGGAGTTGTCTTGAATCTCTTTCTTCGTGGTAATTTCGGAAGTTTCCACTCCATTGACTGTCTTTTTGTCTCAGGTTAAAAAAGATGTGCCCAGATTTCGTCACCTGTTACGATCTTAGGCAAAAAGATCTCTCCCTCATCATTGAAACGCTCCAACAATTCAGAAGAAATTGCTTTCCTTTGCAATCAGTGGTCATTTGTGAGACTTCGGGGAACTCATCTTGCGTAAACCTTAGAGAATCCGAGAGCTTTTATAACTACATTTACACTACCAATGCTGACTGACAGCTTTAAGGCCAGTTGTTGAGGAGTGATACGCCTATCAGTAAGAATAATGCCCTCAGCACATTTCAACATTTCTGCCTTGGTGGCTGTGGCAGGACGTCCACAGCGCAGCCGATCATGCAACTCCTTATCTCCATTTATTGATTCTTTGATTCTCTGATCCGAGCAGCTGACTGTACTCCTGTCGACTGCAAAACTTCCATACACATCACATAGACGCTTGTGAAAGTTCACAGCAGTTTCCTTCTCTGCAGCGAGAAGTTCTATCACAATTCGCTGCTTATACCGCAAGTTGCTAACAAGCTCCATTTCAACGGTTAGGGCAGCCATATTCTTTAGCCAGTTGCGGTACAATTTGGTTCACACAATCAGCACATGCCATATTTAAAGTGTGCAAAATTTCATGCTCCTATCTTCATTATTAGCTAAAAAAAAAACAATGTTGTGCATTACTTTCTGAACACCCCTCGTATAATAAGAAAGATGAGGAAAAGACAATCATATTTCTTGAGGCATGTGATGAGAAAAGAGAAACTGGAAAACATCGTAATAATGGGCAAAACTGAAGGCAGTAGAGACAGAGGAAGACCAAGAGAACATATGTTAGAAGGCCTGACATTGTAGTATAGAAAGAAACCAGCAACAGAGCTATTTAGAAATGTCAAGGACCAAGATTTGTGAAGGAGAATTACCACCTACAATACCAGGCATGACACATGATGATGATGATGATGATTACAACTAACATATCTCGCTAACTGTTTGTGTTTTTGTTGTATCTCACAGCACTTGTGATCAGGATGTTTCAGCATGTTACAGGATGTTACAGGATGTTACAGGATGTTACATGTAGTAGTTTAGAAGTACAAGCGTCAAATGGAACTAGCAGTGGGTTACGATGGGTCAAGGTTGGTTACACTATATAGATGCCCTAAGAAAGCAAGCTTCTAATCAAACTCCACCACCATGTGGACCATGTCGAATCTTGGATGTTCAGACCTCACCGACGATTTCGCCGAAAATATCAAATCCATCAGCAGAGAGGAGAATGTGTGCGAGGTAAACCCGCCATCAAACCCGCAACCCTCTGAAGTCAACGTCTGGTTCCTGTCACGGGGTGGCTCTGGCTGGAAACTGTTGGGCTTACAAGTTAACAAAATTCAGCCTTCAGGATATATACAACCACTGAATTCTAATACCATCTCTGACACGAAACACCCTAACACTAGTTGTTGTATATCTAGTACTATCTCTGACACGAAACACCCTAACACTAGTTGTTGTATATCTAGTACTATCTCTGACACGAAACACCCTAACACTAGTTGTTGTATATCTAGTACTATCTCTGGCAGCTGAACTCTGCGAAAACGTTGATTGAGTTTTTTTCAATGTCTTAATGTAAGCTTGCAAACTGATTGTCTCTCCTCTTGGCATAACATCCACAATAATCACACCTTCAATGTCCCAAAAGACAGTGATCATGACCTTTCCAGCTGAAGGAGTTGTCTTGAATCTCTTTCTTCGTGGTAATTCGGAAGTTTCCACTCCATTGACTGTCTTTTTGTCTCAGGTTAAAAAAGATGTGCCCAGATTTCGTCACCTGTTACGATCTTAGGCAAAAAGATCTCTCCCTCATCATTGAAACGCTCCAACAATTCAGAAGAAATTGCTTCCTTGCATCAGTGGTCATTTGTGAGACTTCGGGGAACTCATCTTGCGTAAACCTTAGAGAATCCGAGAGCTTTTATAACTACATTTACACTACCAATGCTGACTGACAGCTTTAAGGCCAGTTGTTGAGGAGTGATACGCCTATCAGTAAGAATAATGCCCTCAGCACATTTCAACATTTCTGCCTTGGTGGCTGTGGCAGGACGTCCACAGCGCAGCCGATCATGCAACTCCTTATCTCCATTTATTGATTCTTTGATTCTCTGATTGTACTCCTGTCGACTGCAAAACTTCCATACACATCACATAGACGCTTGTGAAAGTTCACAGCAGTTTCCTTCTCTGCAGCGAGAAGTTCTATCACAATTCGCTGCTTATACCGCAAGTTGCTAACAAGCTCCATTTCAACGGTTAGGGCAGCCATATTCTTTAGCCAGTTGCGGTACAATTTGGTTCACACAATCAGCACATGCCATATTTAAAGTGTGCAAAATTTCATGCTCCTATCTTCATTATTAGCTAAAAAAAAAACAATGTTGTGCATTACTTTCTGAACACCCCTCGTATAATAAGAAAGATGAGGAAAAGACAATCATATTTCTTGAGGCATGTGATGAGAAAAGAGAAACTGGAAAACATCGTAATAATGGGCAAAACTGAAGGCAGTAGAGACAGAGGAAGACCAAGAGAACATATGTTAGAAGGCCTGACATTGTAGTATAGAAAGAAACCAGCAACAGAGCTATTTAGAAATGTCAAGGACCAAGATTTGTGAAGGAGAATTACCACCTACAATACCAGGCATGACACATGATGATGATGATGATGATTACAACTAACATATCTCGCTAACTGTTTGTGTTTTTGTTGTATCTCACAGCACTTGTGATCAGGATGTTTCAGCATGTTACAGGATGTTACAGGATGTTACAGGATGTTACATGTAGTAGTTTAGAAGTACAAGCGTCAAATGGAACTAGCAGTGGGTTACGATGGGTCAAGGTTGGTTACACTATATAGATGCCCTAAGAAAGCAAACTTCTAATCAAATTCCACCACCATGTGGACCATGTCGAATCTTGCATGTTCAGAACTCACCGACGATTTCGCCGAAAATATCAAAACCCTCAGCAGAGAGGAGAATGTGTGTGAGGTAAACCCGCGATCAAACCCGCGATCAAACCCGCGACCCTCTGAAGTCTGCGTCTGGTTTCTATCACAGGGTGGCTCTGGCCCGAAACTGCTGGGCTTACAAGTTAACAAAGTTCAGCCTTCGTGATATATACAAGCACTGAATTCTAATACCATCTCTGACACGAAACATCCTAACACTAGTTGTTGTATATCTAGTACTATCTCTGGCACGAAACACCCTAACATTACTTGTTGTATATCTAGTACTATCTCTGACACGAAACATCCTAACACTAGTTGTTGTATATCTAGTACTATCTCTGGCACGAAACACCCTAACATTACTTGTTGTATATCTAGTACTATCTCTGACACGAAACATCCTAACACTAGTTGTTGTATATCTAGTACTATCTCTGACACGAAACACCCTAACATTACTTGTTGTATATCTAGTACTATCTCTGACACGAAACACCCTAACATTTCTTGTTGTATACCTAGTACTATCTCTGACACGAAACACCCTAACATTACTTGTTGTATACCTAGTACTATCTCTGACACGAAACACCCTAACATTACTTGTTGTATATCTAGTACTATCTCTGACACGAAACACCCTAACATTTCTTGTTGTATACCTAGTACTATCTCTGACACGAAACATCCTAACACTAGTTGTTGTATATCTAGTACTATCTCTGACACGAAACACCCTAACATTACTTGTTGTATATCTAGTACTATCTCTGACACGAAACATCCTAACACTAGTTGTTGTATATCTAGTACTATCTCTGACACGAAACATCCTAACACTAGTTGTTGTATATCTAGTACTATCTCTGACACGAAACATCCTAACACTAGTTGTTGTATATCTAGTACTATCTCTGACACGAAACATCCTAACACTAGTTGTTGTATATCTAGTACTATCTCTGACACGAAACACCCTCACATTACTTGTTGTATATCTAGTACTATCTCTGACACGAAACACCCTAACATTTCTTGTTGTATACCTAGTACTATCTCTGACACGAAACACCCTAACATTACTTGTTGTATACCTAGTACTATCTCTGACACGAAACACCCTAACATTACTTGTTGTATATCTAGTACTATCTCTGACACGAAACACCTTAATATTACATCTAGTACTGTCACTGACACGAAACACCCTCACATTACTTGTTGTAAATCTAGTACTATCACTGACACGAAACACCCTAACATTACTTGTTGTATATCTAGTACTATCTCTGACACGAAACACCCTCACATTTCTTGTTGTATATCTAGTACTGTCTCTGACACGAAACACCCTAACATTACTTGTTGTATATCTAGTACTATCTCTGACACGAAACACCCTAACATTTCTTGTTGTATACCTAGTACTATCTCTGACACGAAACATCCTAACACTAGTTGTTGTATATCTAGTACTATCTCTGGCACGAAACACCCTAACATTACTTGTTGTATATCTAGTACTATCTCTGACACGAAACATCCTAACACTAGTTGTTGTATATCTAGTACTATCTCTGACACGAAACACCCTAACATTACTTGTTGTATATCTAGTACTATCTCTGACACGAAACATCCTAACACTAGTTGTTGTATATCTAGTACTATCTCTGACACGAAACACCCTAACATTACTTGTTGTATCTAGTACTATCTCTGACACGAAACACCCTAACATTTCTTGTTGTATACCTAGTACTATCTCTGACACGAAACACCCTAACATTACTTGTTGTATACCTAGTACTATCTCTGACACGAAACACCCTAACATTACTTGTTGTATATCTAGTACTATCTCTGACACGAAACACCCTAACATTTCTTGTTGTATACCTAGTACTATCTCTGACACGAAACATCCTAACACTAGTTGTTGTATATCTAGTACTATCTCTGACACGAAACACCCTAACATTACTTGTTGTATATCTAGTACTATCTCTGACACGAAACATCCTAACACTAGTTGTTGTATATCTAGTACTATCTCTGACACGAAACATCCTAACACTAGTTGTTGTATATCTAGTACTATCTCTGACACGAAACACCCTAACACTAGTTGTTGTATATCTAGTACTATCTCTGACACGAAACACCCTAACACTAGTTGTTGTATATCTAGTACTATCTCTGACACGAAACACCCTAACACTAGTTGTTGTATATCTAGTACTATCTCTGACACGAAACACCTTAACATTACTTGTTGTATATCTAGTACTATCTCGGACACGAAACACCCTAACATTACTTGTTGTATATCTAGTACTATCTCTGACACGAAACACCTTAACATTACTTGTTGTATATCTAGTACTATCTCTGACACGAAACACCCTAACACTAGTTGTTGTATATCTAGTACTATCTCGGACACGAAACACCCTAACATTACTTGTTGTATATCTAGTACTATCTCTGACACGAAACACCTTAACATTACTTGTTGTATATCTAGTACTATCTCTGACACGAAACACCTTAACATTACTTGTTGTATATCTAGTACTATCTCTGACACGAAACACCTTAACATTACTTGTTGTATATCTAGTACTATCTCTGACACGAAACACCTTAACATTACTTGTTGTATATCTAGTACTATCTCTGACACGAAACACCTTAACATTACTTGTTGTATATCTAGTACTATCTCTGACACGAAACACCTTAACATTACTTGTTGTATATCTAGTACAACCCAATTTGTAAAAAAGATAGATAAAAAAGAAAGATAAAAAAGATAGTTACGGGATCAAGACCACTCCGCTTTGACCTTACAAATATACCAGAACAATACGGTATAGAAGTGAAGAACCGTTTCGAAATCCTGATGGCTGTACAGGAAGAGATGACACCAGATGAATTGGCTACGCAGGCCAAAGATATCTTAGTAACAACAGCTAAAGACATGGTTCCAGTAAAGAAAACACAAAAGAATAGATGGATCACAGCAGGTACACTAGAACTGATAAAACAATGTAGAGAAATGAAGACGCAATGGAGAGTGACAAACAACAACAAAGATAAATATAAAACTTTAACAAAAGAAGTACGAAGAAACATAAGAAAAGACAAAAAACAATACATACAAGATGTTGTGAAAGAATAGAAGAACATCAGAGGTGTGGAAGAGATAGTGAAATGTTTAAAGAAATGAAGACATTGACGAGAAATGTCACAACTAAGCTAAATGTAATTTGTGATGAGATGGGGAATACCCTGACAGAGACAGAGGAAATTCTGGAAAGATGGAAGGAATATTGCAAAAGAATGTATGAAACAACCGACTGTGGAAGCAGAAATCAACAGTGTGAATTATTATTGGAGGAGAAAGAACCCGAGCCGACAGTGGAAGAAGTTTTATGGGCAATAAAGAGTCTGAAAAATGGTAAATCACCAGGATGTGATGAGATAACCGCTGAATTTATTAAAGCAGGAGGAAAGGAGTGTGCAACAATCTATCATGCACTATGTAAAAAGATATGGCATTCTGGTATTTGGCCAAAAGAATGAAAAGAACTGTATTCATACCACTGCCAAAAAAGGGTAACCTGAAATTATGCACCAACTACAGAACTGTTGCCCTGATTAGTCATGCCAGTAAAATTCTATTAAAAATCATAATGGGTAGACTTCGAAAGAAAATAGAAGAAGAAGTCAATATGGTCCAAGCTGGCTTCAGGCAAGGAAGAGGATCAAGAGATCATATATTCAATCTAAGATTAATAACGGGTAGGCTTGTATCGATCACCCAGGCCACGCCCTGGTTAAGACCGAAGACATAAATCCAAGATAATCGATCTGAGGATGTGTTGGGGCATCCAGACCGAGCCCGCTCGAGTATCACCCACAGAAAAGTGGGACAGCTGTGGTTGGCTGCCCCTGACGTCACTCTGTCGTCGTCACCTTTGCTCCCGTGATATCCATGCAGGGACTCCTTGAAAGCTGACAAGCCAGTGGTTCCCCGAGGGGCAGCAAGGTTGAGAAAGGCTGGGCTACAGCTAAGACCCTATCATACCTTCTTTGTAGTATGCCTAGTAACAGGCTGGCGAGCTCCTTCAAACTGGCTAACGAGACAGGTTTCCAGTGGTAGTGGACTCTGATAAGAATATCGTAATTTGAGACCACTCTTAATCCTCAAGGAAGCCATCGTAATCCACACTTTCTCCGACACCAAACTTTTAGTTCAGCATCATTCATCTGCCTTAAACTACTTCTCAAAGAAGTAACGGCCAGGCGTGTGTTTATGATGAAAGTCTGCTCTAGAAACCTCTTTGCTCTGGAAAGCTCTTTGCTCTAGAAAGCTTTTTGCTATAGAAAGCTATCTGCTCTAGAAACCTTTTTACTCTAGAAAACACTTTGCTCTAGAAAGCTTTTTGCTCTAGAAAGCTCTTTGCTCTAGAAAGCTCTTTGCTCTAGAAAGGTCTTTGCTCTGGAAAGCTCTTTACTCTGGAAAGCCCTTTGCTCTGGAAAGCTATTTGGTCTGGAAAGCTATCATGCATCGTTCTCTCATCCTTATCACCTCACATTCGACAGATGGACTCGGCAACATTACCTCAAAAGACTGGTAATCTAACTTTTATCTTTTCCTGATGTCTGATGCTTCGTTTACAGTGCCACCGAGTAAACCATTTTATTTATGCTCGAGACATTTTTCGGCACATCCTAATTGTTTATTACGACATTGAAGATTTCTCTTTCCGGTTACAGGATTTGTTGGAAAAAAAAAACTCTAGGATTTCACAAATTTAATGGCCCTGTTTTCTTACTGCTTAAAAAAAATTCTTCAAACTAACAGCAGTCACACCCAAAACTGTTGGGATATCAGGAAGAGTCATTTCACATGATGTACATTATCACGCGTTGAAAAGATGCTCATGATTAATGGCGTTTCTTGTCTCGTGTTTTCTTTCACATTCGCTACCGCTGCGGTATTTTTTTTATCTCTGCCAGGCAACCTCCTCTTCCTACTTAGAAAAACAAAACTTGAGAAAAGCATCTCTCTCTCATACACACACACATATTTTCCTCACACAAACACACACACATACTCTCTCTCACACACACATACTCTCTCTCTTTCTCTCTCTCTTTCTCTCTCTCTCTCTCTCTCTCTGAACCTTAAGTGCCCAGGGCACATGGGGCTTCCGCAAGGGTTTTCCACAAATGCCTGTCCTTCGCCTATTTTTTCTGCTCTTGCCCAGGTGAGCCCTCTATTGCTCAACATCCTTTCTGTTGTTCTTCTCCATGTCTCTTTTGGTCTACCTTTACTTCTGTTCCCCTGTGGTGTCCATCTTAGTGCTATTTTTGGTAGTGAGTTGTCAGTCATTCGGAGCACATATCCCAACCATCGCCAGCGTCTTTCCTCAATAATTTCTATCAGTGGCTTCATCTGCATTTCTGCCAACAAGATATTGTTTCTTCTTGGTCAAAATTGAGAAGGATACCCCGAATTAACAGTTAATACCGTAAGAAATAACACCGTGTTGTCAGAAATGCAAATGAAGCCAGAGACTTCCATCACTGAAGTTGGCGATGGCTGGGGCATCTTCTCCGGATGACTGGTATACTGTAATACAAACTCCACCGCCTACAACTTACTGATCAAGATACTTACTGATCGGTATATCTACAACTTACTGATCAAGATACTTATTGATCAGTATACCTACAACATACTGGTTATGATGTTATGATACCTAACATTTACTGGTTATGATACCTACAAGTTATTGATTACATTTCTGACAAACTACATCGTCCTGGAGGAGTGGTTCTCACCTTTTTCCACATCACGGACCCCCGAAGTCAATGATAGCTCCCCGGGATCCATCTTGTACTCTCTCCAGCGCTTTGTTACTGAATTACAAATCTTATCATGTTTCTAGTGTTCTAAAAGACTTGCGGATAGATCTCCTGCAGCATCCACCGCGAACCACCCACGTGACCTTCACATATCCCTTGTTGGAGTAAGTGATATGTCATCATCTTTACCCTTCCACGCGCGGGCACACATACACACACACACACACACACACACACAAATAGGACTGTTAAGTCTGATGTAGCGTTCCCGGCATGCTTGTAGCAGAGCCTGCTGGCGACAAATAATTGTCGTAAAAGTGGCATGCCACGTGAAGTGTCATTTACGTAACGAAAATCATCACTGTCAACGGCCTTGTTTGTCATTTGCAGCACAGACATGCTTTTCTGCTCACCGCCGTAATAAGAAATTTTCTGCGGTCACACTAGACAAGAATCATACAAATCACACATTCTTTATGTCTCTGGCAAGTCTCCACCTTTCCACTCCCTACCTGAACCTTCTCCACTTTTGTCTAGATGGCGCTTTGAGCAAGCACGTGCCTTCTACCTGCCTTCTCTTGTCGGTGTGTGTGTGTGTGTGTGTGTGTGCGTGTGTGTGTGTATGTGTGCGTGCGTGTGTGTGTGTGTGTGTGTGCGCGCGTGGAAGGGTAAAGATGATGACATATCACTTACTCCAACAATGGATATGTGAAGGTCACGTGGGTGGTTCGCGTGTGTGTGTGTGTGTGGGTTTGTTTTTTTTGTCAACATGTCCTAGAGTTTCCTTCTGTGAATCAGTTACACAACGTAACTCTGACAGCATCTCGGGACATGGGTACAGCATCATCAACATAAACCAGTGTCGTTTCTGCGATAAAAATAAAGCTGTCCTTTTGTTATGCTTCTAGTGGGAGTCAAATTTAGTGGAAGTGTCGTTTTGATATGCTTCTAGTAGGAGTCCAGTTCACTGGAAGTATCGTTTTGATATGCTTCTAGTAGGAGTCCAGTTCACTGGAATCGTCGTTGATATGCTTCTAGTAGGAGTCCAGTTCACTGGGAGCGTCGTTGATATGCTTCTAGTAGGAGTCCAGTTCACTGGGAGCGTCGTTGATATGCTTCTAGTAGGAGTCCAGTTCACTGGAAGTGTCGTTTTGACATGCTTCTAGTAGGAGTCCAGTTCACTGGAAGTGTCGTTTTGATATGCTTCTAGTAGGAGTCCAGTTCACTGGAAGTGTCGTTTTGATATGCTTCTAGTAGGAGTCCAGTTCACTGGAAGTGTCGTTTTGACATGCTTCTAGTAGGAGTCCAGTTCACTGGAAGTGTCGTTGATATGCTTCTAGTAGGAGTCCAGTTCACTGGAAGTGTCGTTTTGACATGCTTCTAGTAGGAGTCCAGTTCACTGGAAGTGTCGTTGATATGCTTCTAGTAGGAGTCCAGTTCACTGGAAGTGTCGTTTTGATATGCTTCTAGTAGGAGTCCAGTTCACTGGAAGTGTCGTTTTGATATGCTTCTAGTAGGAGTCCAGTTCACTGGAAGTGTCGTTGATATGCTTCTAGTAGGAGTCCAGTTCACTGGAAGTGTCGTTTTGATATGCTTCTAGTAGGAGTCCAGTTCACTGGAAGTGTCGTTGATATGCTTCTAGTAGGAGTCCAGTTCACTGGAAGTGTCGTTTTGATATGCTTCTAGTAGGAGTCCAGTTCACTGGAAGTGTCGTTTTGATATGCTTCTAGTAGGAGTCCAGTTCACTGGAAGTGTCGTTTTGATATGCTTCTAGTAGGAGTCCAGTTCACTGGAAGTGTCGTTTTGATATGCTTCTAGTAGGAGTCCAGTTCACTGGAAGTGTCGTTTTGATATGCTTCTATTATGAATCAAGTTCAATGTACGTGCCTTTTTTTGTATGTTAATATGATAGTAGGAGTCAAGTTCAGCTCTAGTGTTATTTTGATATACTTCTAGCAGGAGTCAAGTTCGGCTCATGCGTTGTTTTGTTAATATTCTAGCAGGAGTCAAGTTCAGTGCATTTGAGATGTATAGGGAGTATGATATCAGTGTCCATATCTTCCTTCTTACACCCTGATAGAAAACAATGAGATTTGTTCACAGCAAAGTAAGAGAACAGAGTTGGTAGGATTTAGATTTTTAAAAATTAACAAATGTTTTACAAGCCAGGACTCCACGAATAGATATAACCAGATGTTTATGGTGCAGTTTTATACAAAGAAAAAACAAAAACTAGAAAGAAGAAAAGGTGACAAGGAATGGCAAAAGAGGCAGTGAGATGAACACGAACAAATGTAAAACAAACCCCCCAAAAAATCATATATTTTATGGATGCAACAGCAGCAGGCCATCTTGCTCACAACCGAGAGGCCTACAGGAGTGCTGTTTGGGAGGCAAAGTTCCGCAAGGGACATGCAAATGAATGAATGAATGTCTTTATCAAGGAAGACATAGATAATGAAACAAATGAAACACAAAACGGTACTTAGCTGCAAAACCAATCTATCCCGCATTCAGTTAGAATAAGCAACCGCCTAGTCACGAGAAGACAACTTACTATTCACTGGCCTACACCGTAGCCTAGGAGGGTTCAGCTCCCAGTTATACTTTTATTGTTACTCTTTTTTTATGCTTGCTTATTTACCTGGACCTGTCAGCACGTTAGTGATTGATGTGATCATTATCGTACCCGGTACCTCCGTTCTCTAGCTCCATAGAAGCCGCTTACATTCTTACATCTGGGTTCACAGGTGTATCTTCCGTCTAGACCAGGCCACAAATTACCGCCATTAGAGATGAATCCACTAACCACTGTGATACTAATTTGTATTTTACACATATTCGCTGTTACTTATCGATGTTGTGGCATCACTTTGAGACCTCTTATTGCGTCTTACATCCTCCCCGTGCCGTTATACGTTACATAGGGCTCGCGTGATAGTTCGCCAAGTTTTCCAGATTTTTCAGCCTCTGTTGAGGGATTTTATGCCTACTAGTTTGGCCTCTCTTAACAATGTCCTCTTTAGGGTTTCGCGTGGTCCATCTCTTTTTCTTCGGCCTTTTTTGTTCCATTTGATAGCTTCTTTAGGGATTCTCTGATTGGTTTATTCATTCATTCATACATACATTCATACATACATACATATATATACGAGAAGCGTTCACAAAGTAATGCACTTCGTGTTTTTTTTTTTCAGATAATAATGACGATAGAAGCATGAAATTTTGCACACTTTAAATATGGCATGTGCTGATTGTGTGAACCAAATTACACCGCAACCGGCTAAAGAATATGGCTGCCCTAACCGTTGAAATGGAGCTTGTTAGCAACTTGCGGTATAAGCAGCGAATTGTGATAGAATTTCTCGTTGCAGAGAAGGAAACTATTGTGAACTTTCACAAGCATCTATGTGATGTGTATGGAAGTTTTGCAATCGACAGGAATATAGTCAGTTGCTAGTTTAAGAGAATCAAAAAATCAATAAGTGGAGATAAGGAGTTGCATGATCGGCCGCGCTGTGGACGTCCTGCCACAGCCATCAAGTCAGAAATGTTGAATGCGCTGAGGGCATTATTCTCACTGACAGGCATATCACTCCTCAACAACTGGCCTTAAAGCTGTCAGTCAGCAATGGTAATGCAAATGCAGTTATAAAAGCTCTCGGATTTTCTAAGGTTTGCGGAAGATGGATTCCCCGAAGTCTCACAAATGATCATCGATTGCAGGGAAAAGATTCTTCTGAATTGTTGGAGCGTTTCAATGCTGAGGGAGAGAACTTTTTGACTAAGATCGTAACAGGTGACGAAATCTGGGCACATCTTTTTTAACCTGAGACAAAAAGACAGTCAATGGAGTGGAAACTTCCGCAATCACCATGAAGAAAGAAATTCAAGACAACTCCTTCAACTGGAAAGGTCAAGATCACTGTCTTTTGGGACATTGAAGGTATGATTCTTGTGGATGTTATGCCGAGAGGAGAGACAATCAGTTTGCAAGCTTACATTAAGACATTGAAAAAAACTCAATCAACGTTTTCACAGAGTTCAGCTGCACAAGAATCCAGCAGACCTGCTTCTCTTTCACGACAACGCGCGCCCTCACACAAGTCTGGCAACAAGGGAAGCAATCACCAAATTGGGTTGGACTGTACTACCCTATCCACTCTATAGTCCCGATTTGGCACCCTCTGATTTCCATCTGTTTGGTCCACTTAAAGATGCACTCCGAGGGGTAAGATTTGAAGATGACGAAGGAGTGATTCATACAGCGAATAAATGGCTACATAATCAAAAGAAAATCTGGTACGGGCTAGGAATACGTGCACTTGTTTCGACCTGGCGTAAAGCCGTACAAGTTTATGGGGATTGTGTTGAATAATACCGATGTTTACATGACATATCCATGTATACTGTGTATAAATTTCGTGCTTTTTGGATAAACAGCTCCTGAGAAAAACGATGCCGTGCATTATTTTCTGAACTCCCCTCTTAAATATATATGTATGACTAATTTAAAAAAATAACTAATGGAGAATGTTTGAGAAGAGCGGGAGATAAAATAAATATTGTCAACAACAAAAAAAATAAGAGAGAAATGATGTACTTTCATAAGACATGCAATGAGAAGAGGGAGCATTGAAAATATTATAACAACAGAAGAAATAGAGGGAAGAATAGCTAGGGGAAGATCAAGAGAGATGATGCTGGAAAGTGTGAGAGGAGATCACCAACTGATCTAATGGTTACATATCCTTCCTGTGCCGCTAAACGTCACATAGGACCCACGTGGTAGTTCGCCAAGATTTCCTGTCTTCGGCGAGTTTTTCGGTCTCATCAAGGGATGTTATGCCTGCTGAATTGGCCTCTCTTAACAATGTCCTCTTTAGAGTTTCACGTGGTCGACCTATTTTTCTTCGGCCTGTTGTGTTCCACTTGATAGCTTGTTTGGGGATCCTCTGATTGTTTCTTCTCATCACATGCCCAACATATGTCCATCTTTTTATGATAATCAGTTAGACAGGTTGTTGTTGTTCGCTTATTTCTCTTATCTTTGTGTTGTTCTTTAATTCTTTCCACTTTATACCGAGAATTTTCTTTAGGCATTTGTTTTCAAAATGTTTTTCTAATAGCCTGCATGAAAAATCGTGTACTCTGGAGAAGAATAATAGCCAACCCCAGTGTGAACGGCCACTCGAAACTCTTGAGTATACGATGGTGGGAGGAGCGTTGCCGTTCACGTAATCCAGGGGTGAAAGGACTTATATATAGTAAAGAAAAGCGTGACGAGGGAGAATGAGAGAGATATGGAGGGTTTGAGTTTCTTTGTGTCTATGCTTATGATTCTCGTGAATACTTAAGCCCAGCCGACCTCCTACTGTTTGACTATGTATTGCGGAATCATAACGTGCTGTGGATTATATCATTCTCGTCTTATATGAAGATTCTCTGATTCCTGGTGATATTCGTGATTAAATATTTTGGTTGGACACACGTCAAGGTCCATCATGTTTCAATAGCATGGATAATACTATGTCAAGGTATCAGGAGATACCTAACCTGGCAGCAGCAGCTGCACAATCAATGATGTGCATTAACACATAATAATTCCTGGATAGGGGAGGTGAGACACTGGCAGCCATGATGATAATTCAGTGCATTGGCAAAAGGGGCAGGTATTTGTGATAATTCAGTGCATTGGTACAAGGGGGGAGATATGTATGATAATTCAGTGCGTTAGCACAAGAGGCGATGCGAGTTTCATAAGAGCGGCAGTAGCTGCCTTGTTAATTAGTGCGAAGGCGCAAATTTTAGTGAATGTGTGTGTTTCATTATGAGGGCCAGGAGAGCCCAGGCCAAATTGAAATATGATTTCAGTTAATTACTTAGAGAGTTATATATTATATTTATGCCATTCTTATTACACTCATGATAATACATGATGATGTACTGCATATGTAATGTCTGTTGTGGCATTGATATGGTGTATGCAGTGTAGATAATAAAATGTTGATTGGATTTAATTGCTTGACTTATACAGATTAATAAGTCAAGCAATGTGTATTACACGCCAGGAAAATTGTATGGATGAAGTAATAATGTTGCATTAACTGGCATACAGTATCCTTGGAGGGGAAATCCTGGGTTGACGGTTAGATATGGGTTTTTGAGCCTGGCCACCCAGTACGGTAGTACATTAGGCCATGGATTTGTGGGTTTCAGCTGATTGTGGCCATATCCCTTCTCCATTTCATCCCAAATTGTAGATTTAGCACCCGCTAAGTTTACACCAGTATGCATGGCACCTGATGATGATGATGATGATGTATGACTATTTATGAATTATTAATTTTATACCATATTTTATATCATATATTATATAACCATATAGCTGGAGAGGACTGGGGCTCTTACTAAGTTTGGCCTAGGGGCCCGGCGGT
Source organism: Achatina immaculata (assembly GCA_009760885.1). Classification (NCBI taxonomy): domain Eukaryota; kingdom Metazoa; phylum Mollusca; class Gastropoda; order Stylommatophora; family Achatinidae; genus Lissachatina; species Lissachatina immaculata. Next base: position 66,889,548 of record CM019716.1, on the reverse strand, counting down.
GGTTAATCCGCTGCTGCACATATCTGCTATGTGTTTTCTGTTGTTGTTGTTGTTGTTCCATCATGCATAATTCTTTCTTATTTACTAATAGTTTTTTTCGCCCTTCCTTCAGGTATTCTGGCTGGGCCCTATTACCGGTGGTTTGCTGGGCGGTCTTCTGTATGAGTACATCTTCGCCGCTGGAGCCACCTTTGACGGGGTAAAGAAATGCCTTCTGAGGACCAAGAGAGCAAGAAGGGAACCGGAACCAGAAAAGGTCCCACTTGAGGAAGCGAAAAATGACGTCATTGAGATAGTGGAGTCCAAGGCCGATGTGGAGAAGCAACAAGATGCTGTTGAGCCTGAGGTGGATAAAGGGAAGATGGAAGTGGAAGAAATAAACGAACAGGAGAAGAAATAGAGAGAGAAAATATTTGTTAGTCTAATCATTGGTAGAGGGTTTGGTATGGTGTGTATATAATAGGGAGACTGAGATAAGATTTTATGTTCAGAAAGATCCTTCTTAAAATCATGCAGGAACAGGATAAAATGAACTGTAAAATAAAGTTAACTGAAAAACATAGATCATTTGAATTAATGATCAAGTTGTACTTTATGTTTCTTTTTAATAAATTCTAATAGAGTGGTCTTTAATATTTTCACACAGTTCACCTGATCATCTTTTCTAAGTTCAGGTACAGAACATTTGCTCATTTCAGTTTTTATCATTTTGCGTAAAGAAGTTTTTTTCCTCAAATGCAGCACACAACATCTGCTATTCAAAGGAATAAAGTTCCAACAAATCATAAAATAACAGCATCAACATTACATACGAAGGAAAGTTTTAGCAAAGTCTTTGACTGAAAACAAAATTTCCAGAAAATTGTTTTAGCCAGACTGAGCATTTATTCTGAAATAATGTGCCTGCTATTGCAATGAAATTAATATTTTTATTTCATTTATTTGTTCCATAAAGAATACTCCTATTTTTAAAACAACCCTGCTCATAAATGCTTACATTTTTCAGATGACCAGAAAGCACAGACTGAATATTATTTCTACAGTATATTTCATTAAGGCCCTGTCAACAAGCCATACTATTTTAAATGTCATTTAGTGGTAGGGACCCAGTCTGTAAAAGGAGTTAATGGGGAAAAAAACGTGATACACACATTTTCAAGTTCCCTAAATACTCTTATAGATGGCAACTTGTTTCCTTCCTCTACAAAATTTAGAGCTATTTTAAAGAACAGTTGTGAAAAAAAAAGTATGTTTCCAGTTGTAGAGGCATTTCCAAAGCTTCTGTCACAGATCTAATCACTGTTTTTAAGCTCAGTCTTATGATACAGGCAAGGCACTGTATCTGTTCATGTTCTGGATGCTTGATTACTCTCCCTTGTGACTATTCACAAGCATTGGATATTTGTAGTCAGTAAAGGTGTACTTTAAAGACATAAATACTCAACATCAAAACGCCCTGAAATTAGAACAGTTGTGAATCTAGGTACATTTTTTTTTGGTTCAGTAATCTCAATGCACTAAGAAAAAAAATTATGCAGGTTTCTGAAGTGAAATATTCTTGTGTTTGAACATTGTTTTGAACAAAACATTTTGTGTAAATAGATACAACATTAACTATCACAGCAGTGAATCACATACATCAGGAGTGTGACATTTTCTTTTGACTGCTGCAGTGAATTCCGAGATCTTGTGTACATATTACATATGTTGCACTGCTAGTTACACACACATATAAACAAACACGTTCACATTAGGCACCTGTTTTTGGATCAAAATAAATTAGTTTTCATTTAAACCACTTTTAATTAGTATGAGTAAATACAATGGGCAACTGCTACGTATATTTTTGTTACGAATATTTTGTTACTGATAGTCATTAGATTTAACAAACATTGGTATAAAACAAGATAATTGAAGCTAAATGACTTTTAGTTTATGTTTCAAGTCTTAAATCTGAGTCACTGGTGTAATGGTACGATGCTTATGTGCCACGGGAGTGATCTTTGTTCTGTTCCTGGTTGATAAGCTTAGTTTTTTATTAGCCCGATTCAGGATGTAACAATACACCATTTTAGTTTATGTTAGCGAAGTACAGGAGGTAACAACATAGTTTTTTTTAGTTTATATTACCACAGGACAGGATGTAACAATACACCATTTTAGTTTATACTAGTTCAGTAAAGGATGTAACAAAACTGTCTATAGTTTATTTTAACACAATACAGAATGTAATGAAACTGTCTATAGTTTAACACAATACAGGATGTAACAAAACTATCTTGATCAGTACAACAAAAGAAACTGAAAACAATTCTTTTTTTTTTTTCTCACAGCTGGGTTAAAGCAATATATGTAATTAGTTCTTGTTGATCAGTGCTTTTTACTTACAAGTTCATGTAATGTTTGTGTTCCTGAAATTTGTAATTTTCATTTTCTTAAAATTTTGTTGTAAATCATTGGATTTTTCACGTTTATAAATATTTCTTCACTCTTATCACGCAATGTTGACATTAATTTGATAAAACAAAGATAATGGCCAGGGCTCTAGAGAGACAGGGAAGTCCTAGTGGTCATTTTCTTTGGAGTCCCCTATCCAGCAATGGAGATGTCTCATAAAAGAAGAGAGGGGAAAAAAACAGGAGCACTGGACTCAGGAGTACAATCCCAGTTCTCCTCCTCTCCCTCTTATCAGGTGTGATAATGGTCAAGCATGTGATATAATAAAACCAGATATGTTTGACAAATAAGGAGTTATGTTATTGTTAGTGTACATGAACTTTATAGCAGTTATGTTATTGTTAGTGTACATGAACTTTAGAGAATTACACAGTGTCACAGAGAGTTTTGAGGATTTTTTTTTTTTTGCTTGCAAATCTTTGTTCCTTTAAAGACCTGCCTAATATTGTCTTCCATGATGTTTGGCTCTTATAGGTAGTCTCTTTCTATGACTTTGAAGCCGTTGTTTGCAGAAAAGCTCATTCTATGACTCTGAAGCTGTTGTTTGTAAAAAAAAACTCATATGACTTTAAAGTTGTTGTTTGCGGACAAAACTCATTCTATAACTGTGAAACCACTACTTGCAGGAAAATTCAATGACTTTGTAGCTATTGCTAGCAAGAAAATTCATACTATGGCTTTGAAGCCTTTGCCATGTAGGAAAACAGCTCTAGATTGCTGGTCTGTAATGACTGAATTAAAATATTAGATAATAATATAATGTATGTCTTTTTTAAAATTGAAATATTCCTTGTAAATGATAATTTTCATATAGAATGATGGTTTCCCTTCCTGGATATAATTATAGATCCCGAAGACTGCATAGAATGTAAAAAAAAGGGTACGGTAAAATTCCCATTTCCATTCCATTAATTAAGGCATATTGGGGATATGGTGTTAGGCCCCAATTTTTCATGACCTTCAGCACAATAAAGTGTAAAAAGGTAAAGGTAAACATGCCATGTCTTAGAGGCACATAGAGACATGGTGCTAGTGCCCATATTTTCCTTGACCTGTCAGCACACTAGAGGGTGATATGGTCAGTATCATGCCTGGCCGCCTTTCCTTCCCCAACTCCAGAAGAAGTCGGGTACCCATTTCTACAGCTGGGTGACTAGGGTGCCTCTGGCCGGATTCGAACCCTTGACCTTTGCCATGAGAGACCAGTGCAACAATAACGTGTAGATAGATATAAATGTTAACATGTTAAATAGTTATCATTGGTGAACTTATTGCAAGTCCAGATGTCTTGATGTCTTCCTTCAAAAGAGGAACTGAGATTGGTGCATTCACTTCATTGCTCCAGAAAAAAACCTTGACTAATGGTAGCTGCAACAATAACATGGTCAGAATTCTGCATTCAGCTCAACCATTAATATTAGTTCAGCCACTAATATTAGTTCAGCCATTAATATTAGTTCCAACCATATTAGTTCAGCCATTAATATTAGTTCAGCCATTAATATTAGTTCATCCATTAATATTAGTTCAGCCATTCCCATTCCTTGTATGCAAAGATACAGAAGCATGATCACCAACCCTTCTCACAGAGTGAGTGAATAAATTCTTCCTTGACCTAAACAGGATATTGTAACTGGATTTTATGATGAATGGAGTTCTACAAACAAATTCTTCCTTGACCTAAACATAATTTTTAACTGAATTTTATGATGAATGGAGTTCTACAAACAAATTCTTCCTTGACCTAAACAGAATTTTTAACTGGATTTTATGATGAATGGAGTTCTATAAATAAATTCTTCCTTGACCTAAACAGGATATTGTAACTGGATTTTATGATGAATGGAGTTCTACAAACAAATTCTTCCTTGACCTAAACAGAATTTTTAACTGAATATTATGATGAATGGAGTTCTATAAATGATACTTTAAAAAATTCCAGTCAACAGGTTCTTCTATCTTCCCCTTGAAAAGAGTATTTCAGCACATCTGTGCATTCACTATAGCACTTGCAAGAATGCTTATTGACTGGCTGCATGATAGAACCCACTGCCTTCAGTCCAAGTAGCAATCTCAAGGAACCCACTGCCTTCAGTCTGAGTAGCAATCTCAAGGAACTCACTGCCTTCAGTCTGAGTAGCAATCTCAAGCCACAATATAATGAAAGTTTTTTTTTTGGTGCCAGTATTAGAAAAAAAGCTTATCTCTGCGAAGTCATGGGTCAGAAAAAACCAGTAAGAAATGCCATAATTAAATGTTCTCCTTTTTTAAAACCATTTAAAAATGCCATATTTACTCTTGACATTAAAATGATATGGTTTTGCAGCAGCTTTAGAATAATCAGTCATCCTAGTTATCATCATCATCATCATTGTTTCTGGCACTAACCATCATTCAGTTAACCAAGACCTTAAAAGTTATTCTGCCAAACTCTACATATTACAAGACAGTTTACAGCAGTTTTTTTTTTATTTTAAGCATAAAAATGTATATGTTGTAAATACTTAAGACTGCTTAATCAATGTATTAAATATTAAAAACCACAAGTCAGTATTATTATTATTATTATTATTCATAGCCCTTTTTCATCATATCTTCAAAAGATTTATTAAACAAAATCCTGTATATTAGACAAGTGGTTCATATGACATACAAGTTTTAATCATATATATTAACTGGAAGTGAGTAAATATTAGTTCTTATGTTATTTTTTGTTTCACATAATAATTAGAATATAAGAAAAAGGTGCAATGACAACATCTAAACATAGGAAAATAGTCACATGAAGCAATGTATAAATTAAAAATTTTAAACATGGACTGGAAAAGGTAAATATGTTTTTTTTTCTTCTTTGTTGTCATTTACAGTTGTATATAGGCATGCTCCAAATTTTTCCTTCAGTCAGTTGACCTACATGATGTTTTCTTCTAAGCTTGTAGATCATGATCAGATGTGTTTTTCCTTAGCTCCTGTGGTTTTATTTATGTATTTAGAATATAGTTTATAACCTTTCTGAATCAAAGTATAATCATTGGTTTGTGTGTGAGTGTTACCACATTCAAAAATGCCCTATTCCTATAGTATGGATTGTGCTTATTATTGTCTTGAAAAATGTGTGTGTAGTGTTTACTTTTTTTTCTTGTTTAAAGGCATTGTTACTCACATTGCTTTTGATGTAACATGATGTCTCTATAAGTTCTCTGATTTCTCTGTGTGACAGATCTTCTTTGATTGAAATAGGACTAAAACCCTTGCTAGTTATATATATATATATATGGGAGGGGGGAGCTATCATCAGTTTGTGCATGGTCCTATAGAGTCTTAGGGCTGACTCTTGTGTGAAAGTCTTATTTTTCCTTCATGCACTGACAGCTATATGTACAGTGTACTCAACAAACAGATATTCTGCACTGTCAGAAGCAATTTCTCCAAACTCTATTGTATCAGGTAGCCATTTTTTTTTTTTATGATCAAACTGGGGGGGGGGGGGGGAGAGGAGAAGTTGATGTGTTTCTGAAAGAAGTGATTTAGTGCATGTTACCCACAACCAGTGTGTAACAGGCTTCATGAGTAGGCACACGCTTGAGTGGGTGTTGGAATGGAAGGTAGAGCACATATGGGAATGCCCAGAGTGGGGGATGCCAGTCTCTGATTACAATTACATACAATTACCCACTTTTATGGACAGTATGAATGGAAAAGTATTTGATCTCAAATTCCAGAACTTTTTCACAAGCAGGTAGTTCACTACTGACTGCCCTACTCTCCACCCCTTTTGCTAACAAACCACCAACTTCATATTTTTTAAACCCCTATGTGCACAGGCATTTGATGACTAGTTTTGTGTAGGATTCTAGGTTCCCACATTTGATTTTTTCCTAATGTTGGGATAGGTTCATTTGGGTTTTCCTGGGGAAATTCAGGGTAGCTCTGGGGGTCTGTAAAGTCCTTTTTTTTTTACAATTTAAAAAAAATCAAGTTTAAAAGAATATGATTAAAAACTAATTATGCAAATTTCTGCTTTTTAATTCTTGTGGTGAATTCTTGTGGTGAATTCTTGTCATTTCATATTTTATTAATATAAATACTATTTTTGAAAGTATTTTAATCATTGTTTAACTGAGCCTAAATATTACATTATATCTTTACAATGTTACCCTAACAGTGCCTCAGCAATGTAACATATACTTTATACTTATAGCTCAGTGTAGTTCTACTTTGTATTCATTACTTTAGTACATACCACATAATTAGATAGTAGCACTTTGAATGTAATCTTGTAATCTTTTTTTTTTAATTTCATTTAAACTATGGATCCTTCTTTTTGACAATTTTTTTTAAGGACATTCTCAAATTAAATGTCTTTTACCATGGAAGTGTGTTGGTATTTAATTGTTTTGAATATTATTATTATTCTGAACAATGATTTCTTGCAATTTTTAAATAACCATCTTGTTTCAAGAATAGCTTGAATGATAACAATGATGACTGATGAGGAATGTCTGACACCGGAATGGTAAAAGTAGCTGTATCATGTCATAGATACGCTTAAGGGATATGGTGTTAGTATCATGACACAGAGACAGCTAGAGGATATAGTGTTAGTTCTGCTATTTTCCTGGACCTATCATGTCACAGAGACAACTAGAGAATTTAGTATTAGTTCTGTTATTTTCCTGGATCTATCATGTCACAGGGACAACTAGAAGATATAGTGTTAGTTCTTCTGTTTTCCTGGATCTATCATGTCACAGGGACATCTAGAAGATATAGTGTTAGTTCTTCTGTTTTCCTGGATCTATCATGTCACAGGGACAACTAGAAGATATAGTGTTAGTTCTGCTGTTTTCCTGGATCTATCATGTCACAGGGACAACTAGAAGATGTAGTGTTAGTTCTGTTATTTTCCTGGATCTATCATGTCACAGGGACAACTAGAGGATATAGCATTAGTGGACCTATCATGCCAAATGTGAAATGGAAATTGACAGGAATGGCAAAAAACACCTTCAGCAGAATGAGGAAGATCCTTATATGAAAACAGATATCTCAGAAATTGAAATTACATATTGTAAAATGTTACATATACTCAATATTCCTTTGTGGGATAGGAGCAACAGAAAAAAAAATCAAGGCCTTTCAATGTGGATTTATAAGAAAATAGGGTATATCCCGTGGACAGAAAAAAAAAAAAACAAGTGCTAAACCATCTAGAAGTGAAAAGAGAAATATTGAAAATCATATAAGTTTAAAAATAAGACAGCTAAGATACTTTGGACATGTATAATACAATACTGAAGACCCTTCTTGAGGGCAAGATAAAAAAAGAAGAGAATGAGAGGATGATAGCGACACAGATGGGTGAACAACATCAAGATGAGGACGGGAACTAGCTTGGCAAAGTGCACTATAAAGACAAGAAACAGAGAAGAGTGGAGATTTTTTGCATCTAAACTTCTTTGGGGAGCTGGCATGAGATGATGATCATGCTATTGATACATGTAAGGGATATGATGTTAGTACCCATATTTTCCTGTACTTATCATGCCACTGAGACACCTAGAGGATATGATGTTAGTGCCCTTAATTTCCTGTACTTATCATGCCACTGAGACATCTAGAGGATATGGTGTTAGTACCCTTAATTTCCTGTACTTATCATGCCACTGACACATCTAGAGGATATGATGTTAGTACCCATATTTTCCTGTACTTATCATGCCACTGAGACACCTAGAGGATATGATGTTAGTGCCCTTAATTTCCTGTACTTATCATGCCACTGAGACACCTAGAGGATATGGTGTTAGTACCCTTAATTTCCTGTACTTATCATGCCACTGAGACACCTAGAGGATATGGTGTTAGTGCCCTTAATTTCCTGTACTTATCATGCCACTGAGACATCTAGAGGATATGATGTTAGTGCCCTTAATTTCCTGTACTTATCATGCCACTGAGACATCTAGAGGATATGATGTTAGTGCCCTTAATTTCCTGTACTTATCATGCCACTGAGACATCTAGAGGATATGGTGTTAGTACCCTTATTTTCCTTGACATGTCAGCACACTAGAGAGTGATTCAGTATCACAGTTAACTGCCTTTCATTTCTCAGCCAAAAACAAAAGGAGTCAGGTATCCATATGTACAGCTGGAAGACTATGTGTACTGTTCGATCTGAATCACTTGATCTTGAGTAAAATAACATAAGCAAAATTAATTTTTTAATCAATGACCTTCATACTGGTGCATGGGCAAATGCAAATATCTCAGAATCTGCTTCTGTAGCACAAGCAAAGATAACCTTTTTCTGAACAACAGATGGGGCTGAAAGTAAACTAACTAAAGCGCTAATTTTAAAAAATAGATAATCACCATACTTTATGTCAAGACATTGTTGATGATTTGTGAATGGAGGCATCAGCAGCAGGGCATCTTGCTTACAACTAAGAGGCCTTCAAGAGAGCTGTTGGGGAGGTAAAGTTTCATGAGGGACGTGCAAGTGAATGAAGGATTTATGTTTCATCAAGGTGGGAGGAGTTGGAACAAGTCATAACCAAACCCAAGTGGAGGGGGGGGGGGGGGGTGGTAGGGGGTGTGTGTCCATCTGTGGATTGCTCCAGGGTCCCAATGACTTATCCTGTTTTAAGGAAGGGCCCAAAGGACTTCATAAGGGAGGGGAAACATGTGAAAAAGGAATGGCTATTTCATTTTAAAATAGTTTGACCAATTTACATATTGTTCTGGGAGTTCCTAGTCATAAAAACAGAGAAAAGATGCTGAGAAAGATCACGATAGAAGATAAACACAGACATGAAGAAAGATCTGACACAGTCAGTAGAGAAACTCGTGTGACATATACAGCAGATTGTTGTTCGAAGAACAAAAGAACAAAAAAAAGAATAAAATGAATTCGTCTTAGTATATCAACTTCATGATTTCAGGATCTTCAAAGTACACTACAGTCTTATGTAACATCTTGAAAGAATAAATTGCCTCTAACCAAATTGTGAAGATTCTACTGAATATATACACTTCTTTGAGCAGCTGTTGAATTCAGGCTCATTGCTGCAGACAGACAAGTTTCCTTTCCTCTCTGTGCTTGATTTTTTTTTTCTTGCCAAATGACGAACCTAAGAGCACATATATAGTTTCTTCTAGGTTGTCTCACCATTGTTGTCTAGGTCTACCTCTTGGTGTGTCCACTTTCATAACTTCTGTACAGGCAATCTTTGTTTGTTTATCTTCCTCCATTCTCTCCAAATGACCAAGGCACCTGATCAGTTGTTTTTCGTAATAGATGTTATAAGCGGTGAGTTAAACAATGCGTAGATTTCTTTGTTACTTCTCATCTTCCATCATTGTGTTACATGGTCTCTTCATCATCATCATCATCAGGTGCCGTGCCGACTGGCGTTGGCTATTATGCTTCTCCAGAGTACCCGATCCTTCATGCAGGCCATCAGTTCAGTTGGTGATCTCCTATCACATCATCCCGTCAGACTGTCCAGTATCATTTCTCTTGGTCTTCCTCTTGATCTTCTTCCTTCTATTTTTCCTGTTGTTATAATATTTTCAATGCCCCCTCTTCTCATTGCATGTCCTATGAAAGTACATTGTCTCTCTCTTATCTTTCTGACAAGGTTTTTTGTCTCTCCAGCTCTCTTACAGGGTCTCTTACCAGTCCATAAATTCTTCTCAGTATTCTGTTCTCAAATGTTCATATTTGGTTTTCATCTTGTTTAGTTGTACTCCATTTTTCTGGCCCATATAGTACAAATGATCCAGTCTGTGTCTTATATATGTTTAGTATGGTGTTGTGGGATAGAATTTTAGATTGTAGCAATTGTCTTGTTTTCCTACTTGTTTTCTAGCCCTTATCTCATCTCTTATAGTGCTGGAGCTATTGGATACTGTTCAGAGGTATTTATAGGAAGCTGTTTGTTTTATCTTTATACTTTAAAGATTTGGATATGATCTTCATGTTTTATCTTGTGATCTTACTATTATCATATATTCAGTTTTCATCTTTATTCCCAGTTTTCCTGCTTGTTCTGATATTTACACAATCAACACATTTTGTGGAACTCTTCTTCTACAAACCAAGAACAATAACTCCCAAATAATTTCCCAGCACTTGTGTTAGAAAACTTCCTCTGAAAAGAATCTGCAAGACGAGGAGCAACTGAGAAAACAGCACACACAGGTATAGGTGTGTTGTAGGACAAGCAGAATACAGTTTTTTTTAAAAAATAAATTCCTTAACATAGACCACATCAGAAAGTAAGTGACAAGAAAAATGTAGTTAGTGTTATGGGACATAAACACTGTCTGTTGTGGCAACCAGCATCGCATAGCTAACATGCTAGTGTTAGGGTTGGCAAACCGTAGCTGACCAACAATGTCCCATCTTTCCGTTGGTAACTAGTAACAGGCCTAGTCTGTCTAACAGAGCAGGGGGTCACCATAGACCACATGGTAGTGGAGTCTGCTAAAGAAGCACTGCACAACCTCTGGTTTTTACCTCCATTCGGGGACTGAAAAAAGTAGTCACCATAACCTGTTCAAAATCCTGCATGATGCTGTGCCTTAACACCTTCTCCACATTCACCATAACCTACTCCCAATCTAGCATGATACTGTACCTTAACACCTTCTCCACATTCACCATAACCTACTCCCAATCCAGCATGATACTGTACCTTAACACTTTCTCCACATTCACCATAACCTACTCCCAATCCAGCATGATACTATACCTTAACACCTTCTCCACATTCACCATAACCTACTCCCAATCTAGCATGATACTGTACCTCAACATTTTCTCCACATTCACCATAACCTACTCCCAATCTAGCATGATACTGTACCTCAACATCTTCTCCACATTCACCATAACCTACTCCCAATCTAGCATGATACTGTACCTCAACATCTTCTCCACATTCACCATAACCTACTCCCAATCTAGCATGATACTGTACCTCAACATCTTCTCCACATTCACCATAACCTACTCCCAATCTAGCATGATGCTGTACCTCAACATCTTCTCCACATTCACCATAACCTACTCCCAATCTAGCATGATGCTGTACCTCAACATCTTCTCCACATTCACCATAACCTACTCCCAATCTAGCATGATACTGTACCTCAACATCTTCTCCACATTCACCATAACCTACTCCCAATCTAGCATGATACTATACCTCAACATCTTCTCCATATTCACCATAACCTACTCCCAATCAGCATGATACTGTGGCTCAACATCTTCTCCAGAATACCCGATCCTTCATGCAGGCCATCAGTTCAGTTGGTGATCTCCTCTCACACCATCCCGTCAGACTGTCCAGTATCATTTCTCTTGGTCTTCCTCTTGATCTTCTTCCTTCTATTTTTCCTGTTGTTATAATATTTTCAATGCCCCCTCTTCTCATTGCATGTCCTATGAAAGTACATTGTCTCTCTCTTATCTTTCTGACAAGGTTTTTTTGTCTCTCCAGCTCTCTTACAGGGTCTCTTACCAGTCTATAAATTCTTCTCAGTATTCTGTTCTCAAATGTTCATATTTGGTTTTCATCTTGTTTAGTTGTACTCCGTTTTTCTGGCCCATATAGTACAAATGATCCAGTCTGTGTCTTATATATGTTTAGTATGGTGTTGTGGGATAGAATTTTAGATTGTAGCAATTGTCTTGTTTTCCTACTTGTTTTCTAGCCCTTATCTCATCTCTTATAGTGCTGGAGCTATTGGATACTGTTCAGAGGTATTTATAGGAAGCTGTTTGTTTTATCTTTATACTTTAAAGATTTGGATATGATCTTCATGTTTTATCTTGTGATCTTACTATTATCATATATTCAGTTTTCATCTTTATTCCCAGTTGTCCTGCTTGTTCTGATATTTACACAATCAACACATTTTGTGGAACTCTTCTTCTACAAACCAAGAACAATAACTCCCAAATAATTTCCCAGCCCTTGTGTTAGAAAACTTCCTCTGAAAAGAATCTGCAAGACGAGGAGCAACTGAGAAAACAGCACACACAGGTATAGGTGTGTTGTAGGACAAGCAGAATACAGTTTTTTTTTTAAAAAAAATTCCTTAACAAAGACCACATCAGAAAGTAAGTGACAAAAAAATGTAGTTAGTGTTATGGGACAAAAACACTGTCTGTTGTGGCAACCAGCATCGCATAGCTAACATGCTAGTGTTAGGGTTGGCAAACCATAGCTGACCAACACTGTCCCATCTTTCCGTTGGTAACTAGTAACAGGCCTGGTCTGTCTAACAGAGCAGGGGGTCACCATAGACCCCATGGTAGTGGAGTCTGCTAAAGAAGCACTGCACAACCTCTGGTTTTTACCTCCATTCAGGGACTGAAAAAAGTAGTCACCATAACCTGTTCCAAATCCAGCATGATACTATACCTCAACATCTTCTCCACATTCACCATAACCTACTCCCAATCTAGCATGATACTATACCTCAACATCTCCACATTCACCATAACCTACTCCCAATCTAGCATGATACTGTGGCTCAACATCTTCTCCACATTCACCATAACCTACTCCCAATCTAGCATGATACTGTGGCTCAACATCTTCTCCACATTCACCATAACCTACTCCCAATCTAGCATGATACTATGCCTTAACATCTTCTCCATACTGGTTCCAAGGAGACAGAAGACAAAGAAGCATGAAAGATAACATGTGATAACACTGTCCTTGTTGCACTTTCTTCATGCTTTCCTGTAAGTCAGCTGTTATTATTGTTATTATTATTATTAGTGTCGCTGTTGGCGAGATCTTCAGCTGCCGTGCGTGGAGCGGTGCTCTTCCCGGCCAATGAAGAAATTTGCAAATGAGGTTGCCGCGCAGCATCACTGCGGAAAAGGTGGTTGAAAGAATAAAGCGAAGCAAACAGTCAAATCACGGCACCTCTGGTCTGGAGGTCGGCCACGTCCTGAGTGCAGTCATATCGGGTGAAATGCATGAACCGGCTTGTCCCAGAGGTTAAGTCACTGCTGGCTTGACTTTTCAAATGCCGCGCGTGGAGTGAAGCTCCTCCCGGTTAAGGAAGTAAATGCGGAAATAAAGGTTGCTGTGCGGCGCCGATGGGAAAAGGTGGTGGAAAGTGAAGTTTAACCTGGTATGTCCAGTAGTATCGCTACGAGAGCTATACCACGGCACCTCTGCTCTAGAGGCCGCCTACGTCCGAAATACACCTACACTGGTGAAATATGCCTAAACCGGCACACACAAGGGGTGGAACTCGATGGCTAGACATGTCATGCCACCTCCGCTCTAGAGGTCGGTAACGCCTGATAAACACCCATACTGGTGAATTTTGCCTAAACCGGCTCATACCAGGGGTGAATCTTGAAGGCTATGAATGTCACAGTACCTCTGCCCTAGAGGTCGGTCCCGTCCCAAACACGCCCATACTGGGAAATGCCTAAACCGGCTCAACCCAGGGGTAGAAGTCACTAGTGGCGAGGATTCGTCCTCCTGGACAAAAGCTCCATCCTGGGCACAACTAGGAAGGGTAGCGGCCACGACCGCAAAATGCTGAAGTCGGAGACACTGGACCAGGGAAGTCTAGATAGGCAACCACCTCTCACCCGGCGGGGATGTCTGCGTATCCTAATCACGCTGAGGTTTTCCGGTGAGAAAGTCCAACCCTGGACTGGATGGGCAACCACCTCTCACCCGGCGGTGATACACGGGTATCTCAAAACACGTCGAGGTTTTCCGGTGAGAAAGTCTAACTCTGGCCTGAGTGGGCTAACGCCTCTCACCCAGCGGGGATGCACTGATATTCCAAACACGTCGAGGTCTTCCGGTGAGAAAGTCCAACCCTAGACCAAACTGGTGCAATGAAAACCACGGTGTCACGCAATCCCGCTTCCGAGACCCACCAAGAATACAGGCTAAAGCACTGTGATACTCTGAACCTCTTGTGGTCCTTTCGTGGAACTCGTGTGGTCTATTTTGGACCACACAGGGGACCACGGGACCTAACGAGGACCACATGCGTGAATTCAGTAGGTTCACAGTGCGGTTTTTGGTGGTAGAAGTGAACGAAGAAGAAGAAGAAGATTATTAGTGTCACTTCAATAATGAAATGATTACTGCACATCTTCCTCATGGTGAGATATGGTTCAGTTTCCACCAGAGGGTCTCCAGCCACCTGCTATAGAAATGGACACCTGACTGCCCCAGGAGAATGGGAACCATATGATGGGGGTGCTAAAACCTTTAAACAATGGCTGAAAAAAAAAAGTTTTCTTTCTTTGTTGGGTTAGAATTTTCTTTCAGTTTTTCTGTTCCTTGCTATCCATATGTAAAGTAAAAACAAGCTATTGACATTTCTGAAGTCATACTAATATCTTTTAGTGATGATGATGATGATGATGATGGTGGTGGTGGTTTCAACAGTCTGGATAAAAGAGCATGGGGACATATTTGGCAATCCACAGGAGTATGGGTACATACTGGGTAATCCGGAAGAGGTCTGTAATCCCTGGTCTAGTGTGTCACTTAAAAAGTTGAGAACTCTAGATCAGATCCTTGGCATACACTCCCAGCTTTGTATGCACAAAGCAGCAACAAAAACAATCAACTCCATAAATTTATACATATTAGAAAAGGAAACAGATAAAATTGTGGAAGATTCAGTATGAACAATAACTGATCCACAACACATCTCAACTGAACCTGACTAGATTCAATGCAACAGTTCAGCATACCAAAAATGTCACTAAAGTCCACATCATACTGTTTTTTTTAAATTTTAAATTATGCTGCAATTGCAACATGCAAGCAGATAATGATATATAAAACAACAAATAAGGAAACAAGCACACACATGCACTCATGCACATACACACGCACGAAGTGTATGTTATGTCTAACACTAAAAGAAGCAGCCAATTTACTACAAACTGTGATGTATTGATAGTCAATAATGCATTCTTTTAAATAACGACAACAAATATGATTCTATTCTACTCAGTCACTCCACCAGGATGAAAGAAGAGTGTAAGGCCATCTCTTTAGCCTTGGAAAAGATAAACTACCAAGAACATCAATGGGTGATTTGTGTAGACTTGAAGATGGTTAATTTTCTTCTTGGTCAACAAAATGGCTAGACAAAGTATCCTTGCTTTTTATGCCTTTGGGATAGTAGAGCCAAACATAAACATTGGGCAAGAAAAGACTGGCATCCGAGGAAATATCTGGTGGTTGGAGGACAAAATGTAATCAATGAACCTTTGCTAGCACAAGATAAAATCATACTGCCACCACTGCATACGAAGCTAGGGCTGATGAAACAATTTGTAAAGGCTTTGAATAAAGATGGTTCATGCACTGTATATATAGTGCATAAGTTACCCGGACTTGCTATGGGAAAAACTGAAGGCAGGCATTTTCAATGTTCCACAGACCAGACAACTTATAAATGACCCACATTTCATAGCATCAAAGAATGAGAAATTGAATCATGTGCCTGGTCTTCATTGGTGAAAAGCTTTCTTGGCAACAAGAAGGCAGACAACTACACACAACTGGCAGAGGATATGCTCTTTCAACAGGCTTGGCCATAACATAAATGTTAAAATCCATTATCTGCACAGTCACTTAGATTGTTTTTCAGAGAACTTTGGTGACTTATGTGAAGAGCAAGGTGAAAACATAAAACCAATGGAAGTCAGATACCAAGGAAGATGGGATGTACACATGATGGCAGACTATTGTTGGAATCTTATGCGGGATTGTCCTGGCAGATCCCACTCTTGGAAGTCTTACAAAAGGAGCTCCTTGTGTGTGGAATAAGTGGAAAGTTTGTATCATAAACTTGTGTTTTTGGTATGAAATAAGTAGATTCTCATGTAGTACACATTTCTTTTAATTTTTGATAAATGTTTTCTTCAAGCTTAAAAGATCATCATATTTCCTGATGTGTTATGGGTGAGCAGAGTGAAGAGTAGTATAGGCATATGTTCTGTATGTCAAAGACTAGAGCTGATAGGGGAAAACCTGTGCCATGTTTGGAATCAGCAGGTCAAATATACCCCAAAACAGGTCTAACATTTGAGACACCAAAATGTATGTTGGGCAGTTTAATGTTTCTCATCGTGGCTAGCTACTGTCTGAGGAGTACTGATATTTGCCTTCACAAACCCATACTCCTCATACAATTCTCCCATATCATCCTTTATTTTTATACAATTGTATGTGGCAGTGTGTCATAACCTGCACCTTTTTCCTTACTTTAATTTCCATATTACAACAGCAGCGTACAAATAAAGAAAGACATCTTTTCTGCTTTAAGCAATAAACTCTTTGATGTATTCATGGTTAAAAGCAGTTTTTCTTTTTGAAATGATTATTAAAAGTGTGAAGCTTTTTCCAACGAAACAATTTCTCTCTCTCTCTCTCTCAACCTTAAGTGCCCAGGGCACATGGGGCTTCCGCAAGGGTTTTCCTTCACCTTTTTTTCTGCTCTTGCCCAGGTGAGCCCTCTATTGCTCAACATCCTTTCTGTTGTTCTTCTCCATGTCTCTTTTGGTCTACCCTTACTTCTGCTCCCCTGTGGTGTCCATATTAGTGCTATTTTTGGTAGTGAGTTGTCAGTCATTCAGAGCACATGTCCCAACCATCGCCAGCGTCTTTCCTCAGTAATTGTTGTCAGTGGTTTCATCTGCATTTCTGCTAATAAGATGATATTTCTTATGGTGTTTGGCCAAAATATTTTTCTAATTCTTCGTAAACATTTAGTCTGGAAAGAATTCAACTTGTTTTCTATGGTTTTGGTGATTTTCCAGCATTCACTTCCATAGAGTAGTACACTTAGAACATTACTCTTAAATATCCTGATTTTCATATTTATGCTTAGTTTTTTTTATTTCCATATAGTCTGCAGCATTGCAAAAGCCTGGTTTGCTCTAGTAAGTCTGCTGTTGATGTCCTCTGTGCTGTCTCCATTTTCTACTACTCTGCTGCCAAGGTATACAAATTCGTTGACCTCCTCCACTAACTTGTTATCTACTCTGAGTACATTTCTGTTGTTCACATTTTGCTTCATTAACTTTGTCTTTCCTACGTTGATCTTTAGTCCTATGTTGTTTGCATTCTGAGTTAGCTTGTTTATTTTATCTTGCATATCTTTGTGACTGCTTGATTATAGACAAATGTCGTTCGCAAAGTCAAGGTCCTCCAGCACTGTGTCAAGGGTCCATTGTAATCCTCTGCGTTTGTCTGATGTTGCCTCCTTCATTAACCAGTCTACTGCTAAGATAAATAATGTTGGTGATAGTACACATCCCTGTTTCACTCCTGTTTGTACCCTAAAGCTGCTGGAGGTACGTTCTCCACAGATAACTTTGCACTGAAAACCCTCGTATAGGGCTTTGATTACATTAACTATTTTATGGGGGAGGCCATGCCATCTTAGGATTTTCCACAGTGCATCTCTGTTGACACTGTCAAAAGCTTTCTCAAAATCTATGAATAATGCATATGTTGTGCTATGCCACTCATTTGCCCGTTCTAATATTTGTCTAAGTACAAATATGTGGTCTATGCATGATCTTCCTTTCCTAAATCCTGCATGCTCTTTCCGAAGTTTTTCCTAAAGTGTTGGTACAATTCTGTTGATGATTATTCTGAAAAATACTTTACTGGTGAGTGGCAGTAGGGTAATGCCTCTCCAGTTCCCGCAATCTCTGAGGTCACCCATCTTTGGTAGTTTTACTATAAGCCCAGTTTTCCACTCCTGTGGGGCTTTTTCTAGATCCCAAATTTGTTGTAATATCCGGCAAAGTTGTTTTGGTGTTTGTTTCTTCTGCTTTCAACATCTCAGCAGTCACTTCATCTTCACCTGGTGCCCTGTCTGATTTTAGCTTCTTTATCGCCTCCTTTACTTCATTTATTGTTATTGGTCCTGTATTGATGTTTAGTTCCGTTTTTGCTTCAGGTATGTCTATTGTTTGTGCTGCTTGTGTTCTGTTTAGTAGGGTGTTAAAGTGTTCCCTCCATCTTTCAATTTTTTTCTCTTTCTCCACTGACCAGTTGTCCATTTTGTGTTCTTACTGCACTTTCATATCTTGTGTTGAAGTTACCTGTCATCTGCTTTGTGATTTTATATATGGTTTTCATGTCATTTGTATATGCTGCTTTCTCTGCTGTCTCTGCTAAGTTGTCATAATATTGACGTTTATCTTGACGGCATGATTCCTTCACTTCTGTCTTTTTGTGCATAATTACTTAAAACTCGTTCTTTAAGCCGTTGTGATTTGGTGTTCAGTAATTTTTTCTTGATTTCTTTTCTTTGCTCTATCTTTTCCCATGTGGTCTCGCTTATCCATTCCTCTTTTCTCCTTTTCCGATATCCCAGCACCTCTTTTGCTGTTTCCTGTAGTGTTTTATTGAACTCTAATATGGACATCTCTGCTTTGTCTTGTAGGACACTGAAGCGGTTCTTAAGTACTATTGAGAATTCATTTCTTGTTTGCTGGTCTATCAGTTTGCTTGTATCAAAATGTATCTTTCTGTGTTCTCCGATTTTGGCTTTCCTTAATTTTAGTTTTATTTTTGCTACCAGAAGGTTGTGATCACTTCCTACATCTGCTCCTTTCCTTGCTCGCACATCTTGTAGTGACCTTTTCCACTTGTTGTTTATTAGTATGTGATTGATTTGGTTTTCTGTGGTTTTATCTGGTGACCTCCAAGTCACCTTATGGATATTTTTATGCTGGAAAATTGTCCCTCCGATGGTCATCATGTTTTCTTCACAGAAACTGCACAGTCTTTCTCCATTTTCATTTATTTCTCTGATTCCTTCTCTTCCCATGATTCTTCTTCTATCTTCATTTCCTTCACCTACTTTTGCATTGAAGTCACCCAAGATGAGTAGCATATCATGCTTGGGTATTGTTTCTACTGTGGCTTGGAGGCTGTTGTAAAAATCTTCTTTTAATTCCTCTTCAGCTGCTTCTGTTGGTGCATAACAAACTATAATAGACAGCTTCGTGAATCTTGAGTTGAACCATGCATATAATAATCTCTCATTTATTGGGGTCCATTTCAGCAATGCTCTTGATGCTTCTTTTGTTATAATCAATGCTACTCCTCCTTCATGAAGATCTTCTTTACCTGACCATATTATTGTATCTTCTGTGTGCTGTGTTGTTAATTTCCTTCTGCCTTGTCCTGTCCATCTTGCTTCTTGTATTTCTAGTATGTCTAGTTTGTATCTGTGCATTTCCTTGATGGTTTGTGCTAGTTTTCCAGTCTGGTTTAGTGTTCTTACATTCCAGCTGCCTATTTGCATCTTGTGTTTAGGTTCCAGGAGGTCTGCAGTCGGGCTGGGAACTTCCAGTGGCTGGCTTTCATCCACAACCATCATGGGCTCAGTTTCCTGATACACATTTCTCCTTCCACCTGCATTTGTTTTTTCCCTTGCTTCCGTTTCTGTAGCAGTCTGATAGCTTTTTTTTACCAGATAGGGTTGCTGGCCCTATGCTGAACCCTCCTTAGTCGCCTTTTACGATCATGCGTGGTAGGGTACAGTGGTCCTATTCTTTGCAGATCCCGAGTACCACACGGGGGAACAAAACAATTTACTCAATTTTAACTGAATATGCCAATAAAAAGTATATTATCTTGCTCAGTTCCCGAACTTCTGCCAAATCTCGAAAAGGTGGACAAAACACGCCCAGCTCAAGGATAATGTGCTTAAAAATTTTTTTAAAAACCGGACGTCTTGGTGCCTTATACATGAAATAGATAGGTGTATGGTACAGTTTTAAAAAAGATGGAGTGAAGAAAGTGGGCAGAAACAAGAATGGCAGACAGCAAAAGTAGCATTTAAAAAAAAACAATACAGAATGAAGATGACAGAGAAACAGAAAAATAGACATAACGTGACAAGTCAACGAAAACAGACAAAGATTCACGTCACAGTTATGTAGGGGAATGGGAGACATACAAGAAATGACAATTGCTGTAAAACTGGTTCTAGAACTGACATAACTATCAGTAGCAGACAGACAGAAGGTGCAGTATTCTGGACCATTGGTAAGGTGAAGTGAAAATATACAAAAAGTTCTTCCTTTAAATATTAACGTCTTCTCACGCATATATGTTTGTTTTATAAGTTTAAATTTTGTCGATGGCGACAAAATTTTATCTGTACTATACTTTCACACCTGAAACTTCACTACTCCATGTCGTAAAACTGAGTTTAACATGTCTGTTTTTTTACGACAATCGCAAGCTTGTGTGGTTGCAATGGACGCTAAACACAACAGGATCCATTGATAAGACGTCCTTTGTTCTGTAATGTTTCTACGATGTATCTTTAACATTGCGTGCAGTATGTCAACATTGTTCTGTCTCGTTCAGAGAAGTGGAGTTTATGTGAATCTATAATAATTTAAATCCTTGGGCACTTGTCACAATTTATGAGGTAGCAGAACGTGATCTCTGTCCACAGGGTTAGAAATTTCCGTCACTCAAGGCCATAATACAAAGCCAGTGTTTACAAGTGGCAGTATCACATGTACAAATGACAGAAACAAAATTCGACTATACTGTACAAATTTTATAGCAGACACGTTTGCTGAGTATTTTACTTCCGTATTTATGAAGAGAATTTAATAGCAGAGTCCGTCATGCCACCTAGCAGACCAACAAAAGATAGGGACACGAAGGAGGCCAGGGTACTGGCAAATAGATATGAGATAGTGAGCAAACTTGGATCTGGAAACTGTGGAACAGCATTTCTTTGCCAGGACATCAAGTGTGGTAATGAACTGTGAGTATTTTGTTACGATCCAATCATCTTGTTACAGTAATGTTATAATGTTCAAGTAAACGTGGCATTTATATCATATACACTCTGTATTCCTCAGGCAGTTGCATCTTAAACACTTCAAACTCCACCAGCATTTACATAATATACACTCCACATTCCTCAAGCATTTACATCATGTATGCTCCACACTTCTCAAGCATTTACATCACATTTGCTCTTTATTTCTCAATCATTTACATCATATATGTTGCGGCCATCCAGAACATGTTCTCTCATCATCTTGGAACTGCATCAGCCATATATTGTGGCAACAAGCCCTCACTCCTAAACTGCACTATAGCTTGGACAGAGTTAAACTGGTACTCATGTACTGCCCTCATAGTTTGGCAGTTAAAAACATACTGTTTCGCCATCTCCATCTCCTCCAGACTGAGCCTGATACACATGAACCTTTTGGGGAACCCCCACTGGTGGCGTACAGACGGGACAAGAACCTCAGGGACCTTTTAGTTTGAAGTTGCCTTAAGACAGATGACACTTTTTAATGGTACCAGACGTTGCGGACACCGTAGATGTAACACTTGCCAGTTTGTTGTCAAGGCTAGCCAGATCTCCTTCCCTAAGTCCACGTTATCAGTTCAGGAGGGTTTCACCTGCACTTCATGCAATGTTATTTATGCTATTATGTGCAAACGTTGCAGTATGAAGTACACAGGGGAGACCAGTTTATGCTTAGGAGATCGATTTCACCAACATCTTAACAATATTTCTAAGAGGCCCTGGACACCTGTGGCTAAACATTTTTGCCTTAGCAACCACAGGGGAAAACAGGACATTTCTGTTATTGTGATCCACTCTTGCTCTTCTGATGTACGATCCTGGAGGGTCCTAGAACAGTGCCTTATTTTCCAGACTGGCTGTCTCCACACAGCTGGAATTAACAATGTCGTCAGCTTCCTTTAACTTCTTTAGTTTTCCACCCTTTTCTTTTTCTGTGATTTATACTCTGCTTTCTTATTTCTTTCTCCTAGCTCCCCTCCCTATTGCCATCTTATCCTCTTCTCTAATGGCTGTCATGTTTCTATTGCCCTTTCCCTCCTTCCCCCACCTGTTTCCCTCTCTCTCTCCACCTCTTCTTTACAATTGGCTCTATTGGCTTATCCTTTGTGTGCCCCCGCGTGGTCTCTATGTCTCGTCTGGTGGACATGCATTTCAGTGTTTCCTCCTGTTGGAGGATGCCACATTAAGATAAGTTTCCCGTTTAGTTATTAATATTTTGTCTCATTTATTATGTAATCCTCAAAAAAGGCTCACGCCAAAATATCAGATGTTGTATGTTTTCCATTTATACATTCACATACTTTCTATTTGTTTTTTTCTCACTTTACTCATTCCCTCTGCCACCTTGTAAAACCACAACAAGCATTTACATCATATACACTGCACATTTCTCTACAAAGTGGAGATACAGACATTAAGTAAGAAAATGGAAAAGAAAACTGAGGCTCTTGAAATGTGTAAAATAAAATGACAAATCAACACAAAAGAATCAGACAATTAAAACATTCTTGCCATAGCAAATGGCATTATATAGTAATGAAAACTGTACTTGGGGGGGGGGGGAGTTTGAAAGGGAGAAGAGCAAGATAACAACATTATCTACGTCTGTGGTGAGCATAGAAAGATGTATGAGGAAAAGCTGGAACAAATTCACAATGAGAGCAAATGATAAATGAATGAATGAATGAATAATCATTATTTTTAAAGGGTAAAGAATTGGGCACGCAGGCCCGTCTTACATTCTGCCCTTCATCACTCCATCTTTCATTCTTCCCACACACTTGATTTAGTACAAATATACAAATTAAATTAGGAAAAACATATCAAAAGAGTGTAAGATTTAACTACTACATTCAAAGTAAAAGAGAAGAAGTAATTAACCTAATAAAATAGCACTTACGCACACATACACACGCAGACATATACATAAACAAAAATGCATTGTTAATACAGATCTTCTAACATATGTTTTTTTTGTGTTTTTTTTTTAACAAACATTAAAATAATTTCTAACAATATCTAACAAGTTGCTTTTCTAACTATGTCATTGAAGTACTTGATGGTTTACGAGCCATGTGTTGAGAGAGTGCTGGCTATTTTATGGGGGCATATAATTACAAGCAAGTAAATACTGAAACAGGTTTGAGTTAAAGGATGAAGTATTACCAATGGATTTTAAATGATAGGGGAGGGTGTTCCAGAGCTGTACTGGAGAGTATGCAAGGCTTTTCTTGTACAGATCAATCCTGGGTTTAGGAAGAAGACAGTTTTTTAAACACTGGCTATGTTTAGTGTTATACGTAAACAGTGACCACAAGTAAGGCGGAGCATTGTGCGACAGAATTCTGTGAACACACTTAACTTTGTTAAAAATGATTCTATTTTTGAGGGGTAGAATTTTGAGTTGTTTGTGTTGATCTACAGTCTGTACTGGGTGTTTGATAGATTAAGCTAGAGGTCTACTGCAGCCAATCTTCTCAGTGGGGATGGCACAAGATGATGATGATATTATTGAAAAGTCAGTTCTAGTGCTGATGTGTACAGAACTGAAGCATACAGGCTGAAGCATTGACTGGGTCAACCTTTGTGTTTCAACAGAAAACCAATACAAGCAAATTTTCATTAACAAGATCATTTCAGTAAAATGATGATGAGTAACTTCCACAGAAAGTTAGCATTTACTTACTTGAAAAACATCTTCTGCAATGAAGGAGCTATCTTTGAATCATAAAGAAATCACTTTAAAGGGCAGCAGTGATGAAGTACGTACATTTTTATATCATGTTTTTTTGTCTGTAGAAAAGTCCTTAAGGAGATTGCTATCGGTGACTTGAAGCCTGATGAAACTGTTCATGCAATACATGAAGCCAAACTTCTGTCACAGCTGGATCACCCGGGTATTGTTAAATTTCTAGACAGTTTTATCGACGGAGAATACTTCTGCATCATCACAGAGTATTGTGAGGTTCGTTGAATGTTGGCCATCATTTCCTTTTATGGCAGTGCTTATTTTTAACTTAGGACATGTGACTAGTGTTCATTCTTCCTCTTCTAGTTCCCTGGAGCTGTGTGTAGATGTTTTTTTTTTTAACAGCTGATGCAGTGGAGATGTTGAGGGACAGCATCATGTCAAAGTGATAGTTAGTTACAGCAGGTATTTTTTTAATCTCTGAGTGGAGGTAAAAAGCAGGAAGTGTTGTACCACTCACCAGTAAAGTATTTTGCAGAACAATCATCAGCAGAATTGTACCAGCACTTGAGGGAAAACTTCGGAAAGAGCATGCAGGATTTAGGAAAGGAAGATCATGCATAGACCACATATCTGTACTTAGACAAATATTAGAGCAGGCAAATGAGTGGCATAGCACAACATATGCATTGTTCATAGATTTTGAGAAAGCCTTTGACAGTGTCAACAGAGATGCACTGTGGAAAATCCTAAGATGGCATAGCCTCCCCCATAAGATAGTGAATGTAATCAAAGCCCTATATGAGGGTTTTTAGTGCAAAGTGATCTGTGGAGAACATACCTCCAGCAGCTTTAGGGTACAAACAGGAGTGAAACAGGGATGTGTACTATCACCAACATTATTTATCTTGGCAGTAGACTGGTTAATGAAGGAGGCAACATCAGACAAACGCAGAGGATTACAATGGACCCTTGACACAGTGCTGGAGGACCTTGACTTTGCGAACGACATTTGTCTACTATCAAGCAGCCATGAAGATATGCAAGATAAAATAAACAAGCTAACTTAGAATGCAAACAACATAGGACTAAAGATCAACGTAGGAAAGACAAAGTTAATGAAGCAAAATGTAACAACAGAAATGTACTCAGAGTAGATAGCAAGTTAGTGGTGGAGGTCAACGAATTTGTATATCTTGGCAGTAGATTAGTAGAAAATGGAGACGGCACAGAGAACATCAACAGCAGACTTACTAGAGCAAACCAGGTTTTTGCAATGCTGCAGACTATATGGAAATCTAAAAAAGTAAGCATGAAGATGAAAATCAGGATATTTAAAAGTAATGTTCTAAGTGTAATACTCTACGGAAGTGAATGCTGGAAATGACCAAAACCATAGAAAACAAGCTAAGTTCTTTCCAGACTAAATGTTTACGAGAATTAGAAGAATAATTTGGCCAAACACCATAAGAAATAACATCTTGTTGGCAGAAATGCAGATTAAGCCACTGACAGCAACTTTTGAGGAAAGACACTGACAATGGTTGGGACATGTGCTCCAAATGACTGACAACTCACTACCAAAAATAGAACTAATATGGACACCACAGGGGAACAGAAGTAAGGGTAGACCAAAAGAGACATAGAGAAGAACAACATAGAATATTGAGCAATAGAGGGCTCACCTGGGCAAGAGCAGAAAAAACAGCAAAGGACAGGCATTTGAGGGAAACTTTTGCAGAAGCCCCATGTGCCCTAGACACTTAAGGTTCAGAGAGAGAGAGAGAGAGAGAGAGAGAGAGAGATTTGTACTCTGTTTTTAATTTCCTTGCTTACTATGTTGCTTCTGTTGAATGTTGTGCCTAAATATTTGTATGATTCTGCTTTGCTAGTGATCATATCTCCAAAATGTATATAATCTGGATCATTCTGCCCCTGGTCTCTTGCTATCTTTATATTGCAGTTGTTGAAGGTTGTGCCTAAATATTTGTATGTTTCAGCTTTCCTAATAATCATCTTTCCAACATTTATATAATCTGGATCATTCTGCCTCTGGTCTCTTGATATCTTATACTCCATCTTGTCTTGATTAATGGTCAGGCCCACTTTCAGTGCCACATCTCTCAGGTTGTTAAATGCTACTGATAATAGTTAGGTTTGTTGAATGTCATGATTATAGATATTTCTTAAATGCCACTGATAATAGTTAGGTTTGTTGAATGTCATGATTATAGATATTTCTTGAATGCCACTGATAATAGTTAGGTTTGTTGAATGTCATGATTATAGATATTTCTTAAATGCCACTGATAATAGTTAGGTTTGTTGAATGTCATGATTATAGATATTTCTTAAATGCCACTGATAATAGTTAGGTTTGTTGAATGTCATGATTATAGATATTTCTTAAATGCCACTGATAATAGTTAGGTTTGCTGAATGTCATGATTATAGATATTTCTTTAATGCCACTGATAATAGTTAAGTTTGCTGAATGTCATGATTATAGATATTTCTTGAATGTCACTGATAATAGTTATGTTTGCTGAATGTCATAGATTTTAGTTCTGCCTTGTTTTCAACTCAGGGTGGTGATCTAAATAATAAAATTGATGAGTACAAAAATGCAAAAAAATCATTTGACGAAGAGACAGTTCTGAACTGGACAATCCAACTTCTGTTAGCTGTCCAGTACATACATAGTAGGAGGGTGTTACACAGGGACCTAAAAGCAAGGTAAGGGCGGGTCTTGACCAGTCATTGTGGTCATTCTCTTGTGGTTTTCCTGTTAGACTCATGGTACTCTTGTTCATCTTTTGATTTTGTGCATCCATCTATATTGGATTGTCTTCCCTTGCTTGTCTCCCCTTGAACTTTCCCTAAAGTGTATTTTTAAAAATGATTTTATGTTCTTAGTATGACCAAATATTTTATTTATCTGGTTTTTAAGTTTTTTTTTTCTTTTTCTTTTTTCTTTTTATCTCTCTTTTCATTTGAAACTGATTTAGTACTTGTTTATATGTCTGCTTTTCTGTCCATGATATATCTCCCCCTCTTATGCCAGTCCAAATTTTAAGAACCCCAGGTTTTCTTTTTCATTTTATTATTTAATTTCCTAACCTCAAAACCACACAGTAGCGTAAAATAAACCACACAGTAGCGTAAAATAAACCACACAGTAGCGTAAAATAAACCACACAGGAGCGTAAAATAAACCACGCAGGAGCGTAAAATAAACCACACAGTAATGTAAAATAAACCACATGGGAGCATAAAATAAACCACACAGGAGCATAACATAAACCACACGGGAGCATAACATAAACCACACAGGAGCATAACATAAACCACACAGGAGCATAAAATAAACCACACAGGAGCATAAAATAAACCACACTGGAGCATAACATAAACCACACGGGAGCATAACATAAACCACATGGGAGCATAAAATAAACCACACAGGAGCATAACATAAACCACACAGGAGCATAACATAAACCACACAGGAGCATAACATAAACCACACGAGAGCATAAAATAAACCACACAGGAGCATAAAATAAACTGCACAGGAGCATAACATAAACCACACGAGAGCATAACATAAACCACACGAGAGCATAACATAAACCACACGAGAGCATAACATAAACCACATGAGCGCATAACATAAACCACACGAGAGCATAACATAAACCACACGAGAGCATAACATAAACCACACGAGCGCATAACATAAACCACACGAGAGCATAACATAAACCACACGAGAGCATAACATAAACCACACGAGAGCATAACATAAACCACACGAGGGCATAACATAAACCACACGAGAGCATAACATAAACCACACGAGAGCATAACATAAACCACACGAGAGCATAACATAAACCACACTGGAGCATAACATAAACCACACAGGAGCATAAAATAAACCACACAGGAGCATAAAATAAACACAACATTTGACAGCTGTCATATTCAGCTGTTTTGTTCTCCTGTTCTTCTGCTAGTTCAAATTTCCCATTTCCATGTTATAATGTGTCCCAAATATATGAAAATTTGCACCTTTTCTATTGTTTATCCATTCATTTTTATATTAATGGGTGGTTTTACTTTTATTCCTTCCTGTGGATTATTATTACTTTAGTATTTCTCAGATTTTGATTTCCAGTTCATGTTCTTGATTTTTGTTGCTGATTGGAGTCTGAAGATTCTGTGAGTCTTCAAGGTTTTATTCCACCAATGTGTCACAGTGAAGATGTTAACTGTTATTCTGTTTATGATTAATCCAGACACTTCAGTAAAACCACCGAATGATTATCTTTTCTCCGTAAAGTGTAAACAGATAAGAGACAGAGCACATATTTGTCTGATCTAAGTGTTGACTGAGCTGATGATGAGTACTTCTGAGTGAGAGGACACACCACATAGAACTGACAGAACTGTTGTAGAACAATGCTAAATGTGAAAACATACAACACAGAATTGACAGAACTGGCGATTAAATTGAGTGCTGATGAGATAACATACAACATAGAACAGACTGTAGCGAATACACTAGGCAGATTCTGTTGGATGTAATACAGAGTTTTTGATCTTTTCAGGAATATTTTTATACGGAACAACCTTATGAAAATCGGAGACTTTGGTATATCTCGTATTTTGGTAAACACAGCAGACATGGCCTCAACTTTTGCAGGTACACCATACTACATGAGCCCAGAGGTTCTCAAACATGAAGGATACAACTCCAAGTCTGACATCTGGTGAGTGTTGAATCACAGATCCTGATAATATTCACACATGGTGATCCATATTTTTAAAAACTTGTTGCATATCTTTCAACTTTCAACATTCCTTTAGTTTTAGTAGCCACAAATATAAATGAGAGCCATTACAACTAATTCTAGTTTTGTTAGCCACAAATATAAATGAGAACCATTACGACTAATTCTAGTTTTGTTAGCCACAAATATAAATGAGAGTCTTTGAAACTCTAATTATTGTTTGGTTATGATTTGGAACCTGAGTTTCCATGAAAGCTGGATAAACAAATTTGTTCTGTTTCCTGTAGTCTTGTTCTAGAGCAGTCATTGTTCTATCAGATTGAATGAACAATATTTATTCTTCAAAAGGTGAAGAATTGGGCATGCAGAAATGCATAATATTCTGCCCTTTATCATACAACTTTCACTCTATGGCAAAGATAGTTAAGCAGTTCATATACTACAAGTTGTAATAAGTACATAAAAAGTATTAGAAAAAAACTTTAAACTGACAAAAGTTTTACATTCAGCCTCTACTCCAAACATCTGATGAGCTATACAAATATGTGCTCTGGACAATTTGCACAAGACCGCATTGCATTCAGTGAGGCAGTGAGAGAGACAGCATTCTGGGAAGGCCACATCACATGAGGAAGAAGAAGAGGCAGAAGACATGCTTTATTATTATTATCATCATATTTATGTGTGCTGAGTTACTCTATTATTTGAGTGTCTTTATGCGTATTCTCCGTGTAATTCCCATCATGCTTAGGATTTGTGGATTTGTTCGTATACGTTTGTTCAGTATTAGTTATCTACAGGCATATGTATGAGTATCAGCCTTTGTGTTGCAAGATATAAACTAAAGAGTGTGATCTTAACTCTGCCAAAGAACACTCAAGACCACAAGATCATTTTCTTAATAAACAACACAACTGCCATATTTTACGTGATTAAAATGATGCAATGTCTATTATTAGCACTGATAGCAGTTTAAAATTACAAACTCTCAACTGTGAAATGAAATTACATGATTATACTTGTATAAGAGAAGACCATCTTGGAAGGGTGCATAATGGGAAAAAGAAAGAGAGGAAGATCAAGGCGAAGATGGCTGCAAGACTTCATTGATGATCTGCAAATGGATGCATCAGCGCAGACCATCTTGCTCACAACCGAGAGGCTGACAGGAGAGCTGTTAGGGAGGCAAAGTTCCACAAGGGACATGGAAATGAATGAATGAATGAATGAATGAATACTTGTAATATTTTATTTTGAATTTTTTTTTTTTTTAAATCTGTCTAAATAGCCTTCAGAGCCATAAGAGTGAATGAGTATTTAAGAGATGAAATGCCTCTGTGATTGGTACGGCATTTAATAATTCACGGTTAATTCAACACATCTGTAAGAAATGAAGTCAGTGGATGTAAATCACATTTTGGAACTCTTTCATTCTAAATTCCAGGTCCATAGGCTGCGTAATGTATCAGCTTTGCTCTTTGGACCATGCCTTCGTGGGACAAGGCCTTATGGCTGTCATGTACAAAATTGTGGAAGGTGATCCACCTGATCTTCCATCCAAATATTCAAGGAAGCTCAATGAGGTTTTCAAGAAGTAGGTTTTGATGCATGTTTAATGAAAGCATGCATTACAGAAGTAAGGATAGATTCTTTTGATTGGAACTGAGATGAAGGTTTTGTTTGTAGTAAATATATATGTACAGCCAGACAGTGTAGAGAGATGATTTTAGAATGGCTGGTCATTAGTTTCTTTTTATTGTTTTTCTGTCAGATGTGGTGGATTTCTTTTGATTCTAGCAAATCTTTGCTAACCAGCTGGTTCCTGTTGGCTAGTGGGCTTTTGTTGGTTGTGATGGGGTTTTGTTTAGTGTAATAAGTTTCTGTTGACTGTGGTAGGTTTATTTTGATTGTGATAGGTTTCTTTTGACTATGATAATTTTATATTGATTGTGCTGAATTTTTGTTGACTCTTATAAGTTTCTGTTCATTGTGATAAGTTTCTGTTGATTGTGATGTGTTTCTGCTCTGTGGTGTGTATTTTTGTTTTCTTTTTTTTTTAACAGTGCTGAATTTTTGTTAACAGGTGGTTTTTCTATTAATTATGTGAGTTTCTGTTGATTGTGGTGAGTTTCTTTTCATTGTGATGAATTTCAAAATTAGAGAAACTGTACACTATGGTGACTTTCTGTTTATCGTGCTAGGTTTCTCTTGATTGTGGTGGGATACTCTTGGCTGCATTTAGTTTCTCCTGACTGTGATATTTTTATGTTGACTGCAGTAGATTTCTCCTGACTGTGATATTTTTATGTTGACTGCAGTAGATTTCTCCTGACTGTGATATTTTTATGTTGACTGCAGTAGATTTCTCCTGACTGTGATATTTTTATATTGTGATATTTTTTATGTTAACTGCAGTAGATTTCTCCTGACAGTGATATTTTTATACTGACTGCAGTAGATTTCTCCTGACAGTGATATTTTTATGTTGACTGCAGTAGATTTCTCCTGACTGTGATATTTTTATATTGACTGCAGTAGATTTCTCCTGACTGTGATATTTTTATATTGACTGCAGTAGATTTCTCCTGACTGTGATATTTTTATGTTAACTTCAGTGGGTTTTTATTTACTTTTGTGGAGTTTTTTTTTTTCTATGTCTCTTCTGTCTTCCCTGGATTCACAGATTAAGAACAAAGTGAAACCCTCTCAGGTAGTCACAGTACCATACTTTTTTTCAACCTCCACTACCCTCTGGAATATGTTCATACAACTTGGTAGCTACAAGCTGTGTTTTCAAAACCGTTGCATTAAGATGGGGTAAGGCTTCCCCTGGTGACAGCTAACATGTCAGTACTCTGTACCATATTGATAAGACAAGAAAAATTTTTTTTTTCTGTAGAGACACAGAAACATTTTAAATTTTACCATGTTTATTTTTATACAGAATGTTAACGAAGGACCCAGACAAGCGACCATCAGCAGAAGAAGTCCTGAAGTATCCATATATAGCCCAACACATGACAGTAAGTTACGATTTCATTAACTTTTCATCTTTAAAGGAGTAATTATATTTCATGGACTTGAGTATTTACATGTTATAGGTTAAAACCAGGGTCTCCACATTTTTAGATTCAGTGTGAAAAGTGAATATTTCTGGGTGTTATGGCCCAAGATAGTGTGGTAAATAACAGTTATTTATAAGGGTCATCCCAAAAGTAAGTTTACAAGATTGTTACTTCAAAAGCAAAATTTATTTGGACATAGCACTCCATACACTGTGTTCCATGACAGATATCTTAGTTTTCCAAATAGTCGCCATGATAACCGAGGCATTTGTCTAAGTGCAGGACAAGTTTTCAATGCCCATCTTGTAAAATGTGATCACTATTTCACCGCTGTTTAAATGTCCTCAACTCTCTGGAATCTGTGACCTTCAGAATGTTTCTTGAGTGCAGAGAAGAGATGAAGATCACTTAGCGCCAGGTCAGGACTACATGAGAGACATGGCTAGAGGACACAAGCTTGGGGTTCCTATCAGGATCTGATGTGACCAACAACCTCGAACACAGAAGAAGGACTACATGGCAGGTTTACTTCCACCAGAAATGTTGCAAGAGTTCCCAGACTGAAGTGGCCATCTGTGAGTGAGCATTATCATGGAAGAGCAACACATCTTTTGTCAGTAGCCCAGGACAACAACTTCTGTTAGCAGCTTGTAGACATTCCAAGGTGTGGCACCATACACATCTGCATTAAGTGTTGCTCCTCTTTCCAGGAAATCAACCAACAACACACTTTGCTGATCACAAAATACTGTAGGCGTCACTTTGCTAACAGACGGCACGGCCTTAAATTTCCTGGTTTGTGGGAAGCATGGGCGGTTCCTTCTGTGCTTGCAGGTTTCATCTCTGAGGTGTTAGGGTGAACCCTTGTCTCATCTCCAGTGACAGTGCATTCAAGAAAGTCTTGGCCACCAGTAGCATGTTGTTAAAGGAATGACAGGACATGTGCCATTCTCTTTGCCTTGTGGTCCTTGGAAAGGGCTTACGGGACACATTGTGCACGCACTTTATGAAATCCCAACTGCGCAGTAACGCTGGACACCGTTCTACATGGCAGACTCAAGTCATGCATTAGTTTTATTCATAGTCACTTGTCTGTTCTCCTCTATCGCACATTCAGCACACATTTTGTTCTTTGGCGTACTTGCTGCCATGGATCTGTCATCCAATGCTACATCACTGGATGGCATTCATCTGGTTTGAAATTCTGCACAACATCCTGCCACATTCTTTTCTCTCATCACACTATCTCCATGACTTCCACCAACTGGTGATGAAGTTCTGCACCTAGCACCTACTTTGCATTCAGAAATGATATCACCTCCTGTTTGGACCACTGCTTCTAGTTGGCCCTCCATCTCTGACTAACGTATGCCACCAAGACAATGCTACATAGAGCTGCCGTCTGACATAGCATTGCTAACTGGAGAAAATGGAAAATTATGAAACCATGTCCATTAGTCTGGTATCACATATATGTGTGTTACATGCCTTGTAAACTTACTTTTGGTATGTCCCTTGTACATTATCAGACAACAGCATTTACACAGGGTCATTTTTTTTTTTTAGAGTGCGCATGTCTTATAGTTGATGCTTTTGTAACAGCACGCTAATGATTGCTGAACGTTGTGCTACCACAGTTCTACCAGCACTTCACAACCATACCTCAGCTGTAGCCCACATGGATTCATTTTCACAAATTATTTGGTCATCTAACAGCTCTTGAGATCAAAGTAAAGTTTATATATGAAACTGGATTACCTGTCTGTGGTTGGCTACAGAGAAGAAGAAGAAGAAATTTATTATGAAAAGCTGTTATTTTCAGTCACATTAGTAAAAAAAAAACATGGTGGAGAGAAATATAAGTGAATTTTTTATGTAGGTATCTTTGAACTGCTGGATATTGCTGAAAATTAACCTCATGTTCCTTCTTGCCAAATTTGGAGGAATGATTGTTGCTAATGAGCTCGAGTAGTTGGCTTCATCTTGCTCATGAGCCCCGAGTAGTTGGCTTCATCTTGTTCATGAGCTCAAGTAGTTGGCTTCATCTTGTTCATGAGCTCGAGTAGATGGCTTCATCTTGTTCATGAGCTCGAGTAGTTGGTTTCATCTTGTTCATGAGCTCAAGTAGTTGGCTTCATCTTGCCCATGAGCTCAAGTAGTTGGCTTCATCTTGCTAATGAGCTCAAGTAGTTGGCTTCATCTTGTTCATGAGTCGAGTAGATGGCTTCATCTTGTTCATGAGCTCAAGTAGTTGGTTTCATCTTGTTCATGAGCTCAAGTAGTTGGGTTCATCTTGCTCATGAGCTCAAGTAGTTGGCTTCATCTTGCTCATGAGCTCAAGTAGTTGGCTTCATCTTGTTTATGAGTTCGAGTAGTTGGCTTCATCTTGTTCAGGAGCTCAAGTAGTTGGCTTCATCTTGCTCATGAGCTCAAGTAGTTGGCTTCATCTTGCTCATGAGCTCAAGTAGTTGGCTTCATCTTGCTCATGAGCTCAAGTAGTTGGCTTCATCTTGTTTATGAGTTCGAGTAGTTGGCTTCATCTTGTTCAGGAGCTCAAGTAGTTGGCTTCATCTGCTCATGAGCTCAAGTAGTTGGCTTCATCTTGTTCATGAGCTCAAGTAGTTGGCTTCATCTTGTTCATGAGCTCGAGTAGATGGCTTCATCTTGTTCATGAGCTCGAGTAGTTGGTTTCATCTTGTTCATGAGCTCAAGTAGTTGGCTTCATCTTGCCCATGAGCTCAAGTAGTTGGCTTCATCTTGCTCATGAGCTCAAGTAGTTGGCTTCATCTTGTTCATGAGTCGAGTAGATGGCTTCATCTTGTTCATGAACTCAAGTAGTTAGTTTCATCATGCTCATGAGCTCAAGTAGTTGGCTTCATCTTGCTCATGAGCTCAAGTAGTTGGCTTCATCTTGCTCATGAGCTCAAGTAGTTGGCTTCATCTTGTTTATGAGTTCGAGTAGTTGGCTTCATCTTGTTCAGGAGCTCAAGTAGTTGGCTTCATCTTGCTCATGAGCTCAAGTAGTTGGCTTCATCTTGCTCATGAGCTCAAGTAGTTGGCTTCATCTTGCTCATGAGCTCAAGTAGTTGGCTTCATCTTGTTTATGAGTTCGAGTAGTTGGCTTCATCTTGTTCAGGAGCTCAAGTAGTTGGCTTCATCTTGCTCATGAGCTCAAGTAGTTGGCTTCATCTTGCTCATGAGCTCAAGTAGTTGGCTTCATCTTGTTTATGAGTTCAAGTAGTTGGCTTCATCTTGTTCAGGAGCTCAAGTAGTTGGTTTCATCTTGTTCATGAGCTCAAGTAGTTGGCTTCATCTTGCTAATGCGCTCGAGTAGTTGGCTTCATCTTGTTCATGAGCTCAGGTAGTTGGCTTCATCTTGTTCATGAGTTCAAGTAGTTGGCTTCATCTTGCTAATGAGCTCAAGTAGCTGGCTTCATCTTGTTCATGAGCTCAAGTAGTTGGCTTCATCTTGCTAATGAGCTCAAGTAGTTGGCTTCATCTTGCTCATGAGCTCAAGTAATTGGCTTCATATTGCTAATGAGCTCAAGTAGTTGGCTTCATCTTGCTAATGGTCTCAAGTAGTTGGCTTCATCTTGTTCATGAGCTAGAGTTTGGCAGTCCCTCTATTGGAATAATCAAATGTTAAATATTTATAAGTTATGGATTTAAGACTGAGTCTGTTTAATTAATAAATACGATAAAGCATAAATTTATAAATTTTATAAAGCATTTGTATATTTAATTTAAACCAGACTGTGATTTCATACATTAATGAATTTATATTCATAAAATGTTTTCTGTTTCACCTTTGAAAGCATACTTTCTGCACAGATTCCAGCAAACAACTGATTTGTTGATATTTTCAGAAAATGAAGGACACTCTTACGGATGAATATAAAGCCAGACATACTATCAACCCAGAGACTGCTGATAAGGAAGCCACTAAGCTTGCCATTCTTCTGTAAGCTTATCTTTTATACAGAGTAAAAAAAAAAAGTAATCCTCTCATACCTTAGAGGCACATAGGGATATGGTGTTAGAACCCATATTTTCCTTGACCTGTCAGCACACTAGAGGGTGATATGGTCAGTGTCACACCTGGCTGCCTTTCCTTCCCCAACTTCAGAAGAAGTCTGGTACCCATTTCTACAGCTGGGTGACTGGGACACCTCCGACTGGATTCGAACAGAGTGGCACATATAAAACTGGCTCCAGCATGCATGGCAACATCAATTAGTGTCCTGTCTAGAATATGAAATATAACGTGAAAACTATTTTGTATTTCTTATCTTATATCCTTCCCGTGCCGTTAAATGTCACATAGGGCATGCAAAGTGCAAAGTAGTTCGCCAGTTTTTCCTGTCTTCAGCGAGTCTTTCAACCTCATCAAAGGATTTTATGCCTGTTAATTTGGCCTCTCTTAATAATGTCCTCTTCAGAGTTTCACGCGGTCTGCCTCTTTCTCTTCTGCCTGTTGTGTTCCACTTGATAGCTTGTTTTGGGATTCTCTGATCATTTCTTCTCATCAAGTGACCAACATATGTCCATCTCCTTTTCCTGATCACCCATGAGACTGGTTGTTGTTCAATCATCTGTCTTATCTCTGCATTGTTCTTGAATTCGTTCCACTTGATGCCAAGTATGTTTTATGTATGTCACCCTTTATTTTTCTTTTGCTGCATCAGAGTTTGATCCATCTGTTCTGTACTTAACAATATTGATACTGCTATGTTCACCTTGCAGGCTGTGACCTGCTGTACTACATGCTTCCATTTGTGGACTTTTCCCTGATGCTAAATACTTTTTTTATGCTGTCGGAAAATCTAAGATTTAGCGCAACTTTGTGATTATAATTTCTCCCTGTTCATGTCACATATTATTATTTATCTTTTTGATGACTAAATCTTCTTCAGTAATGATTTTTACATACAATGAAAAAAAAAGGGAAAAAAAACTTTTTTCAATAGTGATTTTCTGTGTGAAATGTTCCAAAACATGACATAACACACAATGTGACATCACAGTCTTTGGACATATATCTTGTTCCCTGCCATCTTTTTATTTTTTACACATACAACACAGTTTCTCAGTAGGTCCTTTTCCTTCAATGTTGATGATTTTGTTGATGGGAAATGTCTCAGAAAAGTTGATTGCCACAGGCAATTTCTACTGTCAGAAATGTAACATTTCCAAAAGTACTAAAAAGCTGATTGAGGACATAATTCCACAAAACACAGGGGATTGAAGCAAGGATTTTTTTGATGTATTCATTTCTTTTCAACTTTTTCATTCTTGCCATCATGTCGATGGTTGTGACAAGATACAAGCAGTCTGATTTTGTTGTTCACTGTCAGAACTACATATTTCAGTTTCCTCTTCACTGTTGTAAGAAATTCTAAGAGTTTCAATACATATTCATCTTTAGGCCTTGGTATAAGAAATATTTTATAATATACTGAATGTAACACAACCACAAGATACCAGTATAGGGGATAATGTAAGATGGAATACAAAATCACGAGGAACACATGTATAGTACTGATAACCTCCCCTGTCTCATGAGGCAAAAAAAACATTGGTACCAACTTGATAAGTCCTGCTTGCTGAAACTAGGCCACCTATAATTAAAAATGGCTATTGTGATTACCCATTGTTGAATTATTATAGTAGTTTATAGCACCAGCTAGTAAACTGCAGGATGAATTAATATGTCGATAGCACCAGGGGAGCAGAAGAACTTGGAGCATGTTAAGATGTCCCTAGCAGTGATACAACAGAATGTCTAAACATGTCCATAGCAGTGAAAGGGTTAATCATCTTTTCTTCACTTTATCACACACTTGATCAGTTGTTGCTCATTTTACCATGTACTGGATGATTTGTCCTTCACAATTTGTCCTTCATAACACTGATTACTTGATCTTCTTCTTCTTCTTCGTTCGCACTGTCTGTCTATATCTGCAGTCCTGTCTCTTGGATAAATTTCACTGTTTTTTGTAACTCATGTATGGAACCGTAGAGCTTATCTTCTTTAGTGGTTTCACTGGGCCAGTAATTATTTCTCAGTGTCTCGTAGTTGATGCAGTTCTGGAGGATATGTTCCACGGTTTGGGGCACCTGGGCACATGTACATAGATTAGTAGTACCAACCTTAAACTTTGTATACATATGACTTCGGAGTCGGCTGTGTCCTGTTCGGAGACGGAAGATGGTGACTTGTTCCTTTCTGTTTAGCATGTGATAGTCATCATGTGGTGGTGTTTGTGGCTTCCTGTAGGTTTTTATCATGCTTTTCTTCTGATTATAGGTGACTGGTATGTCTGGTTGCTCCATTTCAGTGCCCTCTTTGGCCAGATGGTCAGCTTTCTCATTGCCTGGTATCCCACAGTGGGAGGGAATCCATTGCAAAGTGACTCCATGTTGTAAGCCAATTTTTGACAAGGCATCCTTAAGGTCTGGTAGTTTGTTGCACTGAAGAGCCTCCAGTACTGATCTTGCATCTGTGAGAATTACTACAGGACATGTATCAATTCTGGAGTCTGATAGTTTTTCAACTGCAGCAATAATTGCCCTAACTTCTGCATCAAAGTTGTTGCAGTATTTACCAGTGGGTATGGAAATCTTGTCAATGGTGTTGTTTGGATATTCAATATATGCTCCTGCCCCACCATTCTTTATGGCATTATGTGCAGATCCATCTGTATACACACGTATCCAGGTGTCACATGGATATTTGTCATCTAGAACACTAAGTGTGGCTGTTGATCTTACAAGACTGCTCTGCATCTCACCATTCTGCACACCTTTCACTTCAGTCTGAATAGTTATTTGTGTATAATCTGCTTCTTTCCATGGTGTATGCTCTGGTACAGATGATAATGGAGTGACTACAGTTGGAAGGTCAGGTATCAGCTTACGCATACGCTTGGCCTGATGAATGAAGCTGCTTCTTTTAAGCCGTCCTAATGCCAAGTTATTGAATCTCTCCTTCAGGGGATGGCTTACAGAGCTAAGGAATTTTTCTCCCATGGTCATGACCTTTGTGTCTCTACGTTCCTTTAGCGGCTGAACACCAACTATTTTCTGCATTTCTACTATTGGTGTGGACCTCATGGCACCTGTGATAATCCGTAGTGACTGATTTTGAACCTTGTCTAGATTATGCAGCGTAGTGTTTGATGCTGTGCACCAAGATGTTGAGCCATATTCTAAATGTGGTAGAATACTTTGCTGATATACATTCTTGAGGATTCTTTCACTAGCTCCCCATGTAGTCCCACTCAATTTTCTTAATATGGCTAGTTTTCTTCTGGCTTTTGCTTCTGCACTGTTGATGTGTTGCTTCCAAGTCAGTTTTGAGTCAAGAGTCACTCCTAAGTAAGTGGGTTGGTTGTCCATCCTTAAGGGTATTTCATTTACAAAGATCTTACCTGCTTTCTGTTTAGATGAGAGGGTGAACAGAGTGGTGCTT
Source organism: Achatina immaculata (assembly GCA_009760885.1). Classification (NCBI taxonomy): domain Eukaryota; kingdom Metazoa; phylum Mollusca; class Gastropoda; order Stylommatophora; family Achatinidae; genus Lissachatina; species Lissachatina immaculata. Next base: position 66,850,170 of record CM019716.1, on the reverse strand, counting down.
GATTTCTCTGTGTTGATACTTACACACCATTTGTTTGTCCATGATGTCAAGATGTCTGCTGCTCTTTGGAGTCTCTGTGTAGCAACTGTCGCATATTCATCTGTACACCACATGACCAGATCATCTGCATACAGTGCTGCTTTGATTCCATAGGGAAGTTCCTTGACCAGGTCATTAATGAATACAAGGAATAGTGTAGGTGAAAGGACTCCTCCTTGTGGTACACCGTGTCGCAGAAGTACTTTCTGGCTTTTGTGTCCATCCATTACTACTCTAGCTCTTCTATTGTGTAAATAGGACTTTATCCAGTTGTACAGTCTTCCATTCACATTGCAGTTTCTTAGTTTCCACAACAGACCTTTTTTCCATACTTTATCAAAGGCTTTCTTCAGGTCTATCCACGCTGCTAGTACAAGGTTTTTCTCTTGGAATGCATCCTCAATCTCTTGAGAGAGATAGGTCACTTGATCTTCCGTACTGTAGTACTGCCTAAATCCTGCTTGTTGTGGAACGAGAAGGTTTTCACTTTCTAGGTACCATTTTAGCCTCAGGTCAATGATGCGTTCCATCGTTTTGCATAGGCAGCTAGTGAGACTGATTGGCCTGTAGCTGGAGGCAGTATCACTGTTTTTCCCTGGTTTTAGCAGTGGTACCATGCTTGCTTCCTTCCAGATTTGAGGTAACTTACCTGTGCTCCAGCACATATTGAAAATATCCAACAGCTTTCCCATTGCTGCCATTCCCAGGTTCTTGATCATTTCATTGGACACTCCATCTGGTCCTGGTGATTTCCTTGGTTTCAGTTTACTAACTGCTAGGTCTAACTCACTGCGTGTGATTGGTGCATCCATGACCTCCACTTTTCTGACTTGTTCCACCTCTTTCTGTGGCTCGATGCGCACTGTACGCTCCTTCTCTGGATGGATATCAATGTTGCAGTCCTGTGCAAACATGCGAGCAAAGTGATCTGCTACCTGCTTACCTGTAAGAGTTTTCCCATCCTCTATTAGTGTAATCTTTGTACTTCTTCCAGTACTCTCATCATTTAACTGTTTGATTAGTTTCCACAGTTTCCTTCCATCCTTTTCAAAGTTTAGGGACTCTGTTTTCTCTCTCCAACTTTCCCGTCTGGCTGGCAGCTTTGCTCTCTGAAATTTGGCCTTAGAATGTTGGTAATTATTGTGGTGTTCTTGGCATGGTCTATTTTCTGCTTGCTTTCGAGCTGCTTCCACGTCATCATGGAGTTTTCCCAGCTCACTAGACCAGTATGGTTTATAGTCCCTGCGAGCTCCTCTGGGAATGGTTTCACGAGCGGCCTGAAGGATACAAGCATTGAATTCCTTCACTATGCTGTTAATATCCTTACCTTCTATGGACAGCTGTCCCACCAGGGTACCTGTACGATGTCTGTACATTGTCCAGTTTGCTTTTTTATAGTTCCATCTGGGGAGAGGGTTACTGGTGTTAAGGAGTTCATTTTCTATTCTCAGGAAGACTGGTCGATGGTCGCTACCTCCAAGTTGTTTTCCAACTTCACGTGTAATGTTCCACTTTAGATCTGGAGAGTGGAATGCCAGATCTGGTGTTGATTTTGTATGCCAAGCCCTTGAGTAAAATGTTGGGGCATCCATTGGCTGGTTGATCAGGAGAAGTCCATTATCATCCTGCCAGCTCTCAACTTCCTCTCCTCTCTTGTCTAGTGGTCATAGCCCCAGCTCTGGGAATGACTGTTAAAATCACCACAGACCATCAGTCTCTCTTTGTGTGGGATTGTTCCTAAAGCAAGTGGGCGGTCATTAGGACAGTAATAGTTAAGGAGGTGGAAATCTGTATTACTACTTTTTAGATGGATCATCTGGTATTCGGCTCCTTCCATGTACACTCCCACCTGACATGCGCTGATGTTATTCTTAACAAGTGTGAGTACTCCTCCTTTTCTTCTGTCCTGTCGGTCTGATCTAAAACACTGGTAGCCTCTGATTTTAAAGGCGGCATCTTTGGTTAGGTGTGTCTCCTGTATGCAGCATATACTTACCTGCTCTGCAAAAAGTATGTTCTCTAGTTCAACCTTTTTGCTATAGCCATCTCTAACACTGCTGACACCCTCAGCATTCCACTGCATTATTTTAAGTTCTTGCTTTTTGGCTGTTTTCTTCTGTTGTATTTTTTTGGCCAGTAGCTCTACTCTCATGTCTCCTGACTCCACAAGACGAACTGAGAGGACCTCCAGTAGCATTGGGTGGACCCTTTCGAGGCAGGGGGCCCGGCACTGCACCTGCCTGGTTAGTCTTCACAGGGCGAGCACCATGTTTGAAAACTGTAGATATAGACATTTCATTAGCGATAATGCGTGTTACCCTGATTTTTGCGATGCGCCTTTTGGCTGGGTAACTCCGACTTCAGCACCTTTCCATGCTAGGGCAGACTGTGGTCTTGCTCGGACTGCCATGAAGACAGTGTGGCTGGCCTGGCCAAAACTTTGTTTTCCAGCCTCTGGTGGCTGTACTTAAGCCCCTTCTCCATGTCAGATGGTTTGAGACAGTTCCACAGAGACACTCTGACTCTGAGATGAGGAATCTGATGAGTGCTTCAACGATATCCATTCCCCGCCACCTATAGTCTACTGGCTCTGTTTTGTTTACATCATTCTGATAGCCATTGTTGTAAAGACCCATAGGCTTGTCACGTCCTGGATTCATTGGTTTCACACCAGACTTCCCTCATCCCCGCCAGAGATCTCCATGTCCCCATCCGTCCACCAACCTGACATTACATTTTGCAAAAATACCAATTACAATTAGTGTTGATTGCTACAAGTTTCTGGGCTACAGAGGTAGGTCAGAGTTTTTAAGCAAACAGATCTATGTTCCCTGTCTCACAAACACTATGTTAAGATAAGTGTGCTCTTAACACAGTTGTTCCCAGGGGAACTGATTACTTGATGATTTGTCCTTCACAATTTGTCCTTCATAATACTGATTACTTGATGATTTGTCCTTCACAATTTGTCCTTCATAATACCGATTACTTGATGATTTGTCCTTCACAATTTGTCGTTCATAATACTGATTACTTGATGATTTGTCCTTTACCATGCCATATAGTTTATCATTTGCCCCTTGCTTGTGATACAGTTGATGATAGTTTGTCTCCCACTGTACTACACATATAATCATAGAATTATCATTCCTCATTATGTCTCACATTTAACACATCCACATTGTGCCATACTGTTGGTAGTTTACCCCATCTTATATTGCACACACGATCATTTGTGTTGCACATTTAATCAGTTTTTCCCACACTATACAACAGACTCTATCATTTGTGTTGCACATTTAATCAGTTTTTTCCCGCACTATACCACATGGTCAATCATTTGACTCACACAGTTGATCAGTTGTGTTGCAATATTCCACACACTTGCATATGTGCTTGATTAGTCCTTCCCCCCACACTTGTATATGTGCTTGATTAGTCCTCCCCCCCCCCACACACACACTTGCATATGTGCTTGATTAGTCCCCCCTCTCCTGCCCCCAGTCACTATGCTGTACACACACTAGATCATTTATCTCACACATTTAATGTTCAGCAATCTGCTTCTTTGTTCCACAGATCTTACAGTTTGCTTCTGATGACTTCCCATATTCTTCTTCTGCATATCTTCCTTTTTTTTTTTTAGCCACATTATGATTATGCTGGAGCACATACATCATGTTAGATACAGAACAGACAATGGTTTTCTGTTGAACGTGATAGGTTTCTGTTAACTGTGGTGGGTTTTATTGGTTTTGGTGGGTTTTTGTCAAATGTGATGGATTTATATTGATTGTAGTGGCTTTCTGTTGACTGTGGAAGATTTATATTGACTGTAGTAGCTTTCTGTTGACTGTGGAAGATTTATATTGACTGTAGTGGCTTTCTGTTGACTGGAAGATTTATATTGACTGTAGTGGCCTTCTGTTGATTGTGGAAGATTTATATTGACTGTAGTGGCTTTTTGTTGACTGTGAAAGATTTATATTGACTGTGGTGAGTTTCTCTTCACTGTTGTAAGAAATTCTAAGAGTTTCAATACATATTCATCTTTAGGCCTTGGTATAAGAAATATTTTATAATATACTGAATGTAACACAGCCACAAGATACCAGTATAGGGGATAATGTAAGATGGAATACAAAATCACGAGGAACACATGTATAGTACTGATAACCTCCCCTGTCTCATGAGGCAAAAATAACATTGGTACCAACTTGACAAGTCCTGCTTGCTGAAACTAGGCCACCTATAATTAAAAATGGCTATTGTGATTACCCATTGTTGAATTATTATAGTAGTTTATAGCACCAGCTAGTAAACTGCGGGACGAATTAATATGTCGATAGCACCAGGGGAGCAGAAGAACTTGGAGCATGTTAAGATGTCCCTAGCAGTGATACAACAGAATGTCTAAACGTGTCCATAGCAGTGAAAGGGTTAATCATCTTTTCTTCACTTTATCACACACTTGATCAGTTGTTGCTCATTTTACCATGTACTGGATGATTTGTCCTTCACAATTTGTCCTTCATAATACTGATTACTTGATGATTTGTCCTTCACAATTTGTCCTTCATAATACTGATTACTTGATAATTTGTCCTTCATAATACTGATTACTTGATGATTTGTCATTCACAATTTGTCCTTCATAATACTGATTACTTGATGATTTGTCCTTCACAATTTGTCCTTCATAATACTGATTACTTGATGATTTGTCCTTCACAATTTGTCCTTCATAATACTGATTACTTGATGATTTGTCCTTTACCATGCCATATAGTTTATCATTTGCCCCTTGCTTGTGATACAGTTGATGATAGTTTGTCTCCCACTGTACTACACATATAATCATAGAATTATCATTCCTCATTATGTCTCACATTTAACACATCCACATTGTGCCATACTGTTGGTAGTTTACCCCATCTTATATCACACACACGATCATTTGTCTTGCACATTTAATCAGTTTTTCCCACACTATACAACAGACTCTATCATTTGTGTTGCACATTTAATCAGTTTTTCCCACACTATACAACAGACTCTATCATTTGTGTTGCACATTTAATCAGTTTTTCCCACACTATACCACATGGTCAATCATTTGTCTCACACAGTTGATCAGTTGTGTTGCAATATTCCACACACTTGCATATGTGCTTGATTAGTCCTTCCCCCCCCCCCCACACACACTTGCAAATGTGCTTGATTAGTCCCCCCTCTCCTGCCCCCAGTCACTATGCTGTACACACACTAGATCATTTATCTCACACATTTAATGTTCAGCAATCTGCTTCTTTGTTCCACAGATCTTACAGTTTGCTTCTGATGACTTCCCATATTCTTCTTCTGCATATCTTCCTTTTTTTTTAGCCACATTATGATTATGCTGGAGCACATACATCATATTAGATACAGAACAGACAATGGTTTTCTGTTGAACGTGATAGGTTTCTGTTAACTGTGGTGGGTTTTATTGGTTTTGGTGGGTTTTTGTCAAATGTGATGGATTTATATTGATTGTAGTGGCTTTCTGTTGACTGTGGAAGATTTATATTGACTGTAGTAGCTTTCTGTTGACTGTGGAAGATTTATATTGACTGTAGTGGCTTTCTGTTGACTGTGGAAGATTTATATTGACTGTAGTGGCTTTCTGTTGACTGTGGAAGATTTATATTGACTGTGGTGAGTTTCTGTTGACTGTGGAAGATTTATATTGACTGTGGTGAGTTTCTGTTGACTGGAAGATTTATATTGACTGTGGTGAGTTTCTGTTGACTGTGGAAGATTTATATTGACTGTGGTGAGTTTCTGTTGACTGTGGAAGATTTATATTGACTGTAGTAGCTTTCTGTTGACTGTGGAAGATTTATATTGACTGTAGTGGCTTTCTGTTGACTGTGGAAGATTTATATTGACTGTAGTGGCTTTCTGTTGACTGTGGAAGATTTATATTGACTGTGGTGAGTTTCTGTTGACTGTGGAAGATTTATATTGACTGTGGTGAGTTTCTGTTGACCGTGGAAGATTTATATTGATTGTAGTGGCTTTCTGTTGACTGTGGAAGATTTATATTGACTGTAGTGGCTTTCTGTTGACTGTGGAAGATTTATATTGACTGTAGTGGCTTTCTGTTGACCGTGGAAGATTTATATTGACTGTGGTGAGTTTCTGTTGACCGTGGAAGATTTATATTGACTGTGGTGAGTTTCTGTTGAGCACAGTGGGATTCTTTTGACTGTGATAGGTTTCTTTCAATTATGGTGAGTTTCTGTTGATTGGTGACTTTGGACAAAGAGCCACAGATGACCCAGTAAAGATCTTAGGAGATCCTCACCATAGAGACTATGATGAGCCTTACCCTGTCAGCCAGGCTAAAGGATCACATCATCCTGCTGCCAGGATAAAAATGTAGAGGTTGAGAGGTAGGGTCTTGGCGAGCTCAAAATCTTCAGCTCAGATAATCCTGCCATCACTCTAGCATAATCATATCTGCCCCTGGCTGTCCATACCTAAATTTACCTCCACCTGTACCACATATTTGAAATGTTTCTCCTAATCTCTGCAGGAGGGAAAAGTCTCACATGAACGATCTCACAGGTGCATCAGGGAAATCGAAGACAGAGGGTGGTGTCCTATCAGAAGATAAGAATCAGAAGCTCCTGGCAAAAAAGATGACCCCAAGAGAGATTCATCGCCTTAAAAAGATGCAAGAATCGGACAAGAAAGCACAAGTCTTGATGTGGGGAAAATCTTCATTTTGTTTAAATGTTTTTTGGTTGTTTTCTTCTATAAAATTGTGTATTAACATTGTGCTGATTTGATCTTTGAATGCCAAAAAATTGTATCTAAAAGGCGTCACAAACAATTGTATTATTTCCCCCAAAAAAGAGCTGAAACAAAACCAAGTGATTGGAGCGCAGATTTGGTAGTATGCAGAGTAAATATACACAACACTAAGTTAAGAGTGAAATGTTGCAGACATGCAGTAGAAGTTCAGACCTGGTTGTGCAGATTGCCTTCTTGAGGGTGGTTGTTGTTATTTTTGTTATGGAATCAGAAATCAGTTGAAGTCACATGAATTTCTCTTGTTGCAACAAAAACTGCATGTGCAAGTCTCACTAGAGGCAACAAGGAGATATGGTGTTAGTGTTCACATTTTTCTTGGCCAGTCAGCGCACTAGAGGGTGATGTAGTCAGTCTCACTAGAGGGTGATGTGGTCAATCTCACTAGAGGGTGATGTGGTCAGTCTCACTGGAGGGTGATGTAGTCAATCTCACTAGAGGGTGATGTAGTCAGTCTCACTAGAGGGTGATGTGGTCAGTCTCACTAGAGGGTGATGTAGTTAGTCTCACTAGAGGGTGATGTAGTTAGTCTCACTAGAGGGTGATGTGGTCAATCTCACTAGAGGGTGATGTGGTCATCTTGCTTGGCTACCATTACTTACCCAGCTGCCAGAAGAGCCAGATGTCCATTTCTACACCCGCAAGACTTGAGTCAACATTTTGTTTGCCCTGAGACACCAGCATGCTGGCCTCTTTTCTACACAAGCAACCTTCAGTGTCATTAGATTTGTAAATAAATAGCACATTATTTTCTGAAAGCAGTACAGTGAAACCTCAGGAATGTCACCGATATTCTTTCCTTCATTTATTAATTATTAGCTTTGCCACTGGATATTGTTGATAAAAGCTTCTCCATTTTTGTTTTGCTTCTTGATATTCCTAATCATTACATTATTAAGCCTGATTTTGTAAGGGAATTAAAACACATTATTTGATTTCTCCTTCCCGTTCATCAGATTGTGTGCAGTTTTCTCCGCTAGTTTGTCTGAAAAGATTAAGCCACAAAGCAGCAGTGGTATCAGTTATGATCAGCAGTAGGCTTTTCCAGTGTTTTTCTCCCAGTACAAATGTCTGCCAGAAAGGCAGGCTTCTTGCAACAGGTTGGCTGGGAAAAAAAAAAAAACACCAGTAAAATATTTCAGAATGTTTATAGTGCCATAGTTATGTAGTGGTCAGTGCTCTCGCCTGTCAACCTAGATTCAGTTCCCCACTGAAGTGAAGTTTTGTAGATTGATCAGCACTAGGGTCAAGCCAACCTCAGAAAATGGGTACCAGGGTCTCACTGAGAAAACAAAGGTAGCAAGGACAGAGGTACTGACCTCCCTGTCTCACAGTGCTGTGGTTTAGAAAGATGGAGACACAAACTCCCTGTCTCACAGTGCTGTAGTTTAGAAAGATGGAGACACAAACTCCTTGTCTCACAGTGCTGTAGTTTAGAAAGATGGAGACACAAACTCCCTGTCTCACAGTGCTGTAGTTTAGAAAGATGGAGACACAAACTCCCTGTCTCACAGTGCTGTAGTTTAGAAAGATGGAGACACAAACTCCCTGTCTCACAGTGCTATGGTTTAGAAAGATGGAGACACAAACTCCCTGTCTCACAGTGCTATGGTTTAGAAAGGTGGAGACACAAACTCCCTGTCTCACAGTGCTATGGTTTAGAAAGGTGGAGACACAAACTCCCTGTCTCACAGTGCTATGGTTTAGAAAGGTGGAGACACAAACTCCCTGTCTCACAGTGCTATGGTTTAGAAAGATGGAGACACAAACTCCCTGTCTCACAGTGCTGTGGTTTAGAAAGATGGAGACACAAACACTTCACAATCCTACATCATGTAAATGCCATGGGACACCATTTTTTATTTTTTATTACAGTTTTTTTGTTTGAATATTGAGCACATTCTTGTCTCCTGCCTGTATCTGACAACTGTTTCCTCTCTGTGTTTAAAATTTTTTTAAAATTTCTTTTAGAAAATTGACGCAGGATCAGTTTGCAGAGAATACAGCCAAGCGTGAAAAGATCAAGACAACTTTTGAAAAGTCAAGTGTAAGGACCTTCTTTTCTTTGTTTTCTGGGTTTTTTGTTTTTGTTTTTTATTTTTCACTAAATTAGCTTTTGGTGAAGTGCACAATATGTCCATATTTGACTAGTTGTTAAAGGTCAAGGTCTTTACCTCAGTAGCAGTATCTTTGTGTACTCTAACAGTTATTAGAATTTTTGCAGAGACCATCTAATTTTATTTACAAGAGTTTTTCCAGTTAAAGAAATATGAAATTATAGACTATTTTGATCATATGCTGAATATGGTACATACGTTTGCAAGTGTGAAATGTGTCAAAGTAAGATGTGTCATGTTGTAGAGCGGATAAGTATAATACAACTCAGTCAATACCCTTTTAAGAACAAACTGTGAGGATGAAAAAGCAAATGTGACAACAAAATTATGCACTCACTGCCATAAACTGTTGGAGGGACTAAAAAAATAAAATATTATTGCATCAAGCTCAGTTTATAGTAACAAGACAGAAATATATATAGAGAGAAAAGAGAATAGTTCTGCCTGTCAGATTTGTTGCTTTTGTTGCTTGATGGACTCCCCATGAATTGAAAGTTTTAACTGTCTATATTTGATGAGGCTTTTGCAATGCTGCAGACTATATGGAAATCAAAAAAACTAAGCATAAATATGAAAATCAGGATATTTAAGAGTAATGTTCTAAGTGTACTACTCTATGGAAGTGAATGCTGGAAAATCACCAAAACCATAGAAAACAAGTTAAATTCTTTCCAGACTAAATGTTTACGAAGAATTAGAAAAATATTCTGGCCAAACACCATAAGAAATAACATCTTATTAGCAGAAATGCAGATGAAACCACTGACAACAATTATTGAGGAAAGACGCTGGCGATGGTTGGTACATGTGCTCCGAATGACTGACAACTCACTACCAAAAATAGCACTAATATGGACACCACAGGGGAACAGAAGTAAGGGTAGACCAAAAGAGACATGGAGAAGAACAACAGAAAGGATGTTGAGCAATAGAGGGCTCACCTGGGCAAGAGCAGAAAAAAAGGCAAAGGACAGGCATTTGTGGAAAACCCTTGCGGAAGCCCCATGTGTCCTGGGCACTTAAGGTTCAGAGAGAGAGAGAGAGAGATATTTGATGAAGATCTTCAAACATAGAATTTGCTGTGAAGATCTTCAGATGGGAATTTTTTAAAAAAAACTTATTTGAGCAGGAATGAATGCAGCATACATCTTCAAAAAAGCAGTTGCCATGAAAATCTCTGAACAGAGGTAATTATATTTAAAATCTTTGAAGAGATAGAAATATTGCAGTGAAGATCTTTGATTAGAGGTAAAATAGCAGTGAAGATCTTTGATTAGAGGTAAAATAGCAGTGAAGATCTTTGAACAATAGTAAAATTGCAGTGAAGATCTTTGAATGGAGGTAAAATTGCTGTGAAGATTATTGAACAGAGGTAAAATTTCAGTGAAGATATTTGAACATATGTAGAATTGCCATGAACACTAGGCTGCATCCAAAAACACTTTTTGGAAGCAAGATTGGACCTTGTCTGACTGCATTAATGCCCCTGATCACTGCAGGTCTTGTCCAGCTGTGTTTGATGGCCCTGATCACTGCAGGTCTTGTCCAGCTGTGATTGATGGCCCTGATCACTGCAGGTCTTGTCCAGCTGTGATTGATGCCCCTGATCACTGCAGGTCTTGTCCAGCTGTGTTTGGTGGCCCTGATCACTGCAGGTCTTGTCCAGCTGTGTTTGATGGCCCTGATCACTGCAGGTCTTGTCCAGCTGTGTTTGATGGCCCTGATCACTGCAGGTCTTGTCCAGCTGTGTTTAATGCCCCTGATCACTGCAGGTCTTGTCCAGCTGTGTTTAATGTTATGATTACTACAGGTCTTGTCCAGCTGTGTTTGATGTCATGGTTACTACAGTTCTTGTCCAGCTGTGTTTGATGTTATGATTACTACAGGTCTTGTCCAGCTGTGTTTGATGTCATGGTTACTACAGGTCTTGTCCAGCTGTGTTTGATGTTATGATTACTACAAGTCTTGTCCAGCTGTGTTTGATGTCATGGTTACTACAGGTCTTGTCCAGCTGTGTTTGATGTTATGATTACTACAGGTCTTGTCCAGCTGTGTTTGATGTTATGATTACTACAAGTCTTGTCCAGCTGTGTTTGATGTCATTATTATTACACCTTCTCCCAGGCACAGTGAATTCTTTTTTAACTTGCAGCTTCCACCCTGGAAAGATGGTAGTGAAGAAGGTCCTGTGTTACAGCAATCAGTGACAATCAAAGGAAGTCGGGCGAGTAAACCAGTTTCTACCAAGGATGTTGCTAGAGGCAAGAGAGTTTCTTTTACGCTACATCTTACATCTTACATCCTTCCCAGGCCGTTAAACATCACATAGGGTTCACATAGTTGTTTGCCAAGTTTTCCTGTTTTCTGCAAGTTTTTCAACTTCATCAAGGGATGTTATGCCCACTAAACTGGCTTCTTTTAACAATGTCCTCTTTATGCTACAACATATCATAAATTCATTTTTTATTCAGTTTTCTCTTCTGAAATCTCATAAACTCAAACAGAGCTCTAACAGATGACAATTTTCAGGCACTAAATGGGACACAACAGACCACAAGCCCTTCTGCACAAACAGAAGGTCACCCGAACTAAAAAAAACAGTCTCAGAAAAACACATCCTGCTGAGCTGCACTCTTTACAGGGATCTAAGTGCCTAAAACTTGCTCCAGGAGAAGAACACAGATGAAAAAACTATGGGGCATGTATGAAGAACTTCTACTGATTATGGAATACATAGGAGCAACCCATTTCCTTGTCTGGATAGCTGAGCATATGGAACTGAATGCAGAAGAATAAGAAACTAAATGTAACGAAAGCTTCTCTTGGAAGAAAAACCCTGTTGATGTTCATTGTTTCTAGGGATGTCAAGTAAAGATTATATGATAAATGAGGAAGGAAGCTAATGTTCCGTTAAAGGAAATTAAAATGTATAAAATGGAAAGGGAGGTGGGGCTGGTGTGTGTGTGGAATTGTGAGCTTTATTTTTTTTTTGGCCGTGTTCATTTTCTTTAGAGATTATTTTGTTTCTGGCCAGTAGATTTTGTTGGTTATGCTTCTCCATTTTGCATGGTCCTTTCCAGTGTCACTTGATGAGCCTGGTTAGACATTTTTCTCCCAGTCCCCTCCTCTTTCTTCTTCCCTTGAGTTTTTCAGTGATTGTCGTGTTCACAAACTTTTGTCACCTCATTACAGTGTCCAGGGAGTTTTTAACCACTTTATCCTTACAGTTTTAACAGGTTTTCTCTGTTCTGCATGTTCTTTGAGAAGTTCTTCATTCTAAGAGATTTAACACAATGTTGAATGGTTAGCATTAAAAAAATAATAGGAAACTACGAGGTTTTGGTACGGTAAAGTAAGAGAGCAAATATTGTAGGATTAAACCTCGAAAAAATCATAGACAAAGCACTTTAGTGAGATGTGAGAGAAAGAAAAATCACAAGAGAATTACCTGGGATTTGAACACGGACTCCGGTAGGACGAGCAGCCGTCTAGCCATGAGAGAACAGCGTACTATCGACTTAGCCAACTAGCACCCCAAAAAAGGTGTTTTGTTGACATAGTCTTTAGTAACTGCTCAGCAGACATGAGAGATCGTGACACCTGGAAAGAAACGAGGTCGTGACACGCAGAAATTCCGTAGCTTAGATTCATTCTCTCTAGCAGGTACCAACTAGACAAACATACACACAGTCTCCTGCCGTGTCTGGTGCAAACTTGAACAACAATAACAAACGAACGAATACTTATTACATGAAGTTAGTTTCAGGTATAGTTTTAAGGAACAATTTTTTATAAATAGGAAACTACGAAGTTTTGGTACGGTAAAGTAAGAGAACAAATATTGTAGGATTAAACCTCGAAAAAATCGTAGACAAAGCACTTTAGTGAGACGTAATAAAAAATTGTTCCTTAAAACTATACCTGAAACTAACTTTATGTAATAAGTATTCATTCGTTTGTTATTGTTGTTCAAGTTTGCACCAGACATGGCAGGAGACCGTGTGTATGTTTGTCTAGTTGGTACCTGCTAGAGAGAATGAATCTAAGCTACGGAATTTCTGCGTGTCACGACCTCGTTTCTTTCCAGGTGTCACGATCTCTCATGTCTGCTGAGCAGTTACTAAAGACTATGTCAACAAAACACCTTTTTTGGGGTGCTAGTTGGCTAAGTCGATAGTACGCTGTTCTCTCATGGCTAGACGGCTGCTCGTCCTACCGGAGTCCGTGTTCGAATCCCAGGTAATTCTCTTGTGATTTTTCTTTCTCTCACGTCTCACTAAAGTGCTTTGTCTACGATTTTTTCGAGGTTTAATCCTACAATATTTGTTCTAAAAAAATAGTAGTTCTTTAGATGTGAAGAAAGAAAAATGACTAGAGGATGACCTAGGACTAAGTAGATATTGCACTGTTACATGTGGCTAGATGGCTGCTTGCCCTGCTGAAGTCTGTGGTTGAAGTCCCAGATAATTCTCTTGTCATTTTTCTTTCTCATGCATCGAATATGCTTTCTCTGCTATTTTTTTAATTCTAACCATTCAACACTGTGTTAAATCACATTACTGTGCAAAAGCTTTGTTGTTTCTGATCTGATAAATTCATTCTTAAAAGAAAATTATCTGGGAAAATATGAGTAGAGTGACTAGAAGAAGTGGAAAGATGCATACAGGGACTTCTGGTCGAAGATGGCAGATAGTACTGACGGTGACTATGCCTTCTATCCAAGTGCATGAAAAACTGTGCTTATTTTCATCACGGATTGGAGTTCCTCTGTGAAACTGATGTGTATTACACCATGTTCTATGATTCTGTGTGTGATTCATGTGATCTTTGTGCAAGCAGCAGGATCTTTTCTCTGGTAAGGGCTTGGGCAGGCTGCCAAAGATGGAGTGTGTTAGCCTACAAATGGGAAAATCAGGACACACACACATCAATGAGAAACTGTCATGCAACAGTCTCAGCTCACATCATGGCTGCGTTCTTGTTGATCTGAACAGAAAACACTAACACTGAGCCCATAAAAACTGCCCACGGGACAGACAGAAACCCAGAGGTTGCTGTAAGTCAGATGATAGCAGACTTGTCCAACTCACTCACACCTCCAGTCACAGGACAGACAGTAACCCAGAGGTTGCTGTAAGTCAGGTGAAGGCAGACCTGTCCAACCCACTCACACCTCCAGTCACAGGACAGATAGAAACCCAGAGGTTGCTGTAAGTCAGGTGAAGGCAGACCTGTCCAACCCACTCACACCTCCGATCACAGGACAGATAGAAACCCGGAGGTTGCTGTAAGTCAGGTGAAGGCAGACCTGTCCAACCCACTGAAACCTCCAAGCACAGGACAGACAGAAACCCAGAGGTTGCTATAAGTCAGTTGAAGGCAGACCTGTCCAACCCACTGAAACCTCCAAGCACAGATCTGGCCTGAGGGAGAGGAACTGAAAGAAATGCCATGGGGCTCACATTCAAGCTTGGGGAAGACTGTGGACTTCATCAGGGTGACAGGGCTGCAGATTTAGCATGACCAGCCTTCCTCGATCACTGAAAAAGAAGATGATGCATATAGGAACATAAAAGATATTCAAAGGAATGTAACTGTAAGATACATCATAGGAACATGACCTAGGTACATCACAGGAACATGACTGAGATACATCACAGAAACATGATTAAGATATGTTATAGGAACATGACTAAGATACATCATAGAAACAGGACTAAGATACAACATAGAAACATGACTAAGATACATTATAGAAAAATGACTAAGATACATTATAGAAAAATGACTAAAATACATTATAGAAACATGACTAAGATACAACATAGAAACATGACTAAGATACAACATAGAAAAATGACTAAGATACATTATAAAAACATGACTAAGATACAACATTGAAACATGACTAAGATACATCACAGAATCATGACTAAGATACATTATAGAAACATGACTAAAATACAACATAGAAACATGACTAAGATACAACATAAAAACATGACTAAGATACAATATAGTAACATAACTCCAAAGTACATCATAGAAACATGACCTAGATACATCACAGTAACATGACTGTAAGATACATCACACAAAAAATGATTAAGATACATTATAGAAACATGACTAAGATACATCATAGAAACATGAATAAGATACATCATAGGAATATAACTCCAAGATACATCGTACAAACATGACTAAGATACAACATAGAAACATAACTAAGATACAGCATAGAAACATGAATAAGATACATCATAGAAACATGATCTGTATACATCTCAGAAACATGACTAATATACATCATAGGAGCATAACTCCAAGATATAACATAGAAACATGAATAAGATACATCATAGAAGACCTAGATACATCTCAGAAACATGACTAAGGTGCATCTTAGAAACATGACTAAGATACAACATAGAAACATGACTAAGATACATCATATGAATGTGACTAAGATACATCATAGGAATATAACTCTAAGATACAACATAGAAACATGAATAAGATATAACATAGAAACATGACTAAGATTTATCATAGAAACATTGACTGAGAGCTTCCTGCTAGATGTAATAATGGCAGTGTTTTTTAACCAGGTGGCCATTATGATTCCGGCAACCATGGAGACGAAGAGAATACATGGTCTCAGACTGTTGTCAGGCGGAACTCGGAACGTGATGCTAGAGTAGACAGAAATCTTGGCAAGAATCAGCTGAGCCGATCCTTGTCCCAGTCTAGTTATAGATCCATTGCTGAGGAGACTCAAACCAGAATGAACAAAACAATTGGAGGAACGTACCCAGATGAGAGACCAATCACGCCCATGAGGGATAGGATGGTTTACAATGTGCAGCATTCATCATTAGATTTCAAAGATGGTTGGTATAAGTGATATAAAACACTGCATTCATCATTAGATTTCAAAGATGGTTGGTATAAGTGATATAAAACACTACATTCATCATTAGTTTTGAAAAATGTTTATACATTTTATAAACAATTCAGTACATTTTATTTCATCATTAGATTTCAGAGATGGTTAGTATAAATGATGTAAAACACTACATTCATCATTAGATTTCAAAGATGGTTGGTATAAGTGATATAAAACACTACATTCATCATTAATTTTGAAAAATGTTTATACATTTTATAAACAATTCAGTACATTTTATTTCATCATTAGATTTTAAAGATGGTTTAGTATAATCTCTATAATTATGTATAAGTATACAACTATACATGAAGCACTGCAGTAAAGTTGTGATACCAAAATGTATAAACTAGGAAAAAAGTAGGAACAATTTTATTACTTAACGACTACAAAGTTGTCTTGTAGGACTACTTTGCAGTCATTAAGTAATAAAGCTGTTCCTACTTTTTTCCTAGTTTATACATTTTAGTATAATCTCTAAAACTCATCATTTTTATCAAAAGAGTTAAAGATTGGTTAATATTTTTCATAAGCAACGCCTCATGAGATTTCAGAGATGGTTTGTACTGCATTTTATAATCAGTACAGTACTCTACATTAATCTACATCATGTCCTGTGTCATTAAATTTAAGATGGTAAATTGTTTTTTTACACTCACTACAGCACTACATTTGTCATTAGATTTCTAAGATGTAGGGCATGTATTATAAGCAGAACAGTACCTTGCCTTCATCAGCAGATGAAATACATTTGTCATTAGATTTCTAAGATGTAGGGCATGTATTATAAGCAGAACAGTACCTTGCCTTCATCGGCAGATGAAATACATTTGTCATTAGATTTCTAAAATCATTACTTATAAGAAACTATAAGCAGTAGAGCACACCAAATTTATAGTGGTTGATATTTTTATGAAAAATGATATTGTTTTTCTTTCTATGGTATATGGTGATCTTATTGACTTATTTGCTTGATTACATATTTCTTTGTATTTTCATAGCTGTAACGTTAATCTGTAATGTCTAAAATAGTAAATATTACTTTATAATGTCCGTAAGATAAGTTATTCAGAAATTTATAGACTTATTAAACTTTATGGAGTTTGGCTTTGTCAGAAATTTATAGAACATGTTCTTATCAAAACTTTTAAAAAAAAAGAAGTGAGTTCTTGTTAAAACTTTAAAGAACATGTTCTTGTCAAAACTTTATAGAGTATTTTCATGAGAGTGTCCTTGTCAGAGCTTTATTAAAAAATGTTCTTGTTACAGCTTTATAGAATATGTTCTTGTTACAGCTTTATAGAATATGTTCTGATGTGCTTCAAACCAACTCTCTTCCTTCCTCTGTAATTTACAGATGTTAAACAAAAACATATCCCACACACAAATGCATCTGTAGTAACATGATAGCACTGAATATTTTTCAGGCATACCAGATACACCGGAAGAAGCAAACACGTTTTACGATCAGTATGGAGATTTCGATGATAATATTGATGTTGTGACTGGAGATGAAACACTCAGAGACGATGAAGAAAATCTTATAAACCATCTTGAAATGGCCCTGAGCAAGGGTAGTGAAAGTAAGTGAGCTAGAAGCGTGTGGGATTGAACAGAATTTTGGTACTTGTGTCTTCAGAAAAGCTTTGCTAAGTTAGTGCAGCAATTTTTGTGTATAAGGAATATATTTTTTTAAAAGCCTTCTTGCATTTCACCAGATCTGGGCTCAGGTAAAGTCTTATAATTATGGAACTAAATTTATCACCATGTCCTCGATACTGAACTATGTTTTGGGTATCATGTCCTAGATGCTGAACTGTGTTTGGGTATCATGTCCTAGATGTTGAACTGTGTTTGAGTATCATGTCCTAGATGCTGAACTGTGTTTGGGTATCATGTTGTAAGTTCTGCTTCAGCAAAAAGTTTGCATAATGTTATTCTGTGGGCAATTCCAAAATCAACCTTTGATTGGCTGGTAAAAATATACCATTTGCCATAGTCATATAAGGCACTTTTCCCATAGCAGCGAGTAAAATGTCATCTCACAATATGCTAACCCAGAGTATATTTTGTTCTTCACATGGTCAGTTTTGTAACTTTGTGCATGAGTAGTGACTGAGTAAACATGGGCCCCACAATCACCATTCCTGCCTACTGTAAGGTCCATTGTGTGATTTGTTTTCTGCAAGAAAAAGGACACAATACTGCTGAGACTCATCGTTGATTGTGTTATATGTATGGCGATAACATTATGAGTGACATTTCTGTGAGAGACTGGTGAAAAAAGTTTCAAGGATGAGCACATAGGTGCATGACAGGGAAGGACAAGGTTGACACTCAGTTGATACTGATGAACTCATTAAAAATAGTTGACCAAGTCATGCGTGAAAAACAATTACTTCAAAATTTCTGATCTTTATGATGAATTTCCTCAGATTTCCAGAACTTGTTTCATATTGTTACAGAGAGACTGGGTTACCCTAAGTTCTGGGCATGGTGGGTATCAGAACAACAGAGCAACATTCACAAAACTCAAAGAATGGGCATAAGTTTGGGTGTTCCTGCTGTGCTAACTGGGAAGAGGAAGACAAATTTCTCAACAGAATCATGATTGGGGACAAGATCAAGACGTGGGTTTCTTCGTGAATACAGAGGTGAAGGAACAGTCCAAACTGTGAATGAACACTAAAATCTCCAAAGAGCCCCAGGGATTCAAACACTTTTGGACCAAAACTACAGTGTTTTGGGACCACAAGGGAGTTTTGTTGACAAAATTCATGATACCAGGGGGCTGCAATAACATCAGAGGTTTGCTGTGAAATGCTGAATAAGCACTGATCCAAAGAAAAAAATGAGTATTGAATGCTCACCATTCTCCTGCATGATGTGTGGCCCCACACTGTGGTGCCGAATGATTACATATTTCTTTGTATTTTCATAGCTGTAACGTTAATCTGTAATGTCTAAAATAGTAAATATTACTTTATAATGTCCGTAAGATAAGTTATTCAGAAATTTATAGACTTATTAAACTTTATGGAGTTTGGCTTTGTCAGAAATTTATAGAACATGTTCTTATCAAAACTTTAAAAAAAAGAAGTGAGTTCTTGTTAAAACTTTAAAGAACATGTTCTTGTCAAAACTTTATAGAGTATTTTCATGAGAGTGTCCTTGTCAGAGCTTTATTAAAAAATGTTCTTGTTACAGCTTTATAGAATATGTTCTTGTTACAGCTTTATAGAATATGTTCTGATGTGCTTCAAACCAACTCTCTTCCTTCCTCTGTAATTTACAGATGTTAAACAAAAACATATCCCACACACAAATGCATCTGTAGTAACATGATAGCACTGAATATTTTTCAGGCATACCAGATACACCGGAAGAAGCAAACACGTTTTACGATCAGTATGGAGATTTCGATGATAATATTGATGTTGTGACTGGAGATGAAACACTCAGAGACGATGAAGAAAATCTTATAAACCATCTTGAAATGGCCCTGAGCAAGGGTAGTGAAAGTAAGTGAGCTAGAAGCGTGTGGGATTGAACAGAATTTTGGTACTTGTGTCTTCAGAAAAGCTTTGCTAAGTTAGTGCAGCAATTTTTGTGTATAAGGAATATATTTTTTTAAAAGCCTTCTTGCATTTCACCAGATCTGGGCTCAGGTAAAGTCTTATAATTATGGAACTAAATTTATCACCATGTCCTCGATACTGAACTATGTTTTGGGTATCATGTCCTAGATGCTGAACTGTGTTTGGGTATCATGTCCTAGATGTTGAACTGTGTTTGAGTATCATGTCCTAGATGCTGAACTGTGTTTGGGTATCATGTTGTAAGTTCTGCTTCAGCAAAAAGTTTGCATAATGTTATTCTGTGGGCAATTCCAAAATCAACCTTTGATTGGCTGGTAAAAATATACCATTTGCCATAGTCATATAAGGCACTTTTCCCATAGCAGCGAGTAAAATGTCATCTCACAATATGCTAACCCAGAGTATATTTTGTTCTTCACATGGTCAGTTTTGTAACTTTGTGCATGAGTAGTGACTGAGTAAACATGGGCCCCACAATCACCATTCCTGCCTACTGTAAGGTCCATTGTGTGATTTGTTTTCTGCAAGAAAAAGGACACAATACTGCTGAGACTCATCGTTGATTGTGTTATATGTATGGCGATAACATTATGAGTGACATTTCTGTGAGAGACTGGTGAAAAAAGTTTCAAGGATGAGCACATAGGTGCATGACAGGGAAGGACAAGGTTGACACTCAGTTGATACTGATGAACTCATTAAAAATAGTTGACCAAGTCATGCGTGAAAAACAATTACTTCAAAATTTCTGATCTTTATGATGAATTTCCTCAGATTTCCAGAACTTGTTTCATATTGTTACAGAGAGACTGGGTTACCCCAAGTTCTGGGCATGGTGGGTATCAGAACAACAGAGCAACATTCACAAAACTCAAAGAATGGGCATAAGTTTGGGTGTTCCTGCTGTGCTAACTGGGAAGAGGAAGACAAATTTCTCAACAGAATCATGATTGGGGACAAGATCAAGACGTGGGTTTCTTCGTGAATACAGAGGTGAAGGAACAGTCCAAACTGTGAATGAACACTAAAATCTCCAAAGAGCCCCAGGGATTCAAACACTTTTGGACCAAAACTACAGTGTTTTGGGACCACAAGGGAGTTTTGTTGACAAAATTCATGATACCAGGGGGCTGCAATAACATCAGAGGTTTGCTGTGAAATGCTGAATAAGCACTGATCCAAAGAAAAAAATGAGTATTGAATGCTCACCATTCTCCTGCATGATGTGTGGCCCCACACTGTGGTGCCGAATGATTACCATCTGTAGGTTTTGTATGTAATAAAATATTTTCTCTATTTATAGCCATCCAATCAGAGAGTGATTTTAGAACAGCTGTTATACTGCGCAAGGATTATGTGTACAAAATAATAAATCTGCTCTCTGTTATTCATCTTTCGAATAGATCTTCATGCTAAGTGAATCTTGGGATATAAACAAACAGAAAGTTGAAGCAGAAAGTGTGTGGTTTTGTGGACCAGCATTCAGAATTATACATTTAATCCATCAGTTCCTTGGTCAGTGATCAACCAAACACTCATTGCCCAGTACTCCTTGCAGTGTCCTGTGGGGCATCAACAAATCCCACTTCCGGAGCCAGTCTGTGTTCGGCACCCCAGCTGTGTTGCATGTTATTCATTTCTGCATCCATATTTCTCCACCAAGTAGTCTTCGGTTGGTCTTTTTTTCTCCTGCTCTGAGCTATCCATTGCATGGCTGTTTTAATGATCCTGCTGAGGTTCTTTCATTGCCCTGTACCAGTCAATTTCCAGCGTATTTCTGCTATTATTGCATGCATGCAGGAAGACATGCGTGACATGCATATAATCCCATAATTACTCAGAAGGACGGTAGAGCACGAAAAACTGATTAACCCATAAAGAAAAGACATCCGTATTCTTTAGACCTGACATAAGAGTACGAAAGTTGGAGAATCAGACATTCACTGGAAAAAACTGAAGGGAACCAAAAAAACTAAGAGAAAAACCATTTGAGAAAGCTTACAAGTGCCAAATGAAATATAATCAGTCTGATTATAAATATCAAGAAGTTTTGATAAAAGCTTCATGGAAATTTTTATTTTTAAATTTCCATTCTTTAGAGTCTACATTTGTGAATGATGACACTGTACTTGGTGCATATGGTCCTCATACAAGGGAGATGAAAATCAAGAACATGCGATCGTAAGCTGTGTCTAATATGCTTCTTTTTTAAGCTGAGTTCATTATCTTCAGAACCCCATCTTCAAGTTTATCATGTTATATATTTAGAATGCACATTTACGGCAAGAGCAGTTTATTTATTAGTTTCAAGTGTCGTGAATACAGAGGTGAAGGAACAGTCCAAACTGTGAATGAACACTAAAATCTCCAAAGAGCCCCAGGGATTCAAACACTTTTGGACCAAAACTACAGTGTTTTGGGACCACAAGGGAGTTTTGTTGACAAAATTCATGATACCAGGGGGCTGCAATAACATCAGAGGTTTGCTGTGAAATGCTGAATAAGCACTGATCCAAAGAAAAAAATGAGTATTGAATGCTCACCATTCTCCTGCATGATGTGTGGCCCCACACTGTGGTGCCGAATGATTACCATCTGTAGGTTTTGTATGTAATAAAATATTTTCTCTATTTATAGCCATCCAATCAGAGAGTGATTTTAGAACAGCTGTTGTACTGCGCAAGGATTATGTGTACAAAATAATAAATCTGCTCTCTGTTATTCATCTTTCGAATAGATCTTAATGCTAAGTGAATCTTGGGATATAAACAAACAGAAAGTTGAAGCAGAAAGTGTGTGGTTTTGTGGACCAGCATTCAGAATTATACATTTAATCCATCAGTTCCTTGGTCAGTGATCAACCAAACACTCATTGCCCAGTACTCCTTGTGGTGTCCTGTGGGGCATCAACAAATCCCACTTCCGGAGCCAGTCTGTGTTCGGCACCCCAGCTGTGTTGCATGTTATTCATTTCTGCATCCATATTTCTCCACCAAGTAGTCTTCGGTTGGTCTTTTTTTCTCCTGCTCTGAGCTATCCATTGCATGGCTGTTTTAATGATCCTGCTGAGGTTCTTTCATTGCCCTGTACCAATCAATTTCCAGCGTATTTCTGCTATTATTGCATGCCTGCAGGAAGACATGCGTGACATGCATATAATCCCATAATTACTCAGAAGGACAGTAGAGCACGAAAAACTGATTAACCCATAAAGAAAAGACATCCGTATTCTTTAGACCTGACATAAGAGTACAAAAGTTGGAGAATCAGACATTCACTGGAAAAAACTGAAGGGAACCAAAAAAACTAAGAGAAAAACCATTTGAGAAAGCTTACAAGTGCCAAATGAAATATAATCAGTCTGATTATAAATATCAAGAAGTTTTGATAAAAGCTTCATGGAAATTTTTATTTTTAAATTTCCATTCTTTAGAGTCTACATTTGTGAATGATGACACTGTACTTGGTGCATATGGTCCTCATACAAGGGAGATGAAAATCAAGAACATGCGATCGTAAGCTGTGTCTAATATGCTTCTTTTTTAAGCTGAGTTCATTATCTTCAGAACCCCATCTTCAAGTTTATCATGTTATATATTTAGAATGCACATTTATGGCAAGAGCAGTTTATTTATTAGTTTCAAGTGTCCTGATTTCAGAGAAGTAACATTTCTTGACATAGGCTGATGATGATGGCAGTGAAAGTGGTGGCAATAATGATGATGATGATTGTGGTGGTATGATGATGATAAGAGTAAAGAATGTTGCAGATGATAATGATTATGCTCATTGTCATGACAATTATAATGATGATGATGATTATGATAATAATAATAATTGTGTTGTGATGATAGTGGTGGTAGTGTAAAGATAGTGGTGGTAGTGTAATGATAGTGGTGGCAGTGTAATGACAGTGGTGGTAGTGTAATGACAATGGTGGTAGTGTAATGATAGTGGTGGTAGTGTAATGATAATGGTGTTAGTGTAATGATAGTGGTGGTAGTGTGATGATAATGGTGTTAGTGTAATGATAGTGGTGGTAGTGTGATGATAATGGTGTTAGTGTAATGATAGTGGTGGTAGTGTGATGATAATGGTGTTAGTGTAATGATAGTGGTGGTAGTGTGATGATAATGGTGTTAGTGTAATGATAGTGGTGGTAGTATGATGATAGTGGTGGTAGTGTAATGATAGTGGTGGTAGTGTGATGATAGTGGTGGTAGTGTGATGATAGTGGTGGTAGTGTGATGATAGTGGTGGTAGTGTGATGATAGTGGTGGTAGTGTGATGATAGTGGTGGTAGTGTGATGATAATGGTGGTAGTGTGATGATAGTGGTGGTAGTGTGATGATAGTGGTGGTAGTATGGTGATGTACATGGAGGTGTATGGCTCAGTTTAAAAAAAAAAAGATAGAGTGAGAAAAGTGGGTAGAAACAAGAATGCCAGAAAGTAGGATAACACATATAAATGAAGAACATACAACGTTCCAGTATTTCAGCAAAAGCCATTTTTTTCCAAGGGCCACAGACAAAAATAACACAGCAGATAAAAACACCAAAAATATATGAAAAATTAAACATTTGGCTTTTTTTTTTTTGTAATCATAAAAAAGATGGGCACAAAATTCACACAAATAGACATAGATAAACATGAAATGGAAGCAGACAATTGGCGAGAAATGAAATAAAGGGAGAATGACAAAGGGTACCATATGGTAAAGAACATGGCGTTATGCCCCAGATGTTTTTATTTGTCTGATAAACTCCAAAAACACTTGCACAACAATTATAAAGGTTGTTATAAAGATTTATTATGCCAGAAACAGAAATAATATTTCTTGACATGTGCTCATGAGGATGATGACGGTGGTGGTAATGATAATGCTGATGTCCAAATGAATAATTTGTCACTATGTGGTAACTGTGAAGCAAGGTTAAAGCCACTTTACACTCCTCATAGAAGTATCACTTTTCCCTGCAAATCTGAGTGCCACTCTGTGATGTGGGCATTGACCATTCTCGGACCACACAAATTCAGGTGCAGTGTCAGCAATTTCCTTGTTGTCACCATTATCATAAACATCACTCTCACTTGAAAAAAAAAAAGTAAATTTCTGCTGTCCATATAATTAGAAACAGCGGTACTATTGTGCAACAGCTGCTCATCATCTCCGAAACAAACACATTTACAGTATCCAGGCATCGTTCTCATTATGTGTAGTGTAACATGGCTATATTTAGTTTGACTTGATTGTTGAATATGCTGCTCCAACAGCCTCCTATTATATCTAATAACTAGGTCAGCCACTTTCAGTGATAGAGCAAGAAAACTTGAGGATAATGCTATGAAAGTTCATCAGTGAATAATCAACAAGTTAACTCGGAGAGAATGCCGTATGAGTAACAAGCCAGTGTGAGATTACTCAAGGAGATTGCTAAAGGGGGTTAAAAGAAGTATCCAGATTTTATGGGTATTCTCCCTTTGTTGAGAGGAGGGATTGTGCTAGAGGAGATTGGTTGATTATTATGACAAAAAGAGACCAAGGCTTTGAAGTTCCTTCAGAAACAGGCAAAAGTGCTTCTCCTGTCACCAAAGAGGTATGGGTTAACATGCTTTCAAAGGTCATGGAACTTAACAGAGATGCTTCTTTCTCAGATCAGTTTCAGAACCTGAAGATAGTCAGATACATACTAATCTGACTTTATATCTGGTAGATAACAGCCAGAATCTCTGAGAGAAATTGTGTAGGCTGTTACAAACCAACCATAACAAACAAATAAACAAATAAAAAAAAACACACACACACACAGATACATGCACGCATGTGCACGCACACACAGATAGAAACACACATGCACGCACATACGCGCACACACACGCACACACACACACCATTTATCTTCTTTCATCCACTATGGACCTTGCAAAGTCCTCTGGGCCCATCCTTAAAACAAAGAAAGTCAACTGGGTCCCAGAATGATGCACCAGCTGAGCCCCCTTGATAAGGCAATAATAACAACCAATCAATCCAATGTGTCAGCATCATTTTAAATTTTGGAAAAAAAACCCAAACAATCAGTCAAATTTGAAAGCATCATTATCAGTCACAAGAACCAGCCAGTCTGATCTGATAGCACCACTATATGAAGATTATTTTGTTCATGGGGGCCCCCTGGGAACAACTGTGTTAAGAGCACACTTATCTTAACATAGTGTTTGTGAGACAGGGAACATAGATCTGTTTGCTTAAAAACTCTGACCTACTTCTGTAGCCCAGAAACTTGTAGCAATCAACACAAATTCAGGTGCAGTGTCAGCAATTTCCTTGTTGTCACCATTATCATAAACATCACTCTCACTTGAAAAAAAAAAAGTAAATTTCTGCTGTCCATATAATTAGAAACAGCGGTACTATTGTGCAACAGCTGCTCATCATCTCCGAAACAAACACATTTACAGTATCCAGGCATCGTTCTCATTATGTATAGTGTAACATGGCTATATTTAGTTTGACTTGGTTGTTGAATATGCTGCTCCAACAGCCTCCTATTATATCTAATAACTAGGTCAGCCACTTTCAGTGATAGAGCAAGAAAACTTGAGGATAATGCTATGAAAGTTCATCAGTGAATAATCAACAAGTTAACTCGGAGAGAATGCCGTATGAGTAACAAGCCAGTGTGAGATTACTCAAGGAGATTGCTAAAGGGAGTTAAAAGAAGTATCCAGATTTTATGGGTATTCTCCCTTTGGTGAGAGGAGGGATTGTGCTAGAGGAGATTGGTTGATTATTATGACAAAAACAGACCAAGGCCTTGAAGTTCCTTCAGAAACAGGCAAAAGTGCTTCTCCTGTCACCAAAGAGGTATGGGTTAACATGCTTTCAAAGGTCATGGAACTTAACAGAGATGCTTCTTTCTCAGATCAGTTTCAGAACCTGAAGATAGTCAGATACATACTAATCTGACTTTATGTCTGGTAGATAACAGCCAGAATCTCTGAGAGAAATTGTGTAGGCTGTTACAAACCAACCATAACAAACAAATAAACAAATTAAAAAAAAAACACACACACACAGATACATGCATGCATGCGCACGCACACACAGATAGAAACACACATGCACGCACACACGTGCATGCACACACACCATTCATCTTCTTTCATCCACTATGGACCTTGCAAAGTCCTCTGGGCCCGTCCTTAAAACAAAGAAAGCCAACTGGAATGATGAACCAGCTGAAAACCCTTGATAAGGCAACAATAACAAGCAATCAATCCAATGTGTCAGCATCATTTTAAATTTTGGAAAAAAAACCCAAACAATCAGTCAAATTTGAAAGCATCATTATCAGTCACAAGAACCAGCCAGTCTGATCTGATAGCACCATTATATGAAGATTATTTTGTTCATGGGGGCCCCCTGGGAACAACTGTGTTAAGAGCACACTTATCTTAACATAGTGTTTGTGAAAAAACATCAGATCTGTTTGCTTAAAAACTCTGACCTACTTCTGTAGCCCAGAAACTTGTAGCAATCAACACCAATTGTAATTGTAATTGTTATTGTTGTAAAATGTAATGTCAGGTTGGTGGATGGATAGGGACATGGAGATCTCTGGCGGGGATGAGGGAAGTCTGGTGTGAAACCAATGAATCCAGGACGTGACAAGCCTATGGGTCTTTACAACAATGGCTATCAGAATGATGTAAATAAAACAGAGCCAGCAGACTATAGGTGGCAGGGAATGGATATCGCTGAAGCACTCATCAGTCTCCTCATCTCAAAGTCAGAGTGTCTTTGTGGAACTGTCTCAAAACCATCTGACATGGAGAAGGAACTTACGTACAGCCACCAGAGGCTGGAAAACAAAGTTTTGGCCAGGCCGGCCTACATCACTGTCTTCATGGCAGTCCGAGCAAGACCACAGTCTGCCCTAGCAAGGAAAGGTGCTGAAGTCGGAGGTACCCAGCCAAAAGGCGCATTGCAAAAATCAGGGTAACATGCATTATCGCTAATGCGAACGAAGAAGAAGAAGAAGAAGTTCATGGGGAAATTTTCATCTTTTAAATATAATTTACTTTTTTAATCAGTGCTGAATAAATGTTGTTTCTTTGGCATCATCTTGCTGTCATTATTTCTATTATTTTTTGTATATCCAACTCTGATTAATGGCTCTGTCTATCCTCTCAGGGAGTGTGTGAAAACAATGGGAGAGGGGGAGTTTCAGAAGGCATACAACTACCTGAAAAAGGCCCGCAGTTCACAGGGAGGGAAAGAGAAAAACGAGAAGGAGATTATGGAAGGACTGAGGAAATACGTGAAAAATCCTGCAGACTGCTTCCTGGTTGACCAGCTTCTGTTTTTGGAAGAGCAGGCTAAGATAAGCCAATGAGTTCAGCTTTTTGTTGTGGCTAAGATAAGAGGAACAATCACGGATCAGTTAATATTTTTGTATGAGTTCAGCTTTTTGTTGTGGCCAAGATAAGAGGAACAATTATGGATCAGTTAATATTTTTGTATGAGTTCAGCTTTTTGTTGTGGCCAAGATAAGAGGAACAATCACGGATCAGTTAATATTTTTGTATGAGTTCAGCTTTTTTATTTGTTTAGTCTTAAACTAGAGGAACAGTGGTAGCTTAGTTTATGTTTTTGTATGATTTCAGGTTTTTTTTTTGTCCTAAACTAGAGGAACAATTGTAGATCAGTTAATATTTTTGTATAAATTCAGTTTCTCTTTTTACCCTAAACTAGGTGTAAAATCATAAGCAGTTGTTGTTTTTGTATAATTCATTTCATTTTTTCTTAAATTACAGGAACAGTCACAAAACAGTTAATAATTTTGTATAAATTGATTTTTATTTATTCCATAAACTAGAAGAACAAACATATCAGTTAAAGTTTTTGTGTAATTTCAGCATTTGTTTTTGTTTTCTAGTTATTCCTTGAACTAGCGGAACATTCATAAATCATTTCTGTTTTTTGTGTGAGCTCTGATGTTTTTTCTTTTACACCAGAGCAGATGAACAGTCATGGATTTAAGGTTTTTTTCATATCAGTTAAAGTTTTTGTGTAATTTCAGCATTTGTTTTTGTTTTCTAGTTATTCCTTGAGCTAGCAGAACATTCATAAATCATTTCTGTTTTTTGTGTGAGCTCTGATGTTTTTTAGTTTTTTCTTTTACACCAGAGCAGATGAACAGTCATGGATTTAAGGTTTTATCATTTCATCTTTATAATATTTCTGGGTTCTAGAACAATAACCAAAGATCAATTACTGCTTTCACGTGCTTTTACTGTTGTTAGTTGTCTGGCTGATCCTTCTTTCTGGGGAAAGAATGTATGTTTTGAGGACACATCATTGTTGTATTCTGTTTTTCATGTTAATCTCTTCTTCCCTCCCCAAAATTTCCTCCCAAGAAATACTTGGATGCACAAAGTTTTCTTGATACATTCTGTTTTTCCATTGCAGCTGAGGCTGACTTGCCATTCCTGCATAAACAAACTTGAACTAAGGATTGTGGGAGATATATAAAATAGAGCTTAAGATTCCTGAAGTGTGTTTGGGTGAAACAACTGAACTGATTGATTGAACTTTATGAAATTGAACTAATCTAATCTTTTTGGTCTAGAAAAGACTTCATCGTGTTCTTTTAGGATTTTTGTAGCGTTATATTTATCAGATCACATAATTCATTATTATGTGAACTTTTTAAAAAGTGCGCTTCAAGGTTAATGAGGTCACCAGCAGCAAGCATTAGAACATTCTCAGTTTGTGGCATAACTAATAATGTCACCATGGCCTCAGTGGGCTGGCGGTTTGTGTGCTTCACTTACAACATGGTCCCGGTTGTTTTTGTGATAGGTTCTTTTTTTTTTAATTCATCTTTTTTTTCTGTAATGAGGGCAGATTTTTAAAAAAAAAAGATTTAGTATAGTGTAAATTAAAGGGCTTTTCCATTCTATGCAAAAAAAAAGAAAAAAATGAAAGATGAATGTCTCATACTTTAGAGAGTTTGAAAGTGAATGATTCACATGAATTGTTCTTGTGAGTACTTTGGTTTTTTTTTTTTTGTGAATCGGATTGTACTGGTTGAAATTTTATGAGACTGGAGAAACGAAATGCTCTAGAATGTGATGTCTCTTCTACATTTAATTTGTTCACTTAGTATTGTGAGTCGGATGTACTTGTAATAGCAAAACACTAAAAATTATAATTCATTGAAAATATTGAGACATGGGCTTGAATGAGTGCAAATGTCATGAGAAAATCGCACAGATAGAAAAACTTGGCAGCACTTTAGAGAATAATTGTAATAATTTATTATTGTGAATCAGATGTTTATATTTTAATCTCAAATTTTTTTTTGTGAAAATTGGTTCATGGATTTTGAATTATGGGCATTTATTGATTTTTTTATTTTTTATTATTTATTTAATTTGTTGTTATTTATTATTTATTCATTAATTTAAAAAAAAAGTTTTATAACACTGTTATTTACAGTGTATGCTTTCAGCTGACAGTATGTCTCACCTTGTGATAGATATTCCCTAGCACTCTGTATACCTGGGAAGTGCCAACTGAAAAAGACATGGACATTTCTCTGCATGACTTACTTGGTAACAGTGTGAAAACCTCTGAAGCACAGGGGTCAGGAAAAAACATTCCAGTTTTTCCAGGTTTTAGAACCATTCCATTCTTTATCTCAGTTTCATCTCACCAGTTTTACATTTTTGAATGCATCAGAACTGAATGACCAATATTTATGTTGTATTTCTGTGATTTGTCCAGTCTTAGGGCCTTAAGAAAAGTTGGAGATGACTATTTTTCAGGTGTAATTCTTCCTTGGCAGAGAACAAAGATAACTGTGCAGAGAAACTGCTCCAGAGTTGTCCTAAATCATATCACTTCTAACTGGTTTGTCTTATTATAAGCAATTCAGGCTTTTGTGTTTAACACTATGGTAATGTACAGTTGTGTTGATGCAGTCACAAACATTTTAGGTCTTATGAGGTCATTGTTGATAGTGACTGGTGCTGTTTGGGAAAAACTGTGTTTAAATTATGATAAGGTTTGAGTTTTTTTTCTGTGGCTGGGGAGGGGGAGAGAATGTGAGAGCACAAAATTTAAAATATCAGCCCATATACTTCATGATGGGAAAGCAGTCTTATGGTAATCCTTAAATCTTAGTGCTTCCTAGCAGTCACTTGAGAACTAATAAATCATTGTTTGTGACATTTTAGTGACAGCTTTTGGTAGTTTCATCAGTAGAAGTTCGTGCCATTTATGTATATGTAAACCCTAGCATTAGCAGGCAACAACACTTCATTATCTTCACAGAACTTGTGCCACCTTTTCCTAATCATTTTCTTTAAAGTGTTGTAATATAAAATGTTATACACACCATAGCAAGTGCTTGTCATTTTTTGTAGTTTATTCAACATATACATGATGTCCCAGGCAGTTTTAAACTGGCCCTAACATATTAGTACCAGAATCAGCTATCAGTATTCACTGGCAAATTTTATTTTTCTTTATGTGTGCCACATCATTCCATTTTCTTATTTTGATTTCATTGAAATGATGTAATAGTTATGTAATTCCAGTGAAAGTATTGTTATGGTTAATTTTGATTTTTAAAAACTTGATGAGGTGAGAGTCAACAATGAAAGATATCTTGAAATGCGTGCTTGGATATGCAGGCTTATTACTGCCTGACCGAGTGATTATATTTGTATGTTTGTGCGTAGATTAATTATATGCAAGCATTAAATTTGTAATGATGTACTTTACTGGTTCATTGAGCTGAAGCTGCTGGCATTCTTCCAGAGCTGAATGTAATGACCTGCTTGTGTTGTGAAGTTGTCATGTGGATCCCTGTACAGGATTATCCAGAACTGTGCTGCAGTGACATGTTTATTTTCATGGTGAGTCCGTAGGCATATGTGGAGTATAGGCATGTGTGGAGTATAGGCATGTGTGGAGTATAGGCATATGTGGAGTATAGGCATATGTGGAGTATAGGCATATGTGGAGTATAGGCATATGTGGAGTATAGGCATATGTGGAGTATAGGCATATGTGGAGTATAGGCATATGTGGAGTATAGGCATATGTGGAGTATAGGCATATGTGGAGTATAGGCATATGTGGAGTATAGGCATGTGTGGAGTATAGGCATGTGTGGAGTATAGGCATGTGTGGAGTATAGGGTACACTAGTGGTTCTCAGTGTTTTTTTTTTCTCCATGCTCTTTTCATCTTGTGTGTGTGTCTCTCTCCTCTCTCTCTCACACACACACAGACAGAGGGAGATTGTCTGACTCAAAAGATGCATTCCAAATAATACACATATAATGTTCCAGCAGTTGGAGTCTGTCAGTCAGTAGTCCCACTCATAATAATGTTCCAGAAGTTGGAGTCTGTCAGTCAGTAGTCCCACTCATAATAATGTTCCAGAAGTTGGAATCTGTCAGTCAGTAGTCCAACTCATAATAATGTTCCAGCAGTTGGAGTCTATCAGTCAGTAGTCCAACTCATAATAATGTTCCAGAAGTTGGAGTCTGTCAGTCAGTAGTCCAACTCATAATAATGTTCCAGAAGTTGGAATCTGTCAGTCAGTAGTCCCACTCATAATAATGTTCCAGAAGTTGGAGTCTGTCAGTCAGTGGTCCCACTTCAGCCTGAAGTTCTTCCTTGGTGGGGATGGGTGCAGTCCTCACTGACTGAGAACCACTGGGGTTCATAAACATGAGTAGAGCTGCAGCATTTTGTGTTTTGAGAGGATCTGAGTTTGTTTATGGGTTTGCTTGTTCTTTGTTGGAAGATTGTTGTTTGTTTGTTGTGTTCATCATGTTTGTTTGTTGTTTTTTTTTTCTTTTGCTTGGATAATCAATTTTAATGACTTTTTATGACATAATTTCAAGAGAGAAATGTTGAACCTAGTGGTGCCAGGAAAAGGAGATGAACCAGAAAAAAAAAGAAGCAACAAAAACTGCACAAAATAGAGGAGCAGTCACCAACTGATACCTGTTGAATGAATGAACAGTTTATTTCTTTGTACATGTCATGTCCAGTAGATTCACTCTTTCCTTGTAGTTATTTTCCTGCTGTTTTTTTTTGGCTGGAATGATTTTTATTTTGTGGGGGGTGGGGGGTTATTACTTGCACAGTAAATATGCTGGTAAATATGTTTTTTTTTTTACCTTAATATTTCTTACCCTCATGTGATGTGATCAGGTGTAGGCTAGCTTAATAAAAGTAGTTCAGGTCATTTTTCATTTTTTTTTTTTTCTCCTTTGCTTTATGCACAGACCAGATACAGAAGGAATTGTTCTGATTATAAAGTGTTACATAGGTCAGGTTTTACGTAATACTCTGTTTTGTAGTTATAGAAAAAAAAAATGTTGGGGTTTGCCTGATAATGTGAGTGTGTGTGTGTGTGTCTCTCTCTCTCTCTCTCTTTCTTTCTCTCTCTCTCTCTCTTTCTCTCTCTCTCTCTCTCTTTCTCTCTCTTTCTCTTTCTCTTTCTCTCTCTCTCTCTCTCTCTCTCTCTCTCTCTCTTTCTCTCTCTGATATATTTCAACAAAAGACCTGGCTATAGATGTTGCAGAGATTCTTTGTCAAATTTTTAAAAATTTTGCAGACTGATGACAGCAACAGTTCAATAATAATAATATGCTAACAAACCAAAAGTTGCCTCGTGTGATCATGGTATCACAGTAGGAAAAAGTTACAGCCCATGCGAGGTCTGCAGAAAGGAAAACTGTTATAGCTTTGTAAAGGAACTTCATCTTACATCTTACATCCTTCTTGTGCCATTAAGTGTCACACAGGCCTCACATGGTAGTTTGCCAAGTTTTCCTGTTTTTGGCAAGTTTTTCTACCTCGTAAAGGGATTTTATGCTACTAATTTGTCCTATCTTAACAATGTCCTCTTTAGAGCTTCAGGTAGTCTTCCTCTTTTTATTTGCCCTGTTGTGTTCCGCTTGATAGCTTGTTTTGGGATTCTCTTTCTTTTCAACGCGTGACCGACATATGTCCATCTCCTTTTTTTTTATCACCCATGAGAGAGGTTGTTGTTCATTCATCTGCCTTATGTTTGTGTTGTTCTTTAATTCATTAATTATTGCGTCACTAAAGTTGCCTTTTTAGTATTTTAACAATGATTCTTTTTTCCGTTTTGAAGGGACCTTTTCTTCTGTCCAAACTTTATTAAACATTCTTTGCAGTTGGCTCATGTTGTCACTGTTAATAGCTTTTAACATTTCAGCTGTTATTTCATCTTCACCTGTAGCTTTGTTGTTAGCCATTAGATTCACTGCTGTTTCAATTTCGTTCATTGTAATTTCATCTAGGTTGACATTTAGTTGTGGGATTGGTAATTCGGCTTCAATATCAGTTCTTTTAGACTTGGCTGATTAAGTGTTTCTTGGAAGTTTTTGGCCCATCTTTGTTTTTGATTTTTACTTGATGTTGACAGGGTGCCAGTTTTGCTAAAGATTGGTCTTTCTTTGGATGTAATAGTACCTGTTTGCCTCTTTTGTATGTTGTACAGAGTTTTGCTGTCTCCTGTTTTTGCTGCTTTCTCTGCTTCTTTCACCATATTGTCTTCTACAAGTGGTGATTGATAAGTTCTTGGCATAAGGTACAACGGATTATTTGTGGACAACTTTTTTGGGGTTATTTCTCAACATAGTCCCCTTGCAAGTTTATGCACTTAGTCCAGTGATCCTGGAGCATATTGATCCCTTCTTTGTAAAAGTCAGCATCTTGTGCCAGTATAAAGTGGTCTACAGCATGAATAATGTCAATATCTGAAGCAAATTTGCAACCACTGAGCTCTTTTTTGAGTTTGGTAAACAGGTAATAGTCCGAAGGGGCCAAATCTGGGGAATAAGGAGGATGTTCAAGAAGCTGAAAGCCACATTGCATGAATAGCAGCCATTGCCACCACCAACTTGTGAACTGGAGCATTGTCTTGCTGAAAGATGACTCCTCTCGTCAGTTTCCCTCAACACTTTTCCTTCATTTTAACCTGCAGTTGCTTCACAAGATTAGCATAATAGGCCCCGGTGACCGTTCTGCCCTTATGAAGATAGTCTACCAGTAGCACACTTTCTGAATCCCAAAAGATGGAAGACATCACTTTGCCTGCAGACAGAGCTTGTTGCGAGTTTCTATAACAATTCCTTCTTTCCCTGGGTCTCTGGATAAGGTTGTCAGCCTTACGCCCAGCTCCCATACATGATAGATCAGGTGACATCCCACTGAATTTTGCCTGCCGGCAAGAGCGTTAAAAAACGCCCACTATCTTTGAGACTTCAGGATAGAGCATTTTTTAAAAGAACTGTAACAGGTCTCGAGT
This sequence comes from Achatina immaculata, assembly GCA_009760885.1. NCBI lineage: Eukaryota > Metazoa > Mollusca > Gastropoda > Stylommatophora > Achatinidae > Lissachatina > Lissachatina immaculata. The sequence goes on along the minus strand of CM019716.1, from coordinate 66,815,240 downwards.
AAGTGACATCAGCAGTTCTTGCAGGCTGGTTTTTCATATAGTAGACATTACATTTATACAACACAGCTAGGGAACCATACAAAGGCTGGCTGCAGACTATGAGAAATGGAGAGAATCTGTAGCTTCTCCATAAGACACCATGATGTGTACCGGGTAGTGATTGTTTAATCAGTCGCTGACCAAGGACACAGATGGATGGATGGATTACTAAACTCCAGAGCTTTTTTCTAACAAAATATTCATTGTGACAGTTTTTTTTGCTCTTCCCTGTAAGAATTACTCATTATCTTCCTTTACATTCAAGTTTGTGAATAATAAATTGTAGTACTTCAGCTTGTCTCTTCTTTTATATTAGCATATCCTCACAGTACTTAACATTGGTTTCCGTGTGCTAAAATTTATCATCTTTCAGACATCCATTTTCTAAATACTAAATCTTCATAGCTGATACCATCCATTTTTTAAAATGCCAATTATTCTTAGTTGATACCGTCCGCCCATCCGAATTATAACTGCACCCTCCATATTTTTTAATCCTCGGTGTTTAATGCCAGTTGTGTCCGTTTTTCAGCAATTTAAATTCTTGACTCTGCTGTCCACTTTTTTAAGTGTCGAGTCTCAGTATTCATTCCTTCCAGATTAATGAATATTCATTAATCTGCATGTTTATTTGTTTCATGGCTGACACTTTTAGAGTGTGATAAAATTTTATACAAACTGTTGTTCATGTTTCTTTTAGAACAGATTATGTTTTTTAACAGTATTTTTAAAATTCAGATAAACATGATAATCTTCCTTGCAAGTTCTTTTTATAAACACTTACAGTATGAATTGTCATATTTTATAATAGTGTGAATTGTCATATTTTATAATAGTGTGAATTGTCATATTTTATAATTGTGTGAATTGTCATATTTTATAATTGTGTAAAATGTCATATATTTTATCATTTTCATATATTTTTATACTTTAAACAAGATCAGTATCTGTGATTCTGCTTTGATGTGATTACTTTGTCATGTAAAAGTGTTTCATTTAGATGTGCTGTCATCACCAAAATATGACATTTATGACAGCATATGGCCACCATGATTCAGCAGTTTATGGCCAGATTTTTTTTTCCTCGCTGTTGATATCACACATTCAGTCCTAAATAGACCAGCTTATGTTTGACTGTTCAGGTCCAGTAAGATCTCACTTCCTTTTTTTGTTAGTTTAAATGTGGGGGAAAAAAACCCAGAGATTCTGTCTTCACTGGCTAGCAGAACAGGACTTGAAATTAGCAAGAAAAAAAACAAACATAATGTAACTTCCCATTAATCAAGGAGGAAAAACATATGTAGAAGGAACAACTGTTGAAGAATACACCAGTTTCCATACCTCGGCAGCTACATAGACCAGGTTGGTGACACCAGAAAGGAAGTTGAATTAGAATTGCCAAAGTGGCATTGACCTTCAAGAATCTTGAAAACATATGGCACTCAAAAATTATAAGCACAAAAACCAAGTTAAAATTATTCAATTCAAATGTAATATCCATCTTCATTTATGCGTGCGAAAACTGAAAAACAACTAAAGAAAAAGACATAAAATTAGACTCTTTTGAAAACAAATGCCTCAGGAAAATACTTGGTTTAAAGTGGAATGAATTAAAGAATAATGCAAAGATAAGGCAGATGAGCGAACAGCTTGTCTCATGGGTGATCAGAAAAAGAAGATGGACATATGTCAGTCACATGGTGAGAAGAAACAGTCAGAGAATCCCAAAAACAAGCTATCAAGTGGAACACAACAGGCTGAAGAAAAAGATGTCGACCACGTGAAACTCTAAAGAGGACATTATTAAGAGAGGCCAAATTAATAGGCATAAAATCCCTTGATAAGGTTGAAAAGCTCGCTGAAAACAGGAAAACTTGACAAACTATAAGCAAACCCTATGTGATGTTTAACGGCACGGGAAGGATGTACAGTGTAAGAATTTATACACCGAAGAATAGAACATGATGTGGCAGACAAATGAGTTGAAAACAATACATCTGAAAACTTTTATATGCATTTGTTGTACTGTTATCAGACATACTGAATATATGTGCACTTTTTGCTTGCATTATTGAATTCCTGATCTGATTTATGAATTTATGAATGTCGGATCTAACTTTCCTGTTATTGAATATCTCACTTAATGCTGTTTATTTTGGAATTCCTGATTTTCATGTATCCTTATTTTGTAATCACAGAATTGCTCACATTTTATTATTATTGGTATTATTATTACTTTTACTGCTGAAGTTGTGGCCTTATTTGCTGAATTCAACACCTGGCTCGTCAAGTTACTGAATTCATCACCCATTTGTTGAATTTCTCATCCATTTCTGTCAGTTAAGATATTTATCAATAACCCACTTTGTATCTTTGAAATCTCACCAGCTTTATAACGTTGAATTTTTCATATTATTTATCATTTACAATAATCCATAGTAATGCTAGTGCTGTATTGAGTGATTTATAGTGTTCATTATATATGAGTGGTACAACCCGTCACGGTTTGGCTGGATTAAATACAACTCATTCTCTAAATAAGGAAATCATTTCGCCATCAACAATATTTCAAACATTATGGAAGGAATGCAAACGTAGATGCAGAGTTGGCATTATTAGAACTCTCCTACACTGATTTGAAAGAAAAAAAAAGGTTGGATGTAATGTTTTCTTTATTAATAAATTTAGAGTTAAAACCGAAATTCCGTACTGAAAATTTAAATAAAGCACTAAGGATTTCACAACTTACATCTTACATCCTTCCCATGCCATTAAACATCACAAAGTGTAGTTTGCCAAGTTTTCCTGTTTTCAGCATGTTTTTCCAACCTCATCAAGGGATTTTATGCCTACTAATTTGGCCTCTCTTTAACAATGTCCTCTCTAGAGTTTCACAACTACACCCCATAAATTGAAATAGAAAATTGACAAAAAAATAAGACCTTGGAAGTTGAAACTGAACAGGAACATTTATAAAACTGGATCTAATGAGATTAAATTTTTGCTGAAATATGATATTCTAGCAAGTAAGATTAAACCTTTTTTTTTTTTTTTTGACATTCAAAGCCAAACTAAATTTTCATCACAGACCAAGGTAGTCCCCTTCTTTGGAAGATGGTTCCAGATGATGGTGATATTTATAAGCCACCGTGTCCAACATTCTGTGCATAAAATTCATTACTGCCCATCTTTGGTGTGTTATAATTTTTTTCAAACATTTTTGGTTTGATGTATATGAAAAACACTGGTTCTTAATTGGAAAAAAATCACACTATTTTATAACAAGACCAATTAATCTATCGATATTTTATGTAGCGGTTTAAACATTCATAAATCTGCACAAAGATAATAAAGAGTCACTTAACCGAAGTCGAGAATTTTTTTTTTAAACAATAATTTGTGTAATGTGATTTGCATAATCCATCATTATGTAAGCTGAGTAACACAGCAGTCAGATCACTGGCCTCACAGGCTGAAAATAAATTGTAACATGGCTTATGATTGGTTCCTGTCTTCAGTACTTCTTCTAGGTCATGCTAAGTTTGGAACCATGTTGGCAGGCTGGAGTTCACAAATTTCTCAGTAGCTTTATTTGTAGATGTAGATGGTTTCCAGGTTTTCTTCTGTGGGTCTGCACATGTTGGGTGCACTTGGAATATAAGCTCTTAGAGAAGTGGTTCACAATCTTAGTTTATATAAATGCTGAAAATTGTTACTTTACTACCATGTCATGGGGGCATAGCAAATTATAATTGACATCAAGGGGTCTTCAGTCTGAAGAAAGTTGGGAACCACTTCTCTAGAGCCTGTTCTCCACTCTTTAAGGTACATTTGTTTGTGAGAGATATCTTCAGTTAGTTTATTGTTCAGTAGAATAAGACATAAGAGAAGTTAACTCTGGAAATTGATACTGAGAAATTGCCATAAAGAGCCACATTTTCTAGTTTCAGTACTGTCTTGATAAAAAGAGACACAGGAGATCATATCTTGCTTCTTATCTACTTCTTCTTTAGACCCATCCCCATAGTAACTAAGTAAAAGCAGTGTATCTCTATTTATAGTCAGTCTTCACGATTTGCCTTTGCATGTTTCCTCAAACTTTCTAGAACTCCCAATTATTTTTTCTCTGCATTTCTTGAGAGACCTACAGGAGAGCTTTTAGGGAGGCAAAGTTCCACAAGAGATATGCAAATGACTGACTGAGTTGACACTAAACTGATGTAGAAGCACTGGCACTGTGTCAGCTGGGGAGTAAGATTATGACTGCTTGCTAGGTGACCTTGAATGGGCCTAAAAAAAAAAAAACAGGTTATCAGCAGGCTCCACCACCATGAGGATCATGTCAGGCCCTACTCTGTTAGCCAGACAGAATGAGAAAATCAGTGTTAACTGAGAGCACCATAAGGAAGCTGGAAAGGGCCTTGGTTTGCCGGCCCTGATAACTGCCATCATTACTGGGAGCACCATAAGGAAGATGGAAAGGACCTTGGTTTGCCGGCCCTGATAACTGCCATCATTACTGGGAGCACCATAAGGAAGATGGAAAGGACCTTGGTTTGCCGGCCCTGATAACTGCCATCATTACTGGGAGCATCATGCGGAAGCTGGAAAGGGCATTGGTTTGCCGGCCCTGATAACTGCCATCATTACTGGGAGCACCATAAGGAAGCTGGAAAGGGCCTTGGTTTGCTGGCCCTGATAACTGCCATCATTACTGGGAGCACCATAAGGAAGATGGAAAGGGCCTTGGTTTGCTGGCCCTGATAACTGCCATCATTACTGGGAGCACCATAAGGAAGATGGAAAGGGCCTTGGTTTGCCGGCCCTGATAACTGCCATCATTACTGGGAGCACCATAAGGAAGCTGGAAAGGACCTTGGTTTGCCAGCCCTGATAACCGTGCCATCTTTCCAGCATAGTCATCTTTTGCTTCTCTTTTGAATGTTAAAATGACCAGTATATTATACCTTCTGGCCCCCCTCCCTAATTACACAGATTCTAGGCCTATTTTTTTTTTTATTCTGGACCCCCTTTTTAGCCCAAGAACAGCTGTGGATCCCCTTTTTTAGCCCAAGAACAGCTGTGGATCCCATTTCTAACCCCAGATCAGCTGTGGACCCTTCAATAAAAACATAACAACAACTATAACCTTGACCATGCTAAGATTTTTTTTCATCAAGCCACTCCCTACACTGGTCCATGGGCCTTCAAAACATCTTTCTATGGCCTCTCTTTGGGTCATGGATCCAAGTTAACCCCCCCCCCCCCCACAATACAGTTATCCCACATTTTCACACAAATCTCAGCACCCCCTCCTTGTCACACATCTGTAAGCAGTAAGATGAACAAAGTATCGTAAAACAACAAAAAAAGTTTTATCATTGCTCATATAAATGACATACAAACAAAACAATGGACAAGAAAAGTGACAGTCATTTATCACTGAACATGCTCATATTCTTAGACATATCACAGTTTGTGATCGGTTTACATTCACTTATAAAAGGAAAACAAAAATGTCCAAATTGTACGCTGTCAGATGATATGGTTTAGCTTCATGCAAAATATTACCCACGCTCTCACAACATGCACACAAGACACACGCTCCAAATTTGTCTGTGCTTGGATGGAATGTAACAAGTTACAGCATGTCCAAAGAAAAAGCATTCATGTACAAAGACTTCCCTCATGGACAGAATATCAAAATCTATCTTCAGAAAAATCCTAAGACTTTCACTCACAAGCAGCTTCTGGATCAGAAGAGAGAAATCAGTTTGATGCTTCTGCTCCCCCTGGCATAGCTGGACCAAATTCATAACAGTCCCTGCTGTCCGTGTTTTCTGTTCACTATTATGTCTGAGAAAGAGCTTCAGAAGTACAGAAAGATCTCTACTTATGCTTCATTGATTACACCAAGGCATTCGACAAGGCGAAACATAATGAAATTATTAAAATGCTTGAAGACATCAATATAGACAGCAAAGACCTGAGGATTGCAAAACATCTATGCCGGCAGCAAGAAGCAGCAATTCGAGTTGAAAATAAAACTAGAAAATATAAACCAATACAACAAGGGCTGTGACAAGGACGTGTACTATCACCAGACTTTTTTTCTCTGTACAGCGAGAATATTCTAAGAACGATCATCAGAGAACATGGCATAAAAATTGGAGGATACAATATTAACAACCTTCAGTATGCTGATGACACAGTACTGATAGCTGAGGACCAACAAAATATTCAAAATCTCTTGGATAAAGTAGCCAAAGAAAGTGAACAGAAAGGCCTTACTTCGAACATCAAAAAGACAGAGACTATGGTTATATCTAAGAAACAGAATCCACCAAAATGCAGTGTAAAATTAAATGGAACTATTCTAAAGCAGGTGCAGAAATTCAAATACCTTGGAGCAGTAATAACTTCAGATGGGAAATGCACAACAGAAATTAGGAACAGAATAGGCCAAGCAAAGACTGCATTTCAGAGAATGAGAAACATATTAACCAACACATCCTTATCAATGAATGTTAAAAAACAAGTCCTAAAATGCTATATTGAACCTATCTTGTTATATGGAAGTGAATCAAGGACAATAGGCAGGTCTGCACAAAAATCATTGGAAGCAGCAGAAATGTGGTTTATTAGAAGAATGTTGCAAATCCCCTGGACAGCAAAAATAACTAATTAAGAATGTTTGAGAAGAGCTGGAGATAAAAAAAAATCTTGTAAAAAAAAATAAGAGAGGAACAGTGTACTTTCATAGGACATGCAATGAGAAGATGGGGCATTGAAAATATTACAACAACAGGAAAAATAGAGGGAAGAAGAGCCAGGGGAAGACCAAGAGAAATGATACTGGACAGTTTGATGAGATGGTGTGAGAGGAGATCACCAACTGAGCTGATAGCTTACATGAAGGATTGTATACTCTGGGGAAGTATAATAGCCAATGCCAGTTGGCACGACACCTGATGATGGTTATGTTTTCATGTGTGTAAAACACATAAGCTGTCTGTGTTTTCTCCTCATATCAGTCTTATCTCATCTTTTCCAGGAATTCAGTTCATTTCTTCTTTCTCATCTCTGGCCTTCAATTTATCTCTTCACCGCTCCCATGGATCCAGTTTATCTGTTTCCTCATCACTTCCATGGACCCAGTTTATCTGTTTCCTCATCACTGACTTGGATTGTTTATTTTTGTTTCCTCATCACTTCCTTGGATCAAGTTTATCTTTACTCATCTGATTAATTCAGTTTATCTACTCTTATCTTTATCTTGGATTCTGTTTATCTTCTCTCATGTTTCTACAGAACTTTGTTTATATCCCCATATACTTGTATTAGATACAATTTATCTCCTTGCCTGTCTTGGATTCAGTTTCATTCTTTCATATCTCCTCTCACCTCTGTCTTGGACTCTTATTAAGAGTGGTACCTGACAGGACACTCATTATAAGAAAACTAATCATAGGTTGTATGCATAATTAATCACACAATGACCAAGTTCCAGACAAATCACAAATGATGTGTACAAAGAAAAAATGGTAAAAAAAAAACTGTGTTCAAATGACATATTTTACAAAACCACTAAGACATCCAAAGCAAAGATAAAATTCTTGAAAGCTAGAAGAAGTTGGGAACTTTAAAACATAACATCAAAAGGATCTGTAGGCAAGGCTTTCACTGTTTGAAAATAAAGTTAATTCACTTGACATCCCTGTACCTTAACAGGTGCATATCACACTCTTGTTACTAGTTCTCCATGCACTACAAAACATATTGGTTAACTCTGGCAAATGTTGGATAGCCAAGCATATACAACTTGCTGTGGCAGAATATGAAAAGTTGCTGTGTTTAGTTATGGAACAAGATTAGCCCCACGAAACAATCTTCTCAGAAAGTTCCGCTGTGGTTCAGATCTGCTTCGAAACTGTCCTCTCTTACACGCAGTGTGTTACTAAATGTGAAACAACAGCTTTCAAAGTCTGACAACAAAATGTGACTCCTTCACAGATACTGAAGCTTTACATATTTTTATATTTTGCTTTTTAATGAAATCCATCATTCAATTTCTTGGAGACTGAATGAAACTCTGGAAGACTTCGGTTCAGGTTATTTAAGTATCATCGTCATCAACAAAATCAGCATCATCATCATCATCGTCATCATCATCAACATCATCATCATCCTGATGTGCGGACAGTGTTGGAGCCTCACCCCAGAACTCAAATGAGCTTATCTTCAGCAGTTTCTCATCAGCCTTGTTGGGAAACCTGGCAATATCATAGACAAACTGTAGCAACCACAAAACCCTTTACAAAACAACAGACACTTTCTATCGTTTTCTTTTGCATCTTGACAAACTATTAGTTAAGTGGCCAATTTGAAAGAAAAAACCCCACTTATCATATGTTCATTTTGTGGTGGTGAGGGTGGTGTGGTTGGAGGGAATAGGCAGATTCACTTGTTCATTTTCACCCGATTTCCATAAAACTGAGAGGCAAGAGCAATGTCTACTGTCATGGTAAAACTGAGAGACAAGAGCTCTGTCTGATGATATGGTAAAATTGAGGGACAAGAGCTCTGTCTGATGATATGGTAAAATTGAGGGACAAGAGCTCTGTCTGATGATATGGTAAAATTGAGGGACAAGAGCTCTGTCTGATGATATGGTAAAATTGAGGGACAAGAGCTCTGTCTGATGATATGGTAAAATTGAGGGACAAGAGCTCTGTCTGATGATATGGTAAAATTGAGGGACAAGAGCTCTGTCTGATGATATGGTAAAATTGAGGGACAAGAGCTCTGTCTGATGATATGGTAAAATTGAGGGACAAGAGCTCTGTCTGATGATATGGTAAAATTGAGGGACAAGAGCTCTGTCTGATGATATGGTAAAACTGAGGGACAAGAGCTCTGTCTACTGCCAAGGTAAAACTGAGGGACAAGAGCTCTGTCTACTGCCAAGGTAAAACTGAGGGACAAGAGCTCTGTCTACTGCCATGGTAAAACTGAGGGACAAGAGCTCTGTCTACTGCCAAGGTAAAACTGAGGGACAAGAGCTCTGTCTGATGATATGGTAAAACTGAGGGACAAGAGCTCTGTCTACTGCCAAGGTAAAACTGAGGGACAAGAGCTCTGTCTACTGCCAAGGTAAAACTGAGAGAAAGAGCTCTGTCTACTGCCAAGGTAAAACTGAGAGACAAGAGCTCTGTCTACTGCCATGGTAAAACTGAGAGACAAGAGCTCTGTCTACTGCCAAGGTAAAACTGAGGGACAAGAGCTCTGTCTACTGCCAAGGTAAAACTGAGAGAAAGAGCTCTGTCTACTGCCAAGGTAAAACTGAGGGACAAGAGCTCTGTCTGATGATATGGTAAAACTGAGAGAAAGAGGTCTGTCTACTGCCAAGGTAAAACTGAGAGAAAGAGCTCTGTCTACTGCCAAGGTAAAGCTGAGAGAAAGAGCTCTGTCTACTGCCAAGGTAAAACTGAGGGACAAGAGCTCTATCTGATGCCATGGTAAAATTGAGCACATACACACCATGCAAGCAGATTATGATGGCTAGTTTAAAGGCTCCAGGGTGAACCTGAGAAACTCTCAGCCACAACAGGGACAACGAAAAGATTTATCTTGTTTTCTAGCTGTAGGATAATATCAACTTATCACTGGAAAAATGAGGGAGCTCCGATTCACTGACTCCACTGATTGTACCACCACCTAGTACAGCTAGCTGCTCCTGAAGAGCACAAGGAAAGTCTGCCAGTTTTCAGGCTGAGTGTATACCAAATTCCAACTTTCATGCAAAAATCCCATTCTTTTTCCCTCTTCACAAACTTAACAATGACATGTACAGAATACTCTAGTGGATCTGGCCTTGTAGCTAGTGGCATCATTCAAAACTGTTAACAACTTATTTTGATAATTTTTTTTTTTTCAAAATCGTGAGAATGTTCACTGAAGAATATTTTTCTTAAAGATTAAAACACAAATTAATTACAACAATTTTTTAACAACTAGTTCAGGCAACTGGAAGCAAACCAGCCAAATATCTCCATTTTGGAGCCAGTTACCCTCACTATTGTCATACTCGTATAAATTCTCCCAACTACGACTGATGAGGCCGGTCAAAATCCCACTCCCTCTGCCTTGAGAATTGTAACGCTACTGACTGCACTACTCCTCTGCTCAAACAAATGTTATAAACTGAATGTTCAACAGAAGAAAGGACAATTTGAAATGGGTGAGACTGAACTGAGTTCAACAAAAGCTGGAGAGTTTTACTGGCTTGAAAAACCTTATGTTGTAAGATCAGTTCCTCTCATACAGTCTGTGTATGTTGTGTAGGTAGAAGAGGACAGAGGGGAGAGAGAGAGTAAAAGTAATTTAAGAGATCTTTTACTATCTTCTCTGCTACAATAAGCATTTATCATTTTTTTACATTTTCTTCATCAAAGTTAAAACATAATATTCTCTTCTATTCTGACTGCCAACTATGGCTTTCTCTCCCCAGCTATTTCAAACCCATTTTTATATAATGGACAGTTTCTGCTTTTCAGCCTTCTATTGCACTGCTACTCTCTTATTCCCTACAAAACTTCTCTTATTCATTAATTCCAATAATTTCATTGTAAATCATTTTCCTTTTCTTCATAACTCATAGTCAGCCTCCCGCAATATATTACCAGAACAAAGAATATATCTAGGCACAAAATTCAAAAGAAGCAACACAGTAAGCGAGGAAATTAAAATCAGAGTACAGATAGGGAACAAAATATACTTCAACTTGCAACACCTGTTAAAATCCAAAATCCTGCCCCTAAACACCAAAATAACAATCTACAAAACTATAATAAGACCGGCCGTCATGTATGGATCAGAAACGTGGAGTACAGCAAGGAAAGAATGAACAACAACTGCAGATCTTTGAGAACAAGATCCTAAGAAGAATCTTTGAGCCAATAAAGGATATCAACAGTGGAGAATGGAGAGCCAGAAAGAACACTTAACTGAATAATTTATTTAAATCCCAAAGAATTATAACTGTCTTGAAACTGAACAGATTACACTGGTTGGGTCACGTGGAAAGAATGGAAGAGAACAGACAAACAAAAAAAATGATGTGAGTACAAGAGATGAAGGAAACAAGACCAAGGGGTAGACCAAGACATAGATGGAAAGACAACATAGAAGAGGATATAAAGAAAATTGTTGTCACCAACTGGAGAGAGAAGATTATAAACAGAGAGGAATGGAGACAAACTTTATCTGCAGCAGTGAGCCTTAGTGGTTCAGAAAGCTAAAGAAGAAGAAGAAGACATCTTATTTTATGTTTATTTGCTTTACACTCGAGCGTTGCTCCACTTTTACTAGATAAAGTTTTACACGATGTCCACCTTTTCCTTCAACCACTTACAGCCACACACCGAGTGTATTCCCAGTGTGCCTTGCTTTGCAGATTGATAATGTTTTCAGAAACAGCTTTTCTCAACATCATGCATCAGGTACTCATCTGTGCTGGCAGACTGACTGGAAGTATTTGATTTCCAATCTACAGCCTTTGAATAAGAATCAGTTCACTAATGACTGTGCTACCTGTGCCATGAATCATTATGTTCTGTTCCTGTTTCTTGACTTTTCTCTATTTTTCCTGTTCATCTTTATAAACACATTATAAACATAAACTAAATTCATAAATATATTATATTCCATGAAGCTTTACACACCATTTTATTTAAAAGACTTTGCTATATATACTAGGGGAAGTATCTAAGTAACTCGCAAATGCCTGTTATAAAAAAACTAAATGCGACAGTAATTTGAAAACTTTTAATTTTTGAACCCACATTATGCCCCTATTTCTCAACGTAATCACCACCAACATTGATATATTTGTCCCATCGTGTAATCAGTGATGCAATACTCATGGTGTAAAAATCGGGAGTCCGATTTCTGAACCATTTTTTTACTTCTGTTTCCACCTCTTCGTCACTCAAGAATCTTCTCCTGCCAAGGTGGTTTTTCAATGGACCAAACAGGTGAAAATCACTTGGTGCTAAGTCAGGACTATAGGGTGGATGTCACTCATCTATCAGCTCTGATAATCTCATTCATACGTTGCACAGTCGCTTCTGTTGCAATCTGAATAGGACAGCCAAGTTGGACTTTGTCAACAATTTCGTTGCATCCCCGAGAAAATTCTTTTACCCAGTTATAAACCGCTTTACATGATAAACACTATTCAGCATAAACTGTAATCATTTCCTTATGAATGTCCTCAGCTGAATGTCCTTTAGCCCACAAAAATTGCACTACACTTCTCTGTTCTTCTTTGGTACACACTAACAGTTGTGTAGCCATTTTTTTTATTGCTTTGCTCATGCGCACGTAACTCCCAGCACCCCCTACATACAACTATTATAAAGTTGGATGATGGTACTATCTAAGGATATATTTAAATACTACCTAATAACTGCCACTGATAAAATGTTTCAGTCTGCGAGTTACTTGGTGACTTCCCCTCGTATATAACTACTGAAGAACTTCTAACAAAAATGTAAGATCATAAAAACTCTCTGGGAATATGTCCTTTATTATGAAATGTATAATAATAATAATTTTCTCTTGTAGCATTCTTTCCACCTTGCTACATATGGTGTCTATTACCCAAAAATGCTTGTAATTCTCTGTTTTCATTTATCACATTTTTCCCTCACAACACTTTCTGTTAATCAAGAAACATCAACAACAGAACACAGCAACTGAAACAACCAAACAAAATGTCTGACATAAATCAAAACACAGACTTTAGAAACAATCATGGCTGAATACAGACATCATGGGTTCTGGGGTAAAAATCAGTGTCTATTATGGCTTCATCTATCACATCATGTCTGGTTCTCCATTTTCTCAGTCAGCTTCTGATAACAGACAACTTCATACTATATGCAGCCATGAGAGTAATACATTTTTCTTTTAAACAGAAAGAAAGCAAATAATGAAAAAGATATAAATACCAGGCTGACGTTGACTGCGGACAGAAATATAAATAATTACAATAATAGCATTACATCACACCAACTCACAGATACTACATTCACAACAGCCTGAATCATCCTTCAGTGACTTTTCTGAAATAGAATTCAGTCTTTCTTCTTGTCTCCTTTTCTTCAGCCCACAACGCATCACATAAACTTAAGAAAAGTTAAACTGTATGTAAAACAAAGTAACATTAAAAAGGCAAATTAGTCTTAACTTTCAACTAAAGGAGGAAACAACAACAGAGAATGCCAAAACTAAATGTAATAAATCATTCACAGTTTTGTTTTTTAATTCGGTTTTGTACTTTTTTGCTTTTTAAAACTTACTTTTATTATTTAGCACTTTTATTATGTAAAACTTATTATTTAAAACTTATTTTTATTATGTAAAACTTACTTTTACTACTTAAAACACCAATTTTTTTTATTTAAGTACTTAATTTGCAATATAGGAACAAATTTATACTTACTATCAATCAGTTTAAATTACTTTGCTATTTAATGAGAAATTTGAAGTTACTTTTCTTATTTAACAAGAAATATTGATTTAACTTCTGTTATTTTTAACAAAACAATAATTACTTTTGATCATTTAACAAAACTGTGAACTCCTGTTTTTTTGCTGTGACTGCTATGATGATGATGATGATGATGATGATGAGCACTGCTTCCTTAAGATGTGGACTGGATTATCATGTTTAACTTGAAGACCTGGAATATATTCTAGAAACAAGTTTCTCAGTAGTCTCCTTTCTGACGGAGGCTTTGGCTACACCCTTCTTTGCAAGGTAGGCTGAGGAAAGACATCGGTCTGAGACTAGCAGCATCACTGAGAGGTGGGGCAGTGTCTTGTCTGAGAGTAGGCCTGGCTGAACCCACAAAGATGTGGTCTCAAGCACTGAAGGCAGTGGACCTTGACAACCAGTACCATCATCCCCTGGTTGTCTCAGCTGTACAAACAATGATTTCACCATTGGCCTCTGAAGATGGCCAATGGTGAAATCATTGCTAGCCTATATGGGGTGGGGAATATCTGCCTACATGGGGAGGGGAATATCTGCCTACATGGAGAGATGACTATCTGCCTATACTGTGAGGTGAATATCTGCCTACATGGAGAGGGAAATATTTGCCTATATGGCAAGAAACATTGTATTACACTGCCCATACATGATTTTCAGTGAACAAAAGCAAAAACAGAATACCACAGCTCAGTCCTACAAATATTTTGTACCAGTCACAAAAGGCAAACGATAAAAAAAATCTTATTAAAATGGTTTACATCAGCTCTTGTTCACTGGTCTCAGCAGTCGAGTCATCGCTAGCACAGCCATCTTTGTTCTTAGAAAGTATCGCGTCAATATTAACTATAGTACAAATAAACAATGTAATGTAACATTTACACTCCATAATATCAATACTCTTTAAACAAAAATACATCAAGACCATCTCTTGCCAATATAAAGTAGGTATGTTTATCATGGAGTGATTATTCAGCAAATAGAAACCTCATTATAATAACTTGGAGCAGAGCTTAATAGTTTTAATTTTTAAAATTGGAAATTTGGCATACACAAAAGTCCAAATAAAAATCTGGACAGGGTATGTAGCTATGAAACAAGGAAAGCTAATACATGATGAAAATGTACTGTAAAAAGGGGCCAAACTAAGAATATCCTTTCAACTTCATAAGCATATAAATGAAAACATTAAAACCCATTTCATAAACAGACTGTGATCACAAAAAAGCACTAGAAACTACCTTCTCTTCTTAGTTATCTCAGAGAACACATGAGCTATAACACTTGTAAAATACATATCCATCACTGTTTAATCTACTTTGATTCAACCATAGTCAATTATATTTGTGACAGATTTTTGTTCATAAATATCTTTGCTATCTACTTTGATTCAACCACAGTCAATCATATTTGTGGCAGATTTTTTTCATAAATATCTTAGCTATCTACTTTGATTCAACCATAGTCAATTATATTTGTGCTATACTGTCCAAAAAAAGAAACGCGTAGCTTATATCAGCTTCATTTTTTATATGTTATGACAAACATTTTTTTTCCCAGGTATCTCAAACCAAACCAAAAATTGTCACCAAGATATCAGGTCCATGATTTAGCGCGAATTTTGCTATTTTCGTGTATAATCAGAACACAGCAGCTGCCCTTGCTAATCACGGATTTTTTTACCATAACTCACGTTGCATTTATGGAAAAGTCGTGAAAATGCAAATGAAACTCTATAAAATGATGAGGTTACGCAAACAAATTCAGTTAATTTTCAAGCAGACAATTATGGCGCGTCTATTGCAAAATTTATGAAACATTGCTATTGGTTGCCTGCTTGTCAAAGTCAGGTTGCCAGGCACTTAAACGTGCAGCAGAGTACCATCAGTCAACTTTGGCACCATTTCTAAGCCACTGGCTCAGATGAAGACCGGCACCACAGTGGATGACCCAGGGTGACAACAGAAGCTGATGACTGCTTTATTCTGCTTCATCACCTCAGAAACAGATTTACAACAGCTTCCTCCAGTGGTCAGTCATTGCTTGCAGTACTCATGTGTGTGATAAAACTGTCCGGAATAGACTGCATGAAGCTGGACTGGTGGCATGACGACCTCACTGAGGTCCTGTCTTAACGAGACACCATCACCAAAATCAACTTGTTTGGGCCAACCAGCATCAGCCCTGGACAACTGACAATCAATGGAGATGTGTCCGGTTTAGTGACGAATCTTCCTTTTTGTTGCACTGCCATGATATGAGGAGAGGGGTCTAATGTAGACCAAATGAACTTTTTGCCTAAAATTGCATTGATGAAGCTCCGCCGTATGGTGGTGGAGGTGTAATGGTATGAGGAATGATCAATTTCAATGGAAGGAGTCCACTGGTGCAGACTGAAGGAGGCTTGAACGCGCAACGACACGTCAGTGAAATTCTTCGACCCCATGTCCTTCCATTTTTGGCTGCGCATAGGTCTGTGTTTCAACAGGACAATGCCAGACCCCATTCTGTACAGTTCACCACACAGTTCCTGACTGCTGACAACATTCTCACCCTTCCCTGGCTATCCCTGTCTCCAGACATGAATCCAATCGAGCACCTATGGAAATGAGCTGCAAAGACGTGTTCGTCGCTGAAACGTTTCTCCAGCCAATCATCGTGATCTGTGGTAGGCACTCCAGGAAGAGTGGGCAGCCATCCCACAGGCGCACATCAGACATCTGATTGCATCTATGCCCAGAAGATGCCAGTCGCTGATCGATGCAAGTGGAGGCCACATACCATACTAACTTGAGAACCCCTGGGACTAAAAATTCTCATCACACAGATGCAAGAAACTGTCAAGTGAGTGTTTAAACCCTTACATATTATTGTGTGCAATTTGAAAATTTTACTCATTCAATTTAAAAATCTATAGAATATCAAAGTTATGGCTAAAATTGGACATCAGTAGTTATGTGTTTATTTTTTTGGACAGTATACTTTGATTCAACCATAGTCAATTATATTTGTGACAGTTTTTTTTTTCATAAATATCTTAATTATCTACTTTGATTCAACCATAGTTATATTTGTGACAGATTTTTCTTTCATAAATGTCATAGCTATCTACTTTGATTCAACCATAGTCAATTATATTTGTGACAGATTTTTCTTTCATAAATGTCATAGCTATCTATTTTGATTCAATCATAGTCAATTATATTTGTGACAGATTTTTCTTTCATAAATGTCATAGCTATCTACTTTGATTCAACCATAGTCAATTATATTTGTGACAGATTTTTCTTTCATAAATGTCATAGCTATCTACTTTGATTCAATCATAGTCAATTATATTTGTGACAGATTTTTCTTTCATAAATGTCATAGCTATCTACTTTGATTCAATCATAGTCAATTATATTTGTGACAGATTTTTCTTTCATAAATGTCATAGCTATCTACTTTGATTCAATCATAGTCAATTATATTTGTGACAGAATTTTTTTTCATAAATATTTTAGATATCTACTTTGATTCAACCATAGTTATATTTGTGACAAATTTTTTTCATAAATATCTTAGCTATCTACACTGATTCAACCACAGTCAATTATATTTGTAACATATTTTTTTCTTAGCTATTTCTCTCATAAAAAGACACCTCTGTGTCCAGCTTATTTGGGTGCGCCTCACCTTTCTCCCTTCTTGAGGCAGTTTCCCCAGTATAACTGTCAGGTCCTCATTTTTATACCTGAATGACTGAAGCACGACTATGACCTTCTACAACCCAGTGTTTTCTTCACCTTGAGAACCAGCTCACAATAAACTAGGCTAGTTGCGTGCCCCAGATTTTAAATGCCTGCTACTGTTAACCTACATGCTCTTTTAGTGGATGTTTCACAGAAAGCCACAGTAACTAACTTGTGACAAAGAAAGCCACAGTAACTAACTTGTGACAAATAAAGCCACAGTAACTAACATCTGACAAAGTTATAGTAACTAACTTGTGACAAAAAAGTCATAATAACCAACTTGTGACAAAGAAAGTTCATAATAAGCAACTTACCGACCATGAGAAGTGAGTATTATTTTAACATTATAACAATCCATTCCATTTATAAAATGCTTACCCTAAAATCCTTTCTATATATCATGATAAGGTGGAAGTTACAGAATCTAACACTCATTGGAAAAATCAAAGGAAAAAGAAAGAGAGGGAGTCCAAGAAAAATACCTTAACAAGCGGACCAAATGGTTTGAAAGAAAGAGATCAACCAATCTGTTAGGAGATACTAAATATCACAGATGCTGGGCAAAACAAAATCTGAACACATATCAGCATGACAACATACAAATGACTGAATAAAAGAAACTACAAGGTCAGAATCACCTTAGATGTTGAGCTCGCTAGGTGACCACTGGTGGTGGATGTGGCAGTGCCCTGAAATCAAATAATAACCACACAATCTGAATTCACTATCAAAAACTGCATTCTTCTCAACTGCAAGAAACAGTTTACTGAATCTTTCTGCTGGATCTGTGTTAACTACATGACTCACATTGCAGATCCAATAATGTCAGTATTTTAATTAAGTAAAATTAATCATATTTCTACAGGAAGATGGAGTCATTGCATTAAATACACCACAAATTACTGCAATACCTTCTTGCCTATGGTCATTAGCAGCATAAACTGCATACAAGTAATTCTCCATTCTTTCTTCCCTACATCTACAGGAACAAGATAAAGGTAACAAGGTCAAGGTAGTCGCTGTGAATCGGTGTCATTGAACCTGGTCAAAACATCAGTGCTCTGCTGCCTAGTCAGCAGCTGATCAGAAACCACTGACTAGTGTCACTGACAGCACAGACTCCGTTGCTAAGAGCAACATTCCTTTTCCTACCCAGAGCATTCACCCTGGTAACCATTTTTTTCTTGAGGCTGGGTGAACCCTGGTACCCATTTTTTTCTTGAGGTTGGGTGAACCCTGGTATCCATTTTTTTTCTTGAGGCTGGGTGAACCCTGTGCTTTATCTTGTTAGCCAGTTTGACCACCGCTGTGGTGAGCAGAAATCAAAACTGGATTGTCTGGTCAGCAAGTGGGTGTCTAATCCACTACACCAGCACAGCTGCCTGGAACAAAATAAGAACTAACACGTACAAAATAAGAAGTCGAGAGTTTGTAAAAGATGTGTCACCACAAGTAAAGTACAAATAAATAAGAATCATCAAAAGTAAGCTATAAATAAATGAGTAACTAAAAGTATCTACAAAACGTGTCACCAAAAATATACCAAAGTATATTCTAGACATCTAGAAAATATCTTATTGATAAATACAAACCATAAGAAATATAGTTCTAAAAAAAGTTGCATAACTCTGACAATTAATTATAACCACTAAGGAAAAGGCAAGAAAATTCTTAGGAAAACAGCAGTTAGAGAACCTGAAAATCACTTGAAAGCACAGGGTAAAAGAAAGAGAGACTGAGTGGAACATATTTGAATTTGCTAACCAGCTGTCACAAGGTAATACTGACACCACACCTTATGAATTAAAAAATATTATTTAAACTCTAGTGCAAATGCTGATTCAATGATATATCCTGACAGACTGAACATATAGCATAATACAGTCTTGTGGCATAACACAGCAAAACTCTTGTGGCAAACAGCATAACTGCTTTAGAAAGCTAAGTATGGAAAACCTACAGAGCAAGTTTCAGCCATATTGTCAAAAACTGGACGCAGCCAACTCCAAAATCAAAGTTAAAGGTTGGTAATTATGTCTCTGTGCATGTATTCAGAAAACCCACGCTGTGGAACACATGCTCCAAAACCATACCAACCATGAAACACAGAGACACATCTACTGGCCACTAGTGAATAACTTGAGAAGTTCTATAGCTCTATACAGGGACTGCAAAAAAGAAAAAAAAATAGTTCAATTTATCCAAGAGGCAGAACCACAGATATGAAGATATGAGGTATAAACAAAAGAAGAGTATAAAGCCATCTTTTTTCTAAAATTAGAGATTTATATGCATCCATTTATAGAGATATTTATTGAGTGTCCAAACTATGGGCCACACTAAACAACCAGATGGACTACATTTACAGAGCAAATTTTAAGATAAGAAGATGCAAGTATAAAGAGATAATAGACACTGCTTTAATTCTTCCCGTGCCCAAGAAAAAAACGCAGACGTTCCTGTCCGTGCCACACAAAAAGCGCGGGTCCTGATCTGTATAGTGGGCACAGTTGTAAAATGGAATGGAAAACAGTATTAACATATACTTCCATGTATTTATTATGTTTCAAAGTATAACTAAATGTATGAAAATGTCATAAATGCAGAGTTTTTTAGGAAAAAAGAAGTAATGTGGTGTTTTTAGACAATGATTGTGCCCAGTTCACCATCGGCTAGATCTAGATACGCACTGCTTACCATCTGAGATGTCTAGATCTACTTATTGATCTCGTATTGTGATTCTATGTTGCATTCTCGCTAAATTAATGTCTGAAATAACCTACTAACTATTTCTCCAGTCATCTAATACGTCTAAATCTACTTAGGATACATTCAAAAGCAGTGGGGTGGTCACAGACCATGTCCATACCCCTATCTACATCATCAAAAATTGAAAAATTTAAATGTTTCTCTTCCTTTTTCTCGCTCGGCATCGCTCGTAACTAAGGACTCTTCCACCATTTTGAAAAGTGTCACTGGAAACGAAAACGAAATATGTACAATCTAAATGTTACACCGGTTGGTTTTATTGAAACAAATGAATTGTCACTATAACGACTATGGCACGCAACTCAGTAATCGGAAATCCTCACTATAGCGACTATGGCACGGGAAGAGTTAAACATGGATTTTACAAAGATAATACAGACTGCTTTAAACATTGATTTTCTGTAACTACAAATGTGATCTGTCATAACTAGCTGATTATGCAGATCAAATACTTCTATAACCTGCAATGAGAGAAGCTAATCAGCAAACGATACTCAGTAGCTGCCATAAGTCAACATAAAACTGTCAGGTATGATGAAATGACAAATAACTACCTGCCGCATCATATATGACCTGCCATATCATATATGACCTGCCACTATAGACAGGCCAGAAATAAAAATAAACAAATAAAAACTTCATTCAGAAACATTAATACATGGCAGTGATGCATTCTTTCCTACAGAATGAAAATGTATCAAATTTAATAAGAAAAAATCATTACCTTGTTTGTAAAGAAACATTATCTCTTATGTACTGAAATATTGTCTCCCATTACAGAAAGATTACTTCTCATGTGCAGAAATATTATCTCCCACTAAAGAAAGATTACTTCTCATGTACAGAAATACAACGTGTTCAGAAAATAACTGTGCATTAACCCAGTATCGATTCCGATATCATAGTGATATCTTAATGACTGTGGCATGTAGATCTGGCTAGATGCCGCAGCCATTAAGATATCACTATGATACCGGAATTGATACTGGGTTAGTGCATAGTTACTTATGGAACACCCTGTATTATCTCCCACTAAAGAAAGATTACTTCTCATGTCCAGAAATATTATCTCCCACTAAAGAAAGATTACTTCTCATGTCCAGAAATATTATCTCCCACTAAAGAAAGATTACTTCTCATGTCCAGAAATATTATCTCCCACTAAAGAAAGTTTAAATGATGTATGCACAAGAGATGAGGGAAACAAGACCAAGGGGTAGACTAAGACGGCGATGGAAAGACAACATAGAAGAGGATGTAAAAGAAACTGGTGTCACCAACTGGAGAGAGAAGATTAGGAATAGAGAGGAATGGTGACGAACTTTATCAGTAGCAATGAGTCAATGGCTCGGAAAGCTGAAGAAGAAGAAGAAGAAGACTATAGAAATTTTGCTTCTCATGTACAGAAATATCGTCTTCCACTAAAAAGAAAGATCTTCTCTCTTATAAAAAAGACTATCTTTCACTGAAGAAAGATTATCCCCCATGGTAAAAAAAAAAAAAGATTACTTTTCCATGCCTGATGGAGAGAAGACCTCACATTTACTCGACTCAAATATAGAACAGAACATTTAATTATATTTACTATTTACAAGAAGTGCAAAAGTAAATTTTAAAAATATTTAAATGAACATCCATCTAATTAACAAATCTATAAATATATGTCACAAAATGTGCTTTATACTTATATAAATACCAACATAACACACCGTCCAGGATAACAAAATAAATACATATTTTAAACAAAACACAAGCACTCACTAAACCATAACATTAAAAAAAAACATTAATTCTATCTATAAGTTCACATTATCACATCACATGTAAGACCCAATCCTCTATTACATGCTTGTTTTGGAATGAAGGTGCAAATAATTATTGCCAGGAACATACAAAAACTGCTACTGCATATAAAACATTTATAAATAAACATAAAAAATATTTTTAAAAAACATAAAATTAATACAATGCTGCATTTTTTTGATACGGGCAATGTATGTTTTTAAGTCTTCTTGTACAAAATCAAGACCTATGCTCTTGTGCAAATAAATATGCATATTGTCAATTTTAGACCGACTGTCAGCATTCAGGGTAATCTGGTTGCTGAACTAGCTGCTCTGCTACAGTCAATACCAAGCTGAAAGACTGCACTGTCTAGCCAAAGATGAGAATGTTCTAAAAGAAGAATTTATGGGCTTTCTGGCTGTTTTACCCCTAGAGAACCCATTGTGATCAAAGGCCTCATTTCTATCCAGGTCTAAAGCCTGACTGGCTTGCTCAAGCCTTATGCTTTATCTTCTCTACATGAAACGCTCCTTCAGACATCTCTCACTGTATTAACCAGAAGGAGTGAGATGAAACTTTACTTCAGACATTTCTCATTGTATAATCAGAAGGTGTGAGATGAAACTTTACTTCAGACATCTCTTATGGTATAATCAGAGGGTGTGAGATGAAACTTTACTTCAGACATCTCTCACTGTATTAACCAGAAGGAGTGAGATGAAACTTTACTTCAGACATTTCTCATTGTATAATCAGAAGGTGTGAGATGAAACTTTACTTCAGACATCTCTTATGGTATAATCAGAGCGTGTGAGATGAAACCTTACTTCAGACATCTCTCATGGTATAATCAGAAGTAGTAAGTTATCCTGCTCTTTCCTCACTGAATATATTCTAACCCTCAGGAACTGTTGCACACTACTGTATTTTTATATACAATTTACATCACTAACAAAACACTGCATCAATTTCAGTTTCACAATTAAACAATTAAAACACATTATATGTGTTGATATGGAATGGAATGGTTTACTTTGTTCTCATACAGAAAGAAGTGATTTATTGTTTATTTTCTATGGAAAAGAGCGGGTTACCTTGGTTTCTTTAATGGAAAAGAGCGGGTTACCTTGGTTTCTTTAATGGAAAAGAGCGGGTTACCTTGGTTTCTTTAATGGAAAATGGTGGCTTACCTTGATTTCATTTGAAAAAGAGTAAAACTTGTACAGATTTTATGCATAAAGAGCTGCAAACCAGGGGATATTTATTCATCTGACCATACCAACAAAAAAAAATAAATGTGAAAGATCTTCAGCATTTTATAGCACAGTTCTTCAACTTTCTTGAGATTAGTTCACAACCCACAGTCTATGAACCCCTAAATTCAATCTCATTATAATGCAGAAATGATTCTCTGTGGCTTCAGATGTTGTGCCAGTGACTATGATACACCAGTCTGGCAGCAGAAGACCTTCTCTTAGCCATCCCTTCCTGTATGGATTATCATCTTGCTCACTGACTACACTAATACAATATTTCCAGAACTGGTTAATCATCTTTTCTGAACATTCTAAGATACAAAGACATAAGCAGGATGTTTCTGAAGAACACAGCAGTCCACCTCAGGTTGCAGACATCGACATACAGCTTGGACTGGACTGATATTGGCCATGTATGTCCACTTTGCTCCTTGTATGCAGGGCAATACTGCAGCAACTACTGGGTGGTCATTCTTCCAGAGCCGCAGGGGCCACCCATCAGCCGTGCTTGTTCTCAGCTTGTTACACGTCTGACATCTCAGTTGTGGCCTGTGCAGAGTCTGAATACCGATCTATTTTTCTCTGTCCAGTTGAAATCAAATATGACAGAAACTACTCAGTGAATGTCCATAAACAGCTAACACCTTCCAGCTTATGACAGAACCTGCTCGGTGATTGTCTACAAACAGCTAAAACCTTCCAGCTTAGGACAGAAGTTGCTTGGTGATTGTCTACAAACAGCTGACACCTGCCAGCTTATGACAGAACCTGCTCGGTGATTGTCTACAAACAGCTAAAACCTTCCAGCTTAGGACAGAAGTTGCTTGGTGATTGTCTACAAACAGCTGACACCTGCCAGCTTATGACAGAACCTGCTCGGTGATTGTCTACAAACAGCTAACACCTCCCAGCTTATGACAGAACCTATTTGGTGATTGTCTACAAACAGGTAATACAAGTCAGCTTATGACAGAACCTGCTCGGTGATCGTCTACAAACAGGTAATACAAGTCAGCTTATGACAGAACCTGTTCTGTGACTGTCTACAAACAGCTAACACCTCCCAGCTTATGACAGAACCTGTTCTGTGACTGTCTACAAACAGCTAACACCTCCCAGCTTATGACAGAACCTGCTCGGTGATCGTCTACAAACAGCTAACACCTCCCAGCTTATGACAGAACCTGCTTGGTGATTGTCTACAAACAGCTAACACCTCCCAGCTTATGACAGAACCTGCTCGGTGATCGTCTACAAACAGGTAATACAAGTCAGCTTATGACAGAACCTGTTCTGTGACTGTCTACAAACAGCTAACACCTCCCAGCTTATGACAGAACCTGCTCGGTGACCGTCTACAAACAGCTAACACCTCCCAGCTTATGACAGAACCTGTTCGGTGACTGTCTACAAACAGCTAACACCTCCCAGCTTATGACAGAACCTGCTCGGTGATTGTCTACAAACAGCTAACACCTCCCAGCTTATGACAGAACCTGCTTGGTGATTGTCTACAAACAGCTAACACCTCCCAGCTTATGACAGAACCTGCTTGGTGATTGTCTACAAACAGCTAACACCTCCCAGCTTATGACAGAACCTGCTCGGTGATTGTCTACAAACAGCTAACACCTCCCAGCTTATGACAGAACCTGCTCGGTGATTGTCTACAAACAGCTAACACCTCCCAGCTTATGACAAAACCTGCTTGGTGATTGTCTACAAACAGCTAACACCTCCCAGCTTATGACAAAACCTGCTTGGTGATTGTCTACAAACAGCTAACACCTCCCAGCTTATGACAGAACCTGCTTGGTGATTGTCTACAAACAGCTAACACCTCCCAGCTTATGACAGAACCTGCTCGGTGACCGTCTACAAACAGCTAACACCTCCCAGCTTATGACAGAACCTGCTTGGTGATTGTCTACAAACAGCTAACACCTCCCAGCTTATGACAGAAGCTGCTCGGTGACCGTCTACAAACAGCTAACACCTGCTTGCTTCAAAACTATCTTCTAAGATGAAAGGAGATTTAACTGTTAACCTGCCATGAGCTGTTTAAACAGTTTTCTAAAAGTAACTAGTCATTATTGTTTCGTTCTTTTGTCAGGAGTTCATAATTTTAGACTATCATAAATGCTAAAAACAGTGCCACTGGCATTACATTACCAGTAAAACATCATGTTCTAGATTTGTTATTACCAAGAAAAAAAAAAGATTGAGAGCTGTGACAGACAGACACGTGACAAAGACTATACTGATATCACAATAATCTATTACCAGGAGCACTGAAATGAGGTAGATTATAGTTTCAATCAGATCTAGTTTGAGGTCTTTGATGGCAAATGTCAGTCTGGACATACCATTACAGATCCAGTTTGCTGGTCTTTGATGGCAAATGTCAGTCTGGACATACCATTACAGTTCCGGTTTGCTGGTCTTTGATGGCATTGTCAGTCTGGACATACCATTACAGATCCAGTTTGCTGGTCTTTGATGGCAAATGTCAGTCTGGACATACCATTACAGATCCAGTTTGCTGGTCTTTGATGGCAAATGTCAGTCTGGACATACCATTACAGATCCAGTTTGCTGGTCTTTGATGGCAAATGTCAGTCTGGACATACCATTACAGATCCAGTTTGCTGGTCTTTGATGGCAAATGTCAGTCTGGACATACCATTACAGATCCAGTTTGCTGGTCTTTGATGCAATGTCAGTCTGGACATAGCCATTACAGTTCCAGTTTGCCACTTATAAAACCAAATGCTATGCCGTGTGTTTCTTCATTTTTTTTTCTATATCCTTTGCTGACATTTTAAGAAACGAGATGAATGTCACAGTGTATAAAGCAAACATATACATCATGGAAAGCAAAACAAAACTTTTCAATGTTGTAAATAAACCCTCAAACAAATAAACAAAATCAATAATAATAATAATAAAAGGCATAATAACATCAACAATGATAACCAAACGGTTTGTTTTTGAAATTTGTGTCTTAATAAAATCATGAAGAAAAACCATAAAACTGGCATACACTATACCACATTTTCAGGATAAAAGACGTTCTCTTGTTGAAGCATCTGGTTTTCTTCTTGGTGATGAATGAAAAACTTTCTCATTTCGTTCAACACAAACACAGCTGATGTCAGTGAAATTAGAAAAATTAAATCTGAAACAAATACATGAAACTTGATTAAAGAGAAAAAAAAAAACCTAATTTTTGTCACATGATCAAGTTTTTTAAAAAATCAAAATATCTCAGACAGATCATTCATTCTTTCATGATGTGCCATGCTGGATAACACCAACGATCATGTTTCTCCATCTTGTGCAATTCTTCGCGTTCTCCATCAATTCAAATTGCTTTTATTTTTCCATGCTTTTTTGATAGGTCTGCTGAGATATTTTTCTCTTGGCCTCAATCTCTTTCTTTTCCTCTTAAATTTTTCAATCATTACCAAGTTTTCTGTTTTCTCATGTCGTCCTAGAAATTTTAACTGCCTTTTCCTTATAATTGTAACTATTTTTCTTTGTTCTTCTAATCAACTATGCAGCAATACAACCAAAGAAAAAAAAAGATTGAAAAATGAAATAAAAATAGAATAACACGGATAGTTTACAATCAACATAAAAGACTTCAGGAATAGAAAAAAAGTTAACTGACTGATTATCTCCCGGTAACTGCAAACTTCATTTCTTTGCAGCAGATGCTGCAGTGATAATCTTGATATCCCACAGATTTAAACAAAAGGAGATCTGAGTGAAATCTGATAATAAACTCGTATATCGCAGCATTTAGGAAACAGCAAGAGTGTTGAAATATGATGAATAACACCATGATCACAAATGCACAGCAGGTGACATCACTATAAGAATGAATTATATAAGAATAAATTACATCATTATAATAATCACATGAAAAAATGACATAAAATATCACTATAAGAATTGCAATACAAAATAATTTGCTGCATACGCAAAACATTATTTACAACTCTTTTATAAACAAGACTCTGATCAAGGTGCAAAATTGTGCTTTCCTCTCAAAGAATTCATATCCTGCCCCTTGTTTTCCTCCAAATAACTTCACATAGATTAATAAATATGTTGTGTTTTCCTCTTAATAAATTCATATACTGTCCCATCTATATTGTGTATTCCTCTCAATGAATTCATATACTGTCCTATATATACTGTGTATTTCTCTCAATGAATTCATATACAATCTATATATATATTGTGTATTCCTCTCAATGAATTCATAAACAATCCATATATATATTGTGTATTCCTCTCATTGAATTCATGTACAATCCATATATATTGTGTATTCCTCTCAATGAATTCATGTACAATCCATATATACTGTGTATTCCTCTCAATGAATTCATGTAACAATCCATACATACTGTGTATTCCTCTCTATGAATTCATATACAATCCATATGTATATTGTGTATTCCTCTCAATGAATTCATATACAATCCATATATATTGTGTATTCCTCTCAATGAATTCATATACAATCCATATATATTGTGTATTCCTCTCAATGAATTCATATATAATCCATATATATATTGTGTATTCCTCTCAATGAATTCATGTACAATCCATATATACTGTGTATTCCTCTCAATGAATTCATGTACAATCCATATATATTGTGTATTCTTCTCAATGAATAATCCTATATATATATATATACTGTATTAACCCCAGCTCTCCTCACTGACAGCCATGAATACAGTTTATTCTTGTATGAATAATGGACTTCTCCACGGTCCAAAGCAGATAAACAGAACTAATATAAAAAAAAAGACATTTATCAAGAGACAACTCACCCCACAAATACAAGGCCTCAGTCTGGAATACTTTCTGCAGAGGAGGGAAATAAATGACAAGCAACTGTCCAATAACTGATCCAATAACTGCAAACATAAAAGCTCTGTTGGTGGTTAGACCTATCTGGAATACGGATTTGGTCTGGGAATGACATAACAAAAAAAAAAAAAAGAATGTAAACCACATCAATTTACAGATATGTGAAAAAAAAAAAGACTGGAACTAGTTTCACATTTCTCTTCAGACTTTAAAGATAAATGACCCTTTATATCTGCAGACACTGCATTGATGGTCTAAACCCAGCTTTCTTTTCTTTCCAGAACAGATTAAGAAAATGGTGTCTCTCTTAGATCCAATGCTGCATGTGGAGAGGCCATTGTATGCAAAATGTAAGATTGTCAATATGGTCCTAAATCCTTAAGGATAGGAACACTGAGGAAAGAATATATCTTCACAGAGTGAAACACCACAACACCTTCTCCCATGTAAACTGTCCTAGTGTACTGGAACCAAAACTCTATGGACTGATACAGGAGGTAGGGCTGAGTGACCTCAGGGTTAGACTTCACTTTGGGTGCTGGAGGTCATGGGTTTGAATCCAATCAGAAGTATCAGGGATTTTTTTCTCATGAATCCTCCAGCAATAAATTTCCCTGGTCTCTATGTAATGGGACCAAGAATCCGTATGTATTGTTGCACATGTTAAAAATCCCTTGGCAGTTGGAAATCGTAAAAGGAGGAGGTCAGATGGCTGCGGCCCAGGCCAAAATTCTAGGAAAAATCTACCACGGAGACTGGTGTATGCACTCAGATACAGTCTGAATGGATGGCTGAGCAGATATGAGAATGTTCTGGCTGCGATGGAGCCATTTCCTAACAAACAAACCAAAATAACAAACAGAAGATGTTACAAAATAACCTTTACAGTTCATCCAAGAGTCATCTCCCAAGAGTCATCTCTACAAATTTAACCATTTGATGCTTTAAAGAAGTAGTGCTGTGACACCAGAATACAGCTGAGGTCAACTGTATATTACTAGAATATATACATAGACAGGCCTATAGAACCCTGGGGAATATGGTTTAGTGTCCATATTTTTCTTGACCTGTCAGCACAGTAAAGAGTCAGCATCACACAAGGCTCTAGTTGCTTTTCCTTTTCCACTCTACAAAGAGCCGGGTACTCATTTCTATGGGTTGGTGACTTCTAACCAGACCTTCACCACTAAGGCACTAATATGTGATACTTCTAGATTTGTAAACAACAAATGACACACATGTGAAGAAACAGTTATCAGCCAGAGTCTGACGCTTGCTCTGAACTGTACTAGTTCTGCCACTGTTTTTCTTTGTTTCTGATTTGTTGGGAACTCTCACAAAACAGATGCTGTTAGTGCCACAGGAATACCATCTTAAGCATGCTCACAAGAAACAAACATTTACTCAAACTACTCTTTCTGGAACAGAACCCTGGTGTTCTTCGCAGCTTAAGCTGTGATGATGTTGGAACCTAGGCACCATGTCAAGCAAGGAGTGGATGATGGTGGCTTGTTTGAAGATCTGGAGAGAATCCAAGAAACAAGCTTCTAACCAAGAAATGATCTTCTAAACAGACTCCACCACTGTGGGCACCATGGCAAAACCTCTTGTGAGACTGCTGAAGGAACACATCAGCCTGTCACAAGGAGCACATCAGCCTGTCACAAGGAGCACATCAGCCTCTCACAAGGAACACAGCCTGTCACAAGGAACACATCAGCCTGTCACAAGGAACACATCAGCCTGTCACAAGGAACACATCAGCCTGTCACAAGGAGCACATCAGACTGTCACAAGGAGCACATCAGACTGTCACAAGGAACACATCAGCCTCTCACAAGGAACACATCAGCCTGTCACAAGGAACACATCAGCCTGTCACAAGGAGCACATCAGCCTGTCACAAGGAGCACATCAGCCTGTCACAAGGAACACATCAGCCTGTCACAAGGAACACATCAGCCTGTCACAAGGAGCACCACAAAGTAGCAGAATAAGTTCTTGTTTAGTTTTTGATAATCAGGCCATCCCTCTAAGGCAATCACCTTCTCTCTCCTGAAACCAAAGATATCTACACACACAAAAATGTTGAAATCAGCTCTACATTAAAAACTTTGATGGATATATTTAAAAAGTACCATCATGCATACTCACATCTGACCTGCAACTGAGAGCATTGAACATATCAAAGAACACAAAACATGTAAAGGTCATGGTCGTGTCTCGTGGCGTCACTTTATTTTCACGCATCTGAAACCAAAAAACAAACACGACTAATCATTAAATGCATTCCCTCTTCGTACCCCATTTTAGCTACAAGGAATCTCTAAATACTATCTTCTTTCTCCAAAAAAAAAAAAAAGTCTCCATCACTAAACACTATCTTATCCAAAAATTACTCCATTTCCTAACACTGCCTGCATTATCCACTATACAAAAAAACTACTTTGATCCTTGTTCTTTGTATAAAATATATTTTAAAAAATATATGTATTGCCTATTAAAAAACAAACTATGATCGTTATTCCCTATATTTTGAGAGACAATGTACAGATACTGCACTAAACAGGGATAAGGGAGTATGTCAGAATATAAACAGCCAGTATAAACCTCAGCAGATCAGCAAGACATCAACACCCGGAAACAATGACTGATGAAAATAATTACAAAACATCAAACAATCATCTCCCTTCAACAAGAGAGAACATGGGAGCCTCAAATAAAAAAACTGACAAAGCATGCAGAAAGAGAGTCACCAGGGAGTGGCTGATTTTCATACACCAATAGTAAGAGCAACAGTCGAAGAACAAGAAGACAGCACACTCAGCCACTTGACCATAAAGCACCCCCTCAAGGGAGTTACAGCTCAGTAGTTAAAGCACTGGGTTACATGATAACCTATTCCTAAAACATAAGCCCAGTGAAAATAAATACATTTTGTGCTAGAGGACACATGCATCAAGGCTGAAAGCAACCTTCTTTCCTCCACAAACCCAGCTTTTTAAAAAAGTGAAAGCACTAACTTCTCACTATCCTGTATTATTTATCCTCTTTACTGCATACCCCAAGGCAACTCAACAAACATCATCATTAATATCCCAATGCGTACACCAATTTAACTCACATCAACAGCAAAATGAATTCCTGATTATTTTTCAAGCAAATTAATTATTCCTAATTAAAGTGCTTAGGTCAGTGTTGTTACTGGAACTGAGAGCATGATGTTCTCTGCGGCTGATGTGGTGAAACTTTTCAGGCAGACCACTGTGTCAAGTCAGAAGCAGGTTATGGCAGCCATTTCTTTTTCAGGCCCTGAGTGCAGGGAGACAGCAGATGTGCGTTGAACCTCTTTAACAGACTGCACTCTCATATGGACTATAGCAACCCCCATCCCATTATTTAGGCCGGGCCTGTTGCTGGGGGTACTAACATACATGTGGGACAGTATCTTCATTGGTATTAATTTCTTATTCCATGCAGATCCCAGATTTTCTGTACCAGTTGATAATGAAAATCATAAAAACAGAACACAATTATACTTTAACTTACGTAAACTGTTAAAAAAAATTCTTCTTTCTTAATGGATACAAAAAGTAAAGTTTCAAAATGTATATAAATACACAATTACAATACTCATGTGGTGTATTATCAATTACTTATTTAAAAACTCACCCCTTCATAAAAAACCCATAAGGTGCCACAAATGATGATGACCGAGGAGAAAAGTATGCTCATTATCAGTGAGCGTGAGATAATGTTGTCGCTGACTCTTCGAGGTGGCTGCCTGAGAACATCATGATCAACAGGTTCTACACCAAGACTGAAAGCAGAAACATCAATCATGCAAGCTTCATCATTGCTCATATATAGCACACTTCACTTATCTCTTTCATAAAGTCTTCTTCTTCAGCTTTCTGAGCCACTGACTCTTCGCCTCCATTCTTCTCTATTCCTAATCTTCTCTCTCTAGTTGGTGATACCAATTTCTTTTATATCCTCTTCTATGTTGTCTTTCCATCTCTGTCTTGGTCTACCCCTTGGTCTTGTTTCCCTCATCTCTTATGCATACATCATTTTCATTTGTCTGTTCTCTTCCATTCTTTCTACATGCCACAGCCAGCGTGTCTATTCAGTTTCAAGACATTTATAATTCATTGGCATTTAAATAAGCTGTTCAGTTCAGTGTTCTTTAGCTCTCCATTCTCCACTGTTGGTATCCTTTATCAGCACAAAGATTCTTCTTAGGATCTTGTTCTCAAAGATCTGCAATTGTTGTTCATCTTTCTTTGTTGTACTCCACACTTCTGATCCACGCATGATGGCTGGTCTTATTATAGTATTGTAGATTCATAAAGATTGTAGATTCATAAAGATTATAGATTCATAAAGATGACAGATTCATAAAGATTGTAGATTCATAAAGATTGTAGATTCATAAAGATTGCAGATTCATAAAGATTGTAGGTTCATAAAGCCCTGGACTCAAATTTTTCACTCATATATAATCTGGTTTGTTCTACAGGCCTTTCTCAATAAATCATGTAATAAATTGTAGACAAAGCATAGCACACATCTGTCCCTCACATGTGTACAGAATGATCTAGCAATGGATGAATATATGGGAGGACTCATATTGTAAGTAGTGACAGCTCAACATCCAAACAAATGAACATTTCTTACTGACTGACTGTAACTCAGGAATGACTTCTACAATGAAGAATAGGTCCAAACATAAGCCCAACTACATATATAATCCATGCTTAATCGCCTTCTCAGAACCCATGCAGACAGATAAAGGCCTCACATATTTCCTTATGTCCCTCCTCTAACTTCCACAGTTTTCCTTCAATGGTCCCATCAAAAGCCCTTCTCAGACTAAGTTCAAAAACAACTCAGTCACATAACAAACTGACCAACATTCACATCATCACTAGCTAAAATGTGTATCTGAACAGCCACAACACATCTAGTAACCGATATGCCGTTACAGTACAACCCATTACAAACTGATGGAATAAGAAACGAAAATAAGATTTTTACTCATATTAGTTTTTTTCCTCTCAATTCAATTTTACAACCCTCTTGGGACATCATCAAAACCTCATTCACCCTTGTCACCGTGTGTCAGAATGTCACTTCCCCTTTCCCAAAAAAGTGTCTGCATTACAAGTATATGCATATAATATTTCAGCAGTTTGAGTCTGTCAATCTGTGGACCACCACCACCACCACCAGAGGGATTTCCCCTTCATTTAAGAACCCCCACCTTCCCTCGTATGAAGACTTATGGAAAAAATTATACACAAACCTACAGAAGATAAAATTCTACTTCCATTCCCTTGCATATTTACACTTCACAGATTTATTCTTGCAGCATGAAGTCTTGTTTCAATCCTCCAAAATCATGGAACCTCTTCCGCCACTAAGGACATAACTGAAATATGTCAAGGAAAGCCTGTCTCTGATGGACAACTTAAATATTTCTTAGAATGAATATACAGCCTACCACATACTTAACCTGCATCTACTTAAGTAAGATTTTTTTTTAAAGTAGTTTAACCAACCTCTGAGCAGGTGGTCCATCCATGATAATGTTGATCCACAGAATCTGCATGGCATTTATGGGGTTTGGAAACCTCAGAAACATGGCTATGGCCACTAAAGACAGAGCAGATATACTTCTGTAGGGGGACAAGAAACAAAAGCAGATGCTGAAACTCAAGGGATAATGAAAGGAAAATAAGACAGAAACAGTCTGTATCCCAGGTTACACTAGAGAACATTACACAATCAATTAGGTAAACATCCAACTTACAAATAATGCATATGGAAATATTGCAATCATACAGTCTCCCAAGTTACATTAGTAGAGGATACAATTATAAATAAAGTAAACATGCAACTTACAGACTGCACCTACTTCTTGGTCACTTTATAGAAAGTTCAGTTAAAACAAAAATTTGAGGAAATAAAATGATCACATAAAACTGTACTCACAGGAAGTTAGAATAAAACTAAAATATAAAAAATCTAACATCTCTCTCTCTCTCTCTCTGAACCTTAAGTGCCCAGGGCACATGGGGCTTCCGCAAGGGTTTCCACAAATGTCTGTCCTTTGCCTTTTTTTCTGCTCTTGCCCAGGTGAGCCCTCTATTGCTCAACATCCTCTCTGTTGTTCTTCTCCATGTCTCTTTTGGTCTACCCTTACTTCTGTTCCCCTATGGTGTCCATCTTAGTGTAGATAGATCTACAACTGGTAGTGAGTTGTCAGTCATTTAGAGCACATGTCCCAACCATCGCCAGTGTCTTTCCTCAATAATTGCTGTCAGTGGCTTCATCTGCATTTCTGCCAACAAGATGTTATTTCTTATGGTGTTTGGCCAAAATATTTTTCTAATTCTTTGTAAACATTTAGTCTGGAAAGAATTCAACTTGTTTTCTATGGTTTTGGTGATTTTCCAGCATTCACTTCCATAGAGTAGTACACTAAATCTAACATATACAAACTTACAAACAGTACAGAGCAAAGAATAATCCTAGGAACTCAGAAAGATGGTAGCAAAAAAAAATAAATAAATAAAATGAAACAGAAAGTACAATAAATTTAAAGAAAGAAAATTGAGCTCAGCAGTAAACTAAAAGATAGAATTAAGACTGCTTATTAACAAAACAAAACTCAGGTGCCATTAAGTGACAAAATAAGCAGTCCCCCTTCTCCAAAGAAGCATCAGCAGATTTTTATGACTTATAAGATAATGTCCTAAACTGCCAGAGTCTTATCCAGCAGTGCACAGCCAATATTACTCCATGCTTGTAAGATGTGGGCCATGACCAGACAGAACAGAGACTATAAGCAACAGAGATGTAGAATATACCCTGGGTGGAATAAATAAGAAATGATGTCTTCAGAGAAGATGCAGAACATTAAAAACTAATCAAAAAAACTTAAGGAAGTTACAGAAAGACAAAAGCCAATCAAAAAAAAGGAAAATGCAATCAAAAAATTAGTTGAACATATCATGAGAAGACAGAAGTTAGGGAACCTGACAATCACTGGGAAAACTGACAGGAAAAAGAAAGACTGAGAGAAAAATATCTGAATGAGCTAAGTGATACAGAGAAAAGAAAAAAAAAAAAGAAAAGCATCTGACCTGATTACAAATTCCAAGTTCTGCATAAAATAGAGAAGCATAATTGTCACAACCATTAAGCAAGGCACCTAATGAATGTATGGCAGGCCAGAAATCAACTTTTACTCATTTCAATAGGCTGGGATAATCTTGTCAAAACAGAGCTTAACCAGAACCAAAAACAGCCAAAGCAAAGTACTTACGTACTAAGCTGGAACCTGACAAAGTTCTTTATGTTGAAAAAAATTCCTTTCCCTTCCTCTATAGCCGCTCTACAAAAGAAATAAATGAAACTGGTGTGTAAAAGCAACTCGCAATTAAACAGGACAAAAAACAAAAAAAAAGATTAAAACAATGTGTACGGTTTACCATCATCCTGTGCCATATCTACCATAAATGTTGACCACATTGGATCTCTAGCCTGCCTTGGTTCTACTGGCAAACCTCCAGGTGACAACTCATCTCCATTACTGCTACTTTCTTGATCATTCTACTATTCTCTCTGTGCCCACATCCCAGTACCCATTTTTCTGGTTATACCTGTCTGTGCCCACATCCCAGTACCCACTTTTCTGGCTATATCTCTCACTATATTTCATAACCGACAATTTAATGACTGCTGTGTCTCATGTTCTAAAATACTTTAGCTGTCAGTTTCAAGTTGTTCTCATCACACATTTCCCCTCACTTCTTCTAGACCGCAGTAAAACAGAATATTATCAGTTCGGTCCTATAAAAAAAGGACTTTTCCATTATTTTAAAACTAAACTGAGCAATATTCTAGTTTCCTTTCATTCACTGACATTCACTTGTCTAGTAGAATCAGGTGAATCTTGTCATACAGGAAGTTATTCTCCATCTTTCGAGGCTGTCTTCTCTCCTCACCAGCATGTCAGGTACCAATTTCTACATGTGGGTAGACTAGAGGGCGATGGAAGCAGGTACCCATTTCTGTGGATGAGTTGACTTGAGAGTGCTGGAAGCAGGTATCCATTTCTACAGATGAGTTAACTAGAGGGTGCTGGAAGCAGATATCCATCTCTATGGATGAGTTGACTAGAGGATTCAGAACCAGGTATCCATTTCTACGGATGAGTTGACAAGAGGGTGGTGGAAGCAGATATCTATTTCTACAGATGAGTTGACTAGAGGGCGGTGGAAGCAGGTATCCATTTCTACGGATGAGTTGACTAGAGGGTGCTGGAAGCAGGTATCCATTTGTAAAGGTAGGCTCACAAGAGGGGAGTGAAACAGGTACCCATTTCTACAAGTGGGTTGACTAGAGTGTGGTGGAAGCAAGTATCCATTTGTACAGGTGGGTTGACTAGAGGGCAATGGAAGCAGGTATCCATTTCTGCAAGAGAGTCAAATGGAAGGTGCTAGAAGCAGCTCCCAAAACCATAGAAGGACAGGTCTCTCTGAAATTGTTCAAACATTTCTTTGTTCATTCGCTTGTCTCTGAAATGTGCCCCCATCTTCTGCTATCCACATTTCCAGGGTCTTATAACACAGAGTTGCTTGTATGCAAGGTGAGAGACACCGGGGTCCACTATTTTAAAATACAAAGTTGCTTGCATGCAAGTGAGGGACACTGTGGTACACTGCTGTTGGCATATTAATAAAATGAAGAAATTTCACATGAAGCAGAGAAACATGAAAGAGAGCTCAGGGAGGTACTTGCAGTATGGTACTCAGATTATCATCCACAAGAATCATGTCTGCTGCTT
Organism: Achatina immaculata; assembly: GCA_009760885.1. Lineage (NCBI taxonomy): Eukaryota > Metazoa > Mollusca > Gastropoda > Stylommatophora > Achatinidae > Lissachatina > Lissachatina immaculata. The sequence goes on along the minus strand of CM019716.1, from coordinate 66,778,346 downwards.
CCTTGGAGACATCTGTGCCTGTTTTTCCCATGGAAATTCCTATATCTGCCGTCTTCAGAGCTACAGCATCATTTACACCATCACCCGTCATAGCCACTACATGCTTGGATGCTTGTAATGCCTGGACAAGGTTGCAGTAAAACAAAATGTCACACTTAGTTACCAAGATCAACTGATAAACTACCAAGATGTACATTTCTACATATAAAAATGTAATTAAGAATGTAATTCCTTCATTAAATACGTGCAGTGTCAATAGAAGTACAAGGGGCATTCAGAAAGTAATGCACCACATCGTTTTTCTCAGGAGCTGTTTATTCAAAAAGAATGAAACTTATATACTATATACATGGATATGTCATGTAAACATCAGTATTATTCAACATAATCCACACCAACTTGTACAGCTTTACGCCAGCGTGAAACAAGTGCATGTATTCCTAGCCCGTACCAGATTTTCTCTTGATTATGTAACCATTTCTTCGCTGCATTAATCACTCCTTCGTCATCTTCAAATCTTATCCCTCGGAGAGAATCTTTAAGTGGATCGAACAGATGGAAATCAGAGGGTGCCAAATCGAGACTATAGGGTGGATGGGGTAGTACAGTCCAACCCAATTTGGTGTTTGCTTCCCGTGTTGCCAAACTTGTGTGAGGGCGCAAATTGTCGTGAAGGAGAAGCGTACCACACCAACAATTGCAAATTTTACAGGATTCTAAAAACTCATTCTGCTTTGGTAAAGCAAATAGCATTCAGACAGTCAGTAGTCATAAATGTGGTTTGTCAGGTCATGCAGATACCATCACTCTCCTTAGACAATTGTTCTTTCTTAAACCATTTTCTCTGTAATGCTCAAGTTGTTAAAGTAACCAGTAAAGCTTTTTTTTTTTTTCTGTCTGTGATTAACACTGCACTTTTTGATCACGTAAGTGAGGTTTTTATATATAATGAAATATAAATAATAATACATGAAAATATTTCTCAAGGATTCTCTGGCATATTTTTAAAGCATCTGACAAGCTGTTCCAAAAGTTGCTTTACTCTTTTCAGAGGCCACAGAAAGTAGCCCCCTGGATCCCCTGACCTGACATCTTCTGACTTTTTCCTGTGGTGCCACATTAAAGACACAGTTTACATACTCCCACTTGCACAGGCTTTGAACTTTCTGAAGCAGTGAATCACAGATGTCATCACATTCGTTACTCCAGATTTGTTACATAAAACATTGGAGGAACTCGATAATCACGCTGATGTGTGGCCTGGCGTCAGGCAGTTCACACCGAGTCCCTGTGAGGTATGGCAAAAGCTCTGAGATTTCTCTACAAAATAACACACACTTTCTCCATGTAGATGCATCTGTCTTCCTACTGTGGCCTCCGGAAACTGTGAAGTAACTTTTGGAAAACCCTGAAATGTAATATTGTTTTATTTCGGTCTTCTTAGTCGTTTTTTTGTTTGTGTACATAAAAAAAATGTTGGAAGTGTGCAGACAAAATGATGCATAAAAAATGTTGGCTACAGTGAAAAAAAAACCAAACAAGCAAAAAAAAAAACAAACAAAACAAAACAAAAACCAAAAAAACCAAAACAAACAAAAAACAAAACAAAAACAAACAAAACAAAAATCTTTTCTGGAACTGAAAAGCAACAAAAAAATTCCTTGTGAGAAAACCTGACCTTGACAATTTTGAATTTATGCTTGGGTGACACCCTGTAGAAGATCCCAGTATTCTCAATAACTGTTGACAACTGGTCTATGTCAAGAATATCTAAGGCATCACCTGACATTGTGTTTACTCCCTCTGCATACAGCCCTATCCTGGCCGCTGTGATAAGGAATGAATGGTAAGGTAAAATAAGGAAAAATTCCCATTTCCATGCCATTAAGGCATATTGGGGAACATTGAGGAATGAATGACCAGCATAAAATTAAAATCATGAAAAAAAAAAATGAAATTACATAAATGAACTGTCCACAGAAAGAAAACATTACTATCGGTCCATGCTGTGCACATGCAGATGTGAAGTAGACAGACATGGTTGCAGACAGGTGGTAAGAGATGCCAAAAAGCTCCACACAGCCAGAAAGCAGTTTTATATATTAACAAAATTATGTCTTGTGAAATCCTACATGAAGCATACATTATCACAACAATAATACCACATTTATTTACAGCCAATAAACTGTTATTGTTTTTAATTCTTCATTTGTCTTTACAAAGCTGTTATTGTGGCTAATTACCAACTAAGCATATCCAACATTAGCAGAAACAGCCATGAGTGAAGCTGTTTGTAACACTGATGCTTTGCAAATTCCAAAATGGTTAACATCTGTCTGCTTCAAATTGTCTTCTGCATTCAATATGACTGTTATGACTATTTACAAATCAATAGTAAAATGTTAGCATTGAGCTATTTATCTAAGAAAACTATAGCAAGTTTGGAATTGAGAACTGGTTTGTTTAATAAATATCTGACACAGGACAAGAAAGGGTTAAACCGGCCCCATAGTCTCACAGCTTTCTTTGGCTCACCTACAGCTTTGGCTGTTCCTTCTCCGTCTCCAGTCAGCATTTTCACGGTCACCTGCATGCCCTTCAGAGTCATGATGGATGCACACACTTCCTCACGTGGGGGGTCCATGATCCCAACCTGCCCCACGTATATCAAAGACTCCAGAGTTCTGCCATAAGCCATGCCAATCACTGAAAGAATATAATATATAGGGTGTTTCTGTAGTAATGATATCAAAGAAGCAATCAAGGTGTTCAATATATATTAAAATAACAGGAACTCTCAAAATCAAACTTTCTGCCCAGAACATACCAGGATAGTCTGGAAATGACATTATATCTCCAAAGATTTGAAATATATAAGCATATATTTATGTTCTAGATTTTTGCTCAAGTTATTTATCTATAAAACAGCAAAAATACAGTTCTGGTTTGAACTCTGAAGAGTCAACCATTTTTTGTCACAGTAAATGCATCAACAGGGAATGAATTTTTTTCAAATATTAACTTCCTATGAAAGAAGCTGAAACAGATATGCTTCCAATCATCATCATCATCATCGTCATCATTGCCTTTCACTCCCTTGAGAGCATAGGCCACAGATAAAGGCTCTCTAGTCATCTCCTGAGCAGACCAGTGTAAACAAACTGGTCTGATTAAACAATAAGACAGAAAAAAAAAATAATTTAATAGTCAGAGAATCAATTATTTTTCTCTTCATATCCTTTTAAAAGCAGCGTTATTTATTATACTGTGATGTGGTAAAAAAAGAAATGTTATTTTTAGCTGTTGACTGTTTAATGTTTCACTGTTTAGTCAATTACGAGCACAAAACTGCTACTAAACTGAACAGAATAATTTAATATGTACAGGCAAGCAATTAATGAAACTGTTCTGCAAAGCAGCACCGAGCTTTTTCTTCTTCACAGAACAATACTTATTTGATTGAAAGAAATACCTAAAATTTCAATTAGTATGCAGTTAATTTGCAATTAAAAATTTAAATCATGCAATTAATCATGATTAAATGTGTTAATCAAACAACACCCCTACAAATTACTCCACAAAGAGAAATGTGGTATGTGACAAATTACCTCTAAGTCCAGTCTCAGCCAAGGATTGACCTTCCTCTAAATACTCCTCTTTCTGCTTTTCCTTCAGAGGAGATGTTGCTCCATTGTTAAAATAAAGAGTACACTTCTCTAAAACCTTCTCTGGGGCTCCTTTTAAGAAGTATTCAACATGATCCTGCAAACAAACACATTTCCTATATTACAGACTTCTTAGCAAAGAAAAGCCAAATTTCCTAGAAATCATTTATTTTTTTTATATAGCTATTTTAGAATCTCACATTAACTGTCACTTCGATAAGAGATTAAGCAGGATGGGGAATGGGTTACAATATGGCAAAGTTAATATTTTGACACCAATGAGACATGATAAGGTGTAAATGACCTGTCAGCACAGCAGAGGGTGATGCAATCATTATTATGCCTGAAAACCTTACCTCCCACTCACTCCACAAGGAGCCAGGCATCCATTTCTACAGCTGAGTAATTGAGGCCCACAATGACAACAAAAGTGCACTGCTTCACTATTCGAGGTTACATTAACTTGCCTGTGTCATCAAAGCAGACACAATGAAGCAGGCAGGACAATGTAATGTCAACTCAGCTGACTTACACCCCTCTCACGATGAGGCGGCTGCTCAGTGTACTGGAGTCTGTGGTTCAAATCACAGTCATTCTTTTTACCGTTTTTCTTTCTGTCACTATCTAAAGTCCTTTTTGTAGTATTTTTTAAGGCAAATCAAACACAGTATGCTCTGTAACTTAACTGTGCATTGTCCTCTGAAGATGGTTGCTTGTTTGATTGAAATCTATGGCTCGATTCAGGCTTATTCTCACGCTATATTCCTCACACTTAAAGTGTTTTGTCCACTATTTCTCAAGGATAATCATACAGTCTTTTGTGGCACTTCAACAGATTTGTTGAAAGCACGGTCTATTATCAAAGTAACTACATTACAATACAAAAGTAAAACAACTAAAGAATCTGTGGAGAGGAACAGACAGAACTACAAAAATAAGATTTTTATAGGCATGCATCTTTCCCATCGCAACATATGCCTGTGAGACCTGGAAAATTAACAAAACAGCTGAGAAACACATAAATGCCTTTGAATGTAAATGCTACAGAAGGGTTCTTCAAATATCATGGACACAAAAATGAACAAATATATCCATACTATAAGAACTTAATATTGAAGAAGGCTGGCTAGTAAAGAGGAAACTTAAATATTTTGAACACATGTCATGAGAATTTAGAGAAGACCACATTGGAAGGGTACATAATGGGAAAAAGAAAGGGAGGAAGACCAAGGCAAAGATGGCTGCAAGACATCGTCGATAATCTGCAAATGGATGCATCAGATGCAAGCCATCTTGCTTACAACCAAGAGGCCTACAGGGGAGCTGTTAGGGAGGCAAAGTTCCGCAAGGGACAAGTAAATGACTGACTGACTGACATTACATATATGAGGAGGTGCTGACAGTTATCAGTCCAACAAAGAAGAGAATGACCTACAGCCATGAAACCTGCATGTTATCCACATATTCGCACTGAAGTGTAATACATCTGACACAGTGCTTCTCAAGTTTCTTTAACCTTTCTAAAAAATAAAAAAAAGAATCTGACATCAGTCACTGACATAGTTGCTGCTATCACACCAAAATCATTCAAAAATGTCTTCCCTTTCAAACACTTTTTATGTCTGAGGAACAAAAAATAGTCAGATGGTACAAGATCTAATGAGTTGGCTGGATGATCTAATGAGTAGGCTGGATGATCTAGTGAGTTGGCTGGATGATTTAGTGAGTTGGCTGGATGATCTAATGAGTAAGCTCGATGATCTAGTGAGTTGGCTGGATGATCTAGTGAGTTGGCTGGATGATCTAGTGAGTTGGCTGGATGATTTAGTGAGTTGGCTGGATGATCTAGTGAGTTGGCTGGATGATCTAGTGAGTTGGCTGGATAATCTAGTGAGTTGGCTGGATAATTTAGTGAGTTGGCTGGATGATCTAGTGAGTTGGGTGGATGATTTAGTGAGTTGGCTGGATGATCTAGTGAGTTGGCTGGATGATCTAGTGACTTGGTTGGATGATCTAGTGAGTTGGCTGGATGATCTAGTGCGTTGGCTGGATGATCTAGTGAGTTGGCTGGATGATTTAGTGAGTTGGCTGGATGATCTAATGAGTAGGCTGGATGATCTAGTTGTTGGCTGGATGATCTAGTGAGTTGGCTGGATGATCTAGTGAGTTGGCTGGATGATCTAGTGAGTTGGCTGGATGATTTACTGAGTTGGCTGGATGATCTACTGAGTTGGCTGGATGATCTAGTGAGTTGGCCGGATAATCTAGTGAGTTGGCCGGATGATCTAGTGAGTTGGCTGGATGATTTAGTGAGTTGGATTTATGATCTAGTGAGTTGGCTGGATGATCTAGTGAGTTGGCTGGATGATTTAGTGAGTTGGCTGGATGATCTAGTGAGTTAGCTGGATGATTTAGTGAGTAGGCTGGATGATCTAGTGAGTTGGTTGGATGATCTAGTGAGTTGGCTGGATGATCTAGTGCGTAGGCTGGATGATCTAGTGAGTAGGCTGGATGATCTAGTGAGTAGGCTGGATGATCTATGCACTCAAGCCCCAAAGTCTTGAAAACATCAGCTTTTTAGCTTTGTGAGCATGAGCATTGTCTTGCAAAAAGAGAACACCTTTCAGCAGTTTCTGTCACCATTTTTTCCCGTTCATCCTTTAATCAGCACTAGAAGATGGAGTAGGATTCTGCATTAACTAACTAGCCCTTCAGAAGATCAGTCAGTCAGTTATCAAAATAGCTTCATTATCTTAAAAAGCAATGGCCATGACCTTCATGCCGACATATGAGTCTTGAATTTCTTTGGCTTTGTAGAACCTGTGTGCACCACTATAAAGATGGCTGTTTGGTCTCAGGATCATAGCACAGTGAGGGCAAAAACTCCCACTACACCTGTTATTGTGTGATTTTTTTTTTTAATGCTCTATTTATGAATGTACCTGTTATGGATCTAAGAAGTCAGTGTGAGTTCTGGCATGATCTCTACAGAGATGAACCCTAGATCCATACCAGATACATTCATAAATACAGCATAATAAAAAAAGAAAACTTCACACTGCACATAACAACAGGTGTAGTGGGACTCTCTGCCCTCCCTGTGGTGTGATCATGTGTGATGAGTCACTTCAAAGAGTTATCACTAGATCGCTCAAAATGCTACAAAATCAGCTTGCAGGAGTCCGTTCAATTTCATTTCTCAAATAAAACCACAAAACCCAGCGCATTCCCAGGACATCTCTCGTGTCTCTGCAACTGTTTTAACTGAAGTCCTGTCAATCTGCCAAAATTAGGTCACGAACAAGATGAACAATTTCTAAAAGCTGACACTGCTGAAGGCAGTCCACATCTTGTTGCCATCTTCAGTCTTGAAATCTCCACACAAAAAGGTAGCACACCACTTCTTCACAGTTTAGTATAACAGGCATTTGTCACTCAGTGTTTGCAGCAGACACACAAAGATTCCCTTTGGAGTGTTCCTCTGCAGGAACTGAAACTCCATGATGGCTCGTAGTTCCGCTTGTAAAAATTCCACATATTTCTTTGACATGGTTCTTTCTGTTCTTGATGTGAAAAAAAAAAAATTAGAGCTATGATCCTGCAAAATGGCACTTTACACTATAAATAACACTCTTTCCAGCTGCAGTGACAAAATTATGCTCAGATTTTGGGATGTGGGTTTGGTCGATAACTTTTCAGCACCTCCTTATAAAAAAGGAATTTACAAGAGCATAAATTACAATCTCTCTTACCTGATACCCATTCCTTCGAAGCAATTTCTGCCTTCCAGATGCTCCTTTTAAACCATGTACATCATGGACAACAGTGACCTACCTTGTCAAACTCTAGGTGACATTTGACCATCATTGTTTTACTCTCACTGGAAAATGGCCACTCTTCAACTCTCACATACATATGTCTTAGATCTAGCACATTTAACTGAAAGGAAAATGACAACTGTTTTATTTGAGCTTATTTATGTTTGCGTGAATCAACATCTGAACTACTTAATGCCTCAAAACTAACTGACACATCACCAAACTATTTTTTTAATTAATAAATGTTTGGGTCAATAACTGGAGCAATTAATATCTGAACTAATTAATATTTTGACTACTTAATACTTGGACAAATTATTATTATTATTTTGAATGAATACTTGAGCTAAAGCTAATTCAAGTGCCATGCCATGTGGCATAGGCGATCATTTCTCTCCACAATTCCCTGTCTTTAGACTTGATTATGAGATCCGCCAGTGACTTTCTTCCTAGCCACACTGACAGCCCATCAAGTAACTTCTCTCTCTGTCTTCCTCTGTCTCTTCTTCCCTCAATTTTTCCTGTTGCCACAATGTGTTCCAATTTTCCTCTTCTCAGGAAATGTCCTATAAATTTCACTTGTCTGCCTCTGATCTTTGCTATAATTTGCTTTTAACTCCAGCCTCTCTTAAGACTTCATTGGTTTTCTTGGCTGTCCATGGTACCTTCAACATCCTTCTTATAAACCACATCTCCATGGCCTCAATTTCTCACTGAACTCTCTTATTCATAGATTATGCTTCAAATTAAAACTAATACTTTAAATAATAAACATTTAGATTACTATCATTAAAACTAATTAATATTTGGACAATATTTTGATTAATAAATATTTGGACTAACTAATATTGTATTAATTAGAGTAAAGAGTCCAAACAAGGATTGCCCTTAAGGATTTATATTACAGGAAGTTGTGTTATATTGTTTCTGGATTTAAGAAAAAAGAAAACAGACAACAAACTTTCATTTAACCACTGCATGATTAGATGAACAATTTACTTTCATTTAACCACTATGTGATTAGATGAACAACCTACTTTCATTTAACTACCATGCGATTAGATGAACAATCTACTTCAATTACCATGCCATTAGATAAACAATCTACTTCCATTTAACTACCTTGCAATTAGATGAACAATGTACTTTCATTTAACTAACATTTACTTTCCTGTGCTGTTGAATGTCTCACATAGGGCTCGCATGGTTGTTTGCCAAGTTTTCCTGTTTTCATAGTTGTCTTTCAACCTCATCAAGGAATGTTATGCCCACTAAACTGGCTTATCTTAACAATGTCCTCTTTAGAGTTTCAGCTGGTCGACTTTTTTTTCTTCTGCCTGTTGTGCTCCACTTGATAGCTTGTTCTGGTATTCTCTGATTGTTTCTTCTCATCACATGTGGCCTACATATGTTCATTTTCTTTTTCTGATCACCCGTGAGACAGGTTGTTGTTTGCTCATCTGTCTTATCTCTGCGTTGTTCTTGAATTCGTTCCACTTTATACCAAGCATTTTCCTTAAGCATTTGTTTTCAAAAGAGTCTAACTTCTTGTCTATTTCTTTAGTTGATTTCCAGCTTTCGCATGCATAAATGAGGGTGGATATTACATTTGAACTGAATAATCATAGCTTAGTGTTTGTGCTTATAACTTTAGAATTTCATATGTTCCCAAGATTTTTTAAAGACAATGCTGCTTTTGCAATTTTACTTCTAACTTCCTTCCTGGTGTTACCATCCTGGTCTATGTAGTTGCCAAGGTATGCGAATTGGTTTACTTCATCAACAACTGTTCCTTCTACATATATTTTTCCTTCTTGATTAATGAGAAGTTTCATTACTTTTGTTTTGTCTTTGTTAATTTCAAGACCTATTGTGCTAGCCAAGGAAGACATGGAATCTGTTTTTTCCTGCATCGATTTCACATTGTCACTGATAAGAGTTATGTCATCAGCAAAATCAAGATCTTCTATTTGGGTCCCATGTACCCAATCAATGCCAGTTTTTCCTGTACAGCATCTTTTCATTATAAAGTCTATGGTAATTCTAAAAAGCAAGGGAGATAATATACATCCTTGTTTCATGCCTGTTTCAATCTGAAACCATTCGCTCATTCCCTCTTCTGTCTTGACCGCACAAACATATCCATTGTAGAGATCTCTAATGATGTTGACAATTTTAGATGGTATTCCATATAGTCTTAAAATTCTCCACAATGAATCTCTGTGTATGTTATCAAAGGCTTTTTTAAAGTTTATGAAGATCAGGATTAATGGTTTCTGTTTTTCAATATGTTCTTCGAGTATTATTCTTAGAGTAAAGATCTGGTCGAGACAGCTTCTAACTTTTCGAAATCCTGCCTGTTCTTCTCTCATTGCAGAATCCACTACATCCTTAATTCTACTCAAAATCACTTTACAAAACACCTTTGATACAACTGATAGTAAGGTTACACTCCTCCAGTTATTGGAGTCACTGGTTCTAAGGACTGTTATAGCCGGAAGTGGGGTGGGGGATACGCTCTCCACTTCAATGCCGTGCATCTGACAGTCAAGTCCAGCTCCTGGCCTTCTCGTGGCAGAACTGTTCAAACTGACAGGAGAAGGGGCGAAGGCAAATATCTGGTGCCTGAAAACCAGATGCTTCAGGTAGATGAGAGTCATGTTTGGTAGCTCATCTACTGCTGCTGGTGAGATTCTTCAGCTGCCGTGGTGGAGTAGGGCTCCTCTCGGCCAGTGAAGAAAGGTGCGGATGGGGTTGCCATGCGGCATCACTGCAGAAAAGGTGAAAGAAAGGATTAAGTGAAGTAAACAACAGTCAAATCACGGCACCTCTGGTCTGGAGGTCGGCCATGTCCTATGTGCACTTATATCGGGCGAAATGCCTGAACCAGCTTAACCCAGAGGTTAAGACACTGCTGGCAAGATTCTTCGGATGCCATGCATGGAGTGAAACTCCTCCTGGCCAATGAAGAAAATGCAAAAAGGAAATTAGGGTTGCCGTGCGGCACTGATGTGAAAAGGTGATAGAAAGGATAAGGTGATGCTTAGTCCAGTGGTCTCGCAGCGAGAGTTACTCATACCACAGCACCTCTGCTCTAGAGGCCAGCCATGTCCGATATACACCCATACTGGTGAAATATGAGTAAATCAACTTAAACCAGGGGTGAAACTTGATAGCTACTCATATCACGGTACCTCCACTCTAGAGGTCGTTCACGTCCTAAACTCGTCCATCATACTGGGATAATATGCCTAAACTGGCTCAACCCAGGGGTGAAACTTACTAGTGGCGAGGATTCGTTCTCCTGGACAAAAGCTCCATCTTGGTCACAACTGGGAAGGGTAGAGGCCACGATCACAAAATGCTGAAGTTGGAGACACTGGACCAGTACAGTTTAGATAGGCAACCACCTCTCACCCAGTGGGGATACACATGTATCCCAAAACATGTCGAGGTTTTCCGGTGAGAAAGTCCAACTCTAGGCTGGATGGGCAACCACTTCTCACCCAGCGGGGATATACTGATATCCAAAACACATTGAGGTTTTCCAGTGAGAAAGTCCAACTCTAGATCAAACTGGTGCAACGAAAACCACGGTGTCATGCATTCCCGTTTCTGAGACCCACCAAGAATACAGGCTCAAGCCCTGCGATACTCTGAACCTCTTGTGGTCCTCTCATGGATCTCATGTGGTACTTTCAGGGACCACAGGACCTATCGAGGACCACAGGAGCAAATTCAGGAGGATCACAGGACAGTCTTGGTGGCAGAAGCGAATGAAGAAGAAGAAGATTGCAGTCACTAAGGTTGCTTTTTTTGGGTATTTTAACAATGATTCCCTTTTTCCATGTGGAAAGGACTTTTTCTTCTTTCCAAATTTTATTAAACATTCTTTGTAGTTGGCTCATGTTGTCACTGTTAATAGCTTTTAACATCTTGACTGTTATTTCATCTGCTTTGTTGTTAGCTATTTGATTCACTGCTGTTTTAATTTCATTAAGTGTAACTTCATCTAAGTTGACATTTAGTTGTGGGACTGGTAAATCAGTTTCAAGATTTATTAATTCATTTGGGTGTGGTCGATTAAGTGTTTCTTGGAAGTGTTCGGGCCATCTTTGCATTTGGTCTTTACTTGATGTTAACAGGCTGCCTGTTTTGCTAAAGACTGGTCATTCTCTGGAGGTAATAGCACTTATTAGCTTCCTCTGTATGTTATACAGAGTTTTGCTGTTTCCTGTTTTTGCTGCATTTTCTGCTTCTTTTGCCATATTGTCCATATATTCTCTTTTGTTTCTTCTAGGTGAACTTTTTACTTTATTGTAATCATATTTACATATGATTTTCATTTAACCACCATATGATTAGATGAACAATTTGCCAATGTGACCAGAATGCCAAAAAAAACAAAAAAACTGATTAAGTGACCAATCAGTTTATACTGGTAATAAAACATCTAAATATTCTAATGACAAAGTTAACTGCACAGTTTTTTTGTGTTTTTATTTAATGAAAATAAATGAAAATCTTGAGGTTTACATGCGTAACAAGAGAGTTACTCAAACCTTTCTGGCAGCAGCAAGCAATGCTCCCTCTGTTGGTGAACCTCGCAGTTCGCCATTGATGATATCTGCATTATTGCACACACTGCCAATCTGGCAATAGAAAAGTGAAAAAAAAAAGACACTGGGAAGTATTAAAATAATTTCCTAAGCTAACCATGCCTCCATCTATAATACAAGTAGCTCTGACATACACTGGGGATGTATTCCTGGACGAACCAGTGTAATCGGAATTGACGTAAATTGAAAAAATTTTGTAAATGTAAATCAATGACAAACCAATGACATGCATTCCCAGCACACAGACACATATGAGTAATAACGGCATTACATTTTAAATTCTGAATTAATGTATATAAAATAAAGAAATCTGTAAAAATATATTTTGTACCCTTACAATGGGTAATGGTGTAATGAAGTGCTGTTAACTCACTGACGAAGACCCTGGCTGAGATCTCTTTTCTTTTTTTTTTTTTAAATAAAGCATGCAGTGACTGCCATGATTTGTACTTTTTATCTTTCAAAATTTCATGAAAGGGTCTGACAGACTGCCATAACTTCCATCTGTCCTGCAGCACTCTGTTTCTAATCATGTCAGTTTTCCAGGACTCATCGCTGAGTTTATTTATGTGTGAGAGGATGCGCTGGAGGTTGTCTGTCCTCATTTCTTGTACAAAAAAGTTCCTCTTTCTCTCTTTCTGCCTCTTCTGTTTGGCCAATCTGGCACATTTTATCTAGATCTAGCCTTTACAAACATGAAATTCCTCTTGAAGAAAAGACTCGAAAAGATGAGTGACCAATGCTCATGTGACTCTCTTGAAACTGCCTTGGTTCATTATTTTTACTCAAAATCAGCAATGTATGAGTAATACATTATTTATAAAATATTTAGTATAAGAAACAGCACAAGAAAAAAAAAAAAGTAAAATGTTATCTCTCTGAACCTTAAGTGCCCAGGGCACATGGGGCTTCCGCAAGGGTTTTCCACAAATGCCTGTCCTTCGCCTTTTTTTCTGCTCTTGCCCAGGTGAGCCCTCTATTGCTCAACATCCTTTCTGTTGTTCTTCTCCATGTCTCTTTTGGTCTACCCTTACTTCTGCTCCCCTGTGGTGTCCATCTTAGTGCTATTTTTGGTAGTGAGTTGTCAGTCATTCGGAGTACATGTCCCAACCATCGCCAGCGTCTTTCCTCAATAATTGTTGTCAGTGGTTTCATCTGCATTTCTGCTAATAAGATGTTATTTCTTATGGTGTTTGGCCAAAATATTTTTCTAATTCTTCGTAAACATTTAGTCTGGAAAGAATTCAACTTGTTTTCTATGGTTTTGGTGATTTTCCAGCATTCACTTCCATAGAGTAGTACACTTAGAACATTACTCTTAAATATCCTGATTTTTATATTTATGCTTAGTTTTTTTGATTTCCATATATTCTGCAGCATTGCAAAAGCCTGGTTTGCTCTAGTAAGTCTGCTGTTGATGTCCTCTGTGCTGTCTCCATTTTCTACTACTCTGCTGCCAAGGTACACAAATTCGTTGACCTCCTCCACTAACTTGTTATCTACTCTGAGTACATTTCTGTTGTTCACATTTTGCTTCATTAACTTTGTCTTTCCTACGTTGATCTTTAGTCCTATGTTGTTTGCATTCTGAGTTAGCTTGTTTATTTTATCTTGCATATCTTTGTGACTGCTTGATAATAGACAAATGTCGTCCGCAAAGTCAAGGTCCTCCAGCACTGTGTCAAGGGTCCATTGTAATCCTCTGCGTTTGTCTGATGTTGCCTCCTTCATTAACCAGTCTACTGCCAAGATAAATAATGTTGGTGATAGTACACATCCCTGTTTCACTCCTGTTTGTACCCTAAAGCTGCTGGAGGTATGTTCTCCACAGATCACTTTGCACTGAAAACCCTCGTATAGGGCTTTTATTACATTAACTATTTTATGGGGGAGGCCGTGCCATCTTAGGATTTTCCACAGTGCATCTCTGTTGACACTGTCAAAGGCTTTCTCAAAATCTATGAATAATGCATATGTTGTACTATGCCAATCATTTGCCTGTTCTAATATTTGTCTAAGTACAAATATGTGGTCTATGCATGATCTTCCTTTCCTAAATCCTGCCTGCTCTTTCCGAAGTTTTTCCTCAAGTGCTGGTACAATTCTGTTGATGATTATTCTGCAAAATACTTTACTGGTGAGTGGCAGTAGGGTAATGCCTCTCCAGTTCCCGCAATCTCTGAGGTCACCCTTCTTTGGTAGTTTTACTATAAGACCAGTTTTCCACTCCTCTGGGGCTTTTTCTAAATCCCAAATTTGTTGTAATATCCGGCAAAGTTGTTTTGGTGTTTCTGTTTCTTCTGCTTTCAACATTTCAGCAGTCACTTCATCTTCACTTGGTGCCCTGTCTGATTTTAGCTTCTTTATCGCCTCCTCTACTTCATTTATTGTTATTGGTCCTGTATTGATGTTTAGTTCCGTTTTTGCTTCAGGTATGTCTATTGTTTGTGCTCCTTGTGTTCTGTTTAGTAGGGTGTTAAAGTGTTCCCTCCATCTTTCAATTTTTTCTCTTTCTCCACTGACCAGTTGTCCATTTTGTGTTCTTACTGCACTTTCACATCTTGTGTTGAAGTTACCTGTCATCTGCTTTGTGATTTTATATATGGTTTTCATGTCATTTGTATATGCTGCTTTCTCTGCTGTTTCTGCTAAGTTGTCATAATATTGACGTTTATCTTGACGGCATGATTCCTTCACTTCTTTGTCTTTTTGTGCATAATTACTTAAAACTCGTTCTTTAAGCCGTTGTGATTTGGTGTTCAGTAATTTTCCCTTGATTTCTTTTCTTTGCTCTATCTTTTCCCATGTGGTCTCGCTTATCCATTCCTCTTTTCTCCTTTTCCGATATCCCAGCACCTCTTTTGCTGTTTCCTGTAGTGTTTTATTGAACTCTAATATGGACATTTCTGCTTCGTCTTGTAGGACACTGAAACGGTTCTTAAGTACTATTGAGAATTCATTTCTTGTTTGCTGGTCTATCAGTTTTCTTGTATCAAAATGTATCTTTTTGTGTTCTCCGATTTTGGCTTTCCTTAATTTTAGTTTTATTTTTGCTACCAGAAGGTTGTGATCACTTCCTACATCTGCTCCTTTCCTTGCTCGCACATCTTGTAGTGACCGTTTCCACTTGTTGTTTATTAGTATGTGATCAATTTGGTTTTCTGTGGTTTTATCTGGTGACCTCCAAGTCATCTTATGGATGTTTTTGTGTTGGAAAATTGTCCCTCCGATGGTCATCATGTTTTCTTCACAGAAACTGCACAGTCTTTCTCCATTTTCATTTATTTCTCCGATTCCTTCTCTTCCCATGATTCTTCTTCTATCTTCATTTCCTTCACCTACTTTTGCATTGAAGTCGCCCAAGATGAGTAGCATATCATGCTTGGGTATTGTTTCTACTGTTGCTTGGAGGCTGTTGTAAAAATCTTCTTTTAATTCCTCTTCAGCTGCTTCTGTTGGTGCATAACAAACTATAATAGACAGCTTCGTGAATCTTGAGTTGAACCGTGCATATAATAATCTCTCATTTATTGGGGTCCATTTCAGCAATGCTCTTGATGCTTCTTTTGTTATAATCAATGCTACTCCTCCTTCATGAAGATCTTCTTTACCTGACCATATTATTGTATCTTCTGTGTGCTGTGTTGTTAATTTCCTTCTGCCTTGTCCTGTCCATCTTGCTTCTTGTATTCCTAGTATGTCTAGTTTATATCTGTGCATTTCCTTGATGGTTTGTGCTAGTTTTCCAGTCTGGTTTAGTGTTCTTACATTCCAGCTGCCTATTTGCATCTTATGTTTAGGTTCCAGGAGGTCTGCAGTCGGGCTGGGGACTTCCAGTGGCTGACTTTCATCCACAACCTTCATGGGCTCAGTTTCCTGATATGCATTTCTCCTTCCACCTGCATTTGCTTTTTCCCTTGCTTCCGTTTCTGTAGCAGTCTGATAGTTTTTTTACCAGATAGGGTTGCTGGCCCTATGCTGAACCCTCCTTAGTCGCCTTTTACGATCATGCATGGTAGGGTACAGTGGTCCTATTCTTTGCAGATCCCGGGTACCACACGGGGGAAAATGTTATAAATATAAATAATTTTATTTCTTTTTCACTTTTTCATCATTTGAGTTCCAAATCAGCATTATTCTGAACTGGTGCAAATTACATCTTACATTCTTCCCGTGCCTTTAAATGTCACATAGGCACTGCATGGTAGTTTGCCAAGTTTTCCTGTTTTCAGTGAGCTTTTCAATCTCATCAAGGGATTTTATGCCTACTAATTCGATCTCTCTTAACATCCTCATTAAAGTTTCATGTGGTTAACCTCTTTTTCTTATCCTGGCATTGTTGGTACAAATTAGGCCAGTGCAAATTGAGGACTACCTGTAATCTGGAACATATTCACAACAAAAACAAAGGAAAATTATGCCAAGTGTCTTTTTATGGTTCAAAACGTGTCAGAAAAGTGTTGTTTGTCTGACTGTTTATCTCCCTGTAAATATGATTGTTTATCTCCCTGTAATGATAACTTTCAGTCCTCTGCAGACTACATGCTCTCACTCACTGGTGCTACACCATCTAACGCCAACATACTAAGCAAATTATAATTACAAACTTTTTCCACAATTTACTTGATGTTTTTTCTTCTTCTTCTTCGTTCGCTTCTACCATCAAAACCACACTGTGATCTTACTGAATTTACGCCTGTGGTCCTTGTTAGGTCCCGTGGTCTCCTGTGTGATCCCCAAAAGGACCACACGAGATCCACGAGAGGACCACACGGGGTTCAGAGTATCGCAGGGCTTTAGCCTGTATTCTTGGTGGGTCTCTGAAGTGGATTGCGTGACACCGTGGTTATTTACTTGATGTAAATCACATGCCATCTTACAACATCTTCTCTCACAACTGTAAATTAACAGGAGATAGCAAAACTATATATAACATACAGAAGAAGCTAACAGGTGCTATTACCTCCAGACAAAGACCAATCTTTGGCAAAACCTGCAAAGATCTAACAGTCTATGGAATGGTCACAATAAAAAATATCTGCCAGCATGTAGAATTTCTTTTCATAATCTGACTCTAATGTGCTAGAATCTGAATATAATTATTCTATTATGTATTTATTAATTTAATATTATTTAATATGCAAATAAGCAGTTGCGTGTAAATTTTTTTTGGTCATCTTTAAGCTTCCTAATGATCATTATGTATAACAGTGTACTGAAACTGGGCGTCTAAGTGGCAAAGTGGTTTGTGCACTGGTCTCTCATGACAAAGGTTGAGGGTTCAAATCTGGCCAGAGGCGCCCCAGTAAACCAGCTGTAGAAATGGGTACCCAATTTCTTCTGGAGTTGGGGAAGGAAGGCAGCCAGGTGTGACATTGACCATATCACCCTCTAGTGTGCTGACAGGTCAAGGAAAATATGGGCACTAACACCATATCCCTATATGCCTCTAAGGCATGACAGGATTACCTTGACCTTTTACCCACACTGAAACTAGACTGACTGGATGCTTGTGCTGAAGTGAAAGTTGAGAGATAAAGCCCAAAGTATAAGACAGGCTTGCATGTCCAGTTCTTCATCAGCTGAGTATAAAAGTCAGTAATTATATTTAAAAACAAGACACTCCTATGCTGCTTTGACTCTGTCACCTCAAGAGAACCAGACCATTAGGAACATGGAAATGCACGATACAGAAAGAACTAAAGGAAGTGAGAAAGACACTGTCTGAGACTTTCCAACTTGCTTGACAGGATTAGCTGGGGAACCTTTGCTGATATCTTATGCTCCACTGGGAGTATAGAGGACTGATAATGATGATGAATTCTATCTATAATTTTTATCAAAATAATAAGAATATCTTAAACTGAGATACTAAGGTCAAAATCAGAAATCTGATAATAAAAAAACAATGAATTCCGGTAACTAACAACTTTCAGATGGTCAAACTCACCTCAATAACTTTCCTGAAAGACCTTTGAGACTCTTCTGGATCAATCAGAGCATGAGTATGAACAATCGTCATATCACCTGGGCTGCTGTATCCAACTCCAGTAAACTAAAACAAATTGAAAGCAACAACAACAAAAAAATAAACAATCATTTAGACAATAGAAACAAAACACATAATCAGTCGGCCGTTTCATTTTCCAGGTACTTATATGTCATTTATGTTTCGAAAGCTTCTTCTTTTTTTATTTCAGAACTATCATAAATGGTTTTCTTCACTTTTTTGTGACATTTTTTAATAAAGTTATCATTTTATCTGTTATTGGATAATCAAACATAATATGTGCCAAATTTTATTCAAATCATCACCTGAGCATGTTCATGGTGCTTTTTAAAGCATTGCACACTTACTTTTTTCCGCGAGTATACATATATATCTGTACTTGTTTATAAACATGATGACATTTCCCTAGTAGAGTTGGTAACACTTTGGATAAAATAGCATATTATCAAGAGTAATGTCTCTATTTGTATCTTCTAACCATTTCAGCATTCTCAACATATGTGACTGATTTTTACTGGAAGATTCATTTTCCTTAAAGCACCAACAACCATGTGGGTTCTTTTTCTTCCCTTTTCAAGTTTATAATCTCCACAATTACTTCTGCTGCACAAGAAGAATACTGGAATTTTATTCATATCGAAGAAAGAAATTCAAGAGCCAGATAATCTGTTCAACCTTTATGGCCCAGTACTATACCTCAGCATGATGATGATCTGAGGTGATGATGTATGTGACGGTCATCTCATTCTTGGTGAGAGTGCCAGTTTTGTCACAGCAAATAACATCCACACATCCTGGAATACAGCATAAAGATGATCAATACAACCAGCATCATCATAACAAATAACATCTACACAACCTAGAATACAACATAAAGATGAATCAATACAACCAATGTCATCATAACAAATAACATCTACACAACCTAGAATACAACATAAAGATGAATCAATACAACCAGCATCATCATAACAAATAACACCCACACAACCTGGAATACAACATCAAGATGAAACAGTATTTCACATAACTGTGTCACATATTGAATATCCAAACAACACCACTGACAAGATTTCCATACCCACTGGAAAATACTGCAACAACTATGATGCAGAAGTTAGGGCAATTATTGCTGCAGTTGAAAAACTATCAGACTCCAGAATTGATACATGTCCTGTAGTAATTCTCACAGATGCAAGATCAGTACTGGAAGCTCTTCAGTGCAACAAACTACCAGACCTTAAGGATGCCTTGTCAAAAATTGGCTTACAACATGGAGTCACTATGTAATGGATTCCCTCCCACTGTGGGATACCAGGCAATGAGAAAGCTGACCATCTGGCCAAAGAGGGCACTGAAATGGAGCAGCCAGACATACCAATCACCTATAATCAGAAGAAAAGCATGATAAAAACCTACAGGAAGCCACAAACACCACCACATGATGACTATCACATGCTAAACAGAAAGGAACAAGTCACTATCTTCCGTCTCCGAACAAGACACAGCCAACTCCGAAGTCATATGTATACAAAGTTTAAGGTTGGTACTGCTAATCTATGTACATGTGCCCAAGTGCCCCAAACTGTGGAACATATCCTACAGAACTGCACCAACTATGAGACACTGAGAAATAATTACTGGCCCAGTGAAACCACTAAAGAAGATAAGCTCTACGGTTCCATACATGAATTACAAAAAACAGTGAAATTTATCCAAGAGACAGGACTGCAGATATAGACAGACAATGCGAACAAAGAAGAAGAAGACATAACTGTGTTACCTATATACATATAGTCTACAGTCTATAGTGGCTGATTTGTTTTTTTTAATACTGTCAGTTTCCTTGACTACTGCTACACATATTCACCGCCAGTTTGCTGCTACTCCCCTGTCAACACTGAATGTCAAAGTCTTGTTTGGAACACTAAAAGGCCTATTGAAAAAGTGGGGATTATCTATTTGATATTGTTGTTGTCATTTTGTTATATATCATCATCATCATCAGGTGCCGTGCCGACCGGTGTTGGCTATTATGCTTCTCCAGAGTAGCCGATCCTTCATGCAGGCCATCAGTTCAGTTGGTGATCTCCTCTCACATCATCCTGTCAGACTGTCCAGTATCATTTCTCTTGATCTTCCTCTTGATCTTCTTCCTTCTATTTTTCCTGTTGTTATAATATTTTCAATGCCCCCTCTTCTCATTGCATGTCCTATGAAAGTACATTGTCTCTCTCTCTTATCTTTTTGACAAGGTTTTTTTGTCTCTCCAGCTCTTCTCATACATTCTTCATTAGTTATTTTTGCTGTCCAGGGGATTCGCAACATTCTTCTAATAAACCACATTTCTGCTGCTTCCAATGATTTTTGTGCAGACCTGCCTATTGTCCATGATTGTATATATACTCACAGAAAAAAGTAAGTGTGCAGTGGTGTCAAGTGCACCAATTACGTCGTCATGAGTGAAATGAAATCAAATGGTAAAGAATTGCTTTATTTATCCCACAACATACAACTGCTAAGAATGCTGGGAAACAGAACATTAGCAATGTTGGGTTTTGTTTAGCATGCCAATGCAGCTTTTTTTAACTGTACAAGAAACTTCATGGCACAAAATCTAATGAATGAATTAAACAATGTACAAGAAAAATGAGTTTTAAAAAAGTCTGTGTACATTCAAGGGACTGAGAAAAGAGGGCCATCAAGAGAAAACAAAAAAATAAATAAAACATAACATCTAAAAGAAATGCAGAATTACATTTTTCCTGGTTTGCATTTCTGATGTGTCTTTTTGTGTCTAACATAATATATATCATGGTATAAATTGTGGTAATATGAGGTAGAAGTAGAAGATAAGGAAGAAATAAGATGAGGAAGAAGGTGAAGATGAGGCAAGAGAAGACGAGGAAAAGAGGAAGAAAAGGAGAAGATGAATAAAAAATATGAAGAAGATAAAGAAGAAAGAGAGGATGAAGAAGAAGGAATGAGGGAAAAATAAAGATGAGGAAGAATGAGAAGATAATAAAATGAAGATGAGGAAGAAGGAAATGAGAAAGAAAAGAACAATGCAGAAGAAAAAAAAATGAAAAAAAGAAGGAGAAGATGAAAAAGAAGGTGAAAATAAGGAAGAAGGAGAAGATGAGAAAGAAGATGCAGTTAGAAAGGAAATGAGGAAGAAGAAGATAATAAAGAAAGTGAATAAAACCTTTCATCTTTCCACAGGAAGCATCTGTAACTGAGGCTTAGAAATCTTTTGCAGTGATTTTTTCTTCCATAGGGCAAAGAGCAAAACCTCTTATCTTAATGTGAAGAAAACTAAACTGATGACAACTGACAAAACAAACAAGGCAGCTGAAATATGTATCAATGAGGAAAAATTGGAAGAAGTGGAGAGTTTTGAATATCTTGGATCACTACTAACTAATAATGAAGATACAATATAGGAAATTAAAAGGAGGACATCTATCGCTCTTCAGAAAGTAAAACAACTAAAGAAGCTGTGGAGAGGAGCAGACAGAACTACAAAAATAAGATTTTTAAGGGCATGCATCTTTCCCATCGCAACATATGCCTGTGAGACCTGGACACTTAACAACACAGCTGAGAAACATATAAATGCCTTTGAATGTAAATGCTACAGAAGAGTTCTTCAAATATCATGGACACAAAAAAGAACAAATACATCCATACTACAAGAACTTAATATTGAAGAAGGCTGACTAGTAAACAGGATTAAACAAAGAAAGCTGTATTATTTTGGACACATTAAACGTCATGATAATCTAGAGAAGACAGTCTTGGAAGGGTACATAATGGGGAAAAAGAAAGAGAGGAAGACCAAAATGAAGATGGCTGCAAGACATCATTGATGATCTTCAAATGGATGCATCACCAGCAGGCCATCTTCCTCACAACCAAGAGGCCTACAGGAGTGCTGTTAGGGAGGCAAAGTTTCGCAAGGGACATGCAAATGAATGAATGAATGAATAGGCATGTCGGCATCCAACAGTTTGCCATATATACTGACAGTTCCTATACCAAAAAACCTCTGATAAACCTTGATCTACAATAAGGAATCAGTGCTAAAATTGGGAAAATAATCACCAAAGTATCACTGTTCAATGACAAATGTGATAATCTAGTATTGTACATCTCCATCTGCTTACCCAAAGTTTCAACAATAGGGAGCTTTTTAATGATTGCATTTCTCTTGGCCATGCGCATCACTCCAATGGCCAGAGTTACTGTTACTACGATTGGCAAACCCTCGGGTATCGCTGCCACAGCCAAACTGAAGATAAGAAGAGTCAAACAAAGAGCTGTTTTAATGATCTGAACAACAGGGAGTGAAGAAAGGGAGTGCAAATAATGAATCTTATAAATCCTTTCCATGCCATTAAACGTCAAACAGGGCTCGCAAGGTAGTTCGCCATTTTTTCCTGTCTTCAGTGAGTCTTTCAACCTCATCAAAGGATTTTATGCCTATTAATTTGGCCTCTACTAACAATGTCCTCTTCAGAGTTTTACACAGTCTGCCTCTTTTTCTTTGGCCTGTTGTGTTCCATTTTATAGCTTGTTTTGGGATTCTCTGACTGTTTCTTCTCATCACATGACCAACATATGTCCATCTCTTTTTCCTGATCACCCATGAGACTGGTTGTTGTTCAGTCATCTGTCTTATCTCTGCATTGTTCTTGAATTCGTTCCACTTGATGCCGAGTATTTTCCTTAGGCATTTGTTTTCAAAGGAGTCTAATTTCTTGTCTATTTCTTTAGTTATTTTCCAGCTTTCACATGCATAAATGAGGGTGGATATTACATTTGAACTGAATAGTCTTAACTTGGTTTTTGTGCTTATAAATTTTGAATGCAATATATTTGCAAGATTCTTGAAGATTGATGCTGCATTTGCAGTTCTAATTATAACTTCCTTTCTGGTGTCACCATCCTGGTCTTTATAGCTGCCAAGGTATGCAAATTGATTGACTTCTTCAATATTTGTCCCTTCTATGTTAATTTTTCCATTTTGATTAATGGAAAGTTTCATTATTTTTGTTTTGTCTTTGTTAATTTCAAGTCCTATTTTGCTAGCCAGTGAAGACAGACTATCTGTTTTTTCTTGCATGAAATTTACATTGTTACTGATAAGAGTTATGTCATCAGCAAAATCAAGATCTTCTAGTTGGGTCTCATGTACCCAGTCAATACCTGTATTACCTACCTGTGCAGTATTTTTTCATTATGAAGTCTATTGTAATTCCAATAAACAAAAGAGACAGTATGCATCCTTGTTTCACACCTGTTTCAATCTGGAACCATTCATTCATCCCTTCTTCTGTTTTGACTGCACAAACATATCCATTGCAGAAGTCCTTAATGATGTTGACAATTTTAGATGGTATTCCATATAGACTTAAAATTCTCCACAATGAATCTCTGTGTATGCTATCAAATGCCTTTTCAAAGTCTATGAAGTTCAACATTAGTGGTTTCTGCTTTTCAATATGTTCTTCAAGTGTTATTCTTAGAGTAAAGATCTGGTCGAGACAGCTTCTCCCTTTTTTAAATCCTGCTTGTTCTTCTCTCACTGCTGTATCCACTATATCTTTAAGTCTATTCAAAATGACCTTGCAAAATACTTTTGACACAACTGATATTAAGGTTACTCCTCTCCAATTGTTACAATCACTAAGATTTTCTTTTTTTTTTTTTGGGGGGTATTTTAACAATGATTCCTTTTTTCCATTTAGAAGGGACATTTTCTTCTTTCCAAATCTTATTAAACATTCTCTGTAGTTGTCTCATGTTGTCACTATTGATAGCTTTTAACATTTTGGGCATTATTTCATCTTCACCTGCAGCTTTGTTGTTAGCCATTAAATTCACTGCTGTTTCAATTTCATGAAATGTAATTTCATCTAGGTTGACATTTAGTTGTGGGGCTGGTAAGTCGGTTTCAAGGTTTAACAATTCTTTTGGGTGTGGTCCATTAAGTATTTCTTGGAAGTGTTCAGCCCATCTTTGCTTTTGGTCTTTACTTGATGTTAATAGGGTTCCAGTTTTGCTAAGGATTGGTCTTTCTTTAGATGTAATAGTACCTATTAGCCTCTTTTGTATGTTATATAAAGTTTTGCTGTCTCCTGTTTTTGCTGCTTTATCTGTCTCTTTTGCCATATTGTCTATGTATTCTCTTTTATCCTTTCTAGCTGAACTTTTTACTCTCTTGTCTATTTCTTTGTATGTTGCTTTCGCCAGATCTTTTCCAAGGTCTTTTTTACATTCAACATGTCTAATTTGACTGCTCGTCTTTATGTATGTACTTCCATGTGTTTTCTGATATCCATGCTTTTCTATTTGTTTTTTTCAGTCCAGCGCTTGCTTTTGCTGCTGTGATTATGGCTGTGCTGTAAAAATTCCATAATTCATCTAAACCTACCTATAATGATATCTATAATGATTGGCAAGTTCCTGATTGAAATTACTGTTAGTATTCTCTTCTTGTAGGCTGTGGCTGTTTATCTTTCTGCATACTGATTTCTTGTGCTGGCTTTTCAGTTTTAGTTTTATTTTCCCTATACACAGGTTGTGATCACTGTTAACATCTGCACCACTATATGCCCTTACATCTATCAGAGATGTGCTGTATTGCTTTCTAATACAAAAATGATCTATCTGGTTTCTAGTTCTATCATCTGGAGATATCCACATTGTTTCTTTGTGTGGAAATATTGTGCCTCCAATGACCATGCCCTCTATTAGACATACTTCAATTAATCTTTCTCCATTCTGATTAGCCATGTCAATTCCTTCTTTCCCCATCAGTTTTTCAACGTCGGTGTTATCTTTCCTTACCTTAGCATTGAAGTCCCCCACAGCAATTAGGATGTCGTGTTTAGGGACTTTGTTGATGATGTGTTGCAACTGGTGATAAAAATCGTCTTTCACCTCATCATCTGCATTGTTCGTGAGAGCATAACACCGTATTACTGTCATTCTTCCGTGTCTTAGGTTGTATCGTCCTCTTATTATATGACTGTTCACTGGTTCCCATTCTACAAGGCTCTTTGCTGCTACATTTGACATAATAATAATACCTACCCATTCTCAATGTTTACTGTCGTATCTGCCTGAATGTATTATTAACTTACTATTTTCCATCGATCTTTTACCTGCTTCTGCCATCCCATTTCACTGATGCCCAGTATGTCTAGGTGGTATATCTCCATTTCTTTGATGACCTGAGTAGTTTTTGTTGGTGCTGCCATCGTTCTTACATTCCAGAATCCAATCTTTGTTACATGTTTGGGGCCAATGAATGAGCTCTTTGGAGTTGGCATCCCTGATGCTTGGTTGGTTTCTGTGCAAGTTTCCATAACTATATCTTTTTTTTCCCATCTGGAGTTGCCTCTAGATAGGTCCCAGGATAAGGTTTTTAGCCTTATGCCCAACTCCCGGTACAAGATATGTGACAGATCAAGCAGAATTCGGCTGATTTCTGCATGCCAGCGAGAGAGTTAAATAAATGTCTGCCAAGAAATGAATATAATAAACAGTAATAAACACAGAACATGGGAAAGAAAAGATGTGCAAATAGTGCGTAAGATAAATGAAAGAGAACTTGGAGAAAACAAAGTGGTTATTTATATATCAGTGGTCCTCAGCTCTTTTTGGCCCATGCACCCTTTTCACATTATATAAGAATGTCATCTTCCCTCAACTTCCAAGACTGTCTGACTCAAACAGCATATTCCACATTATATGCTTATAATATTTCATCAATTAGAATCGGTCACTCTGTGATCCCAGTTTCTCTCATGAAACCCACAAATTCCACCTGGGAGGGGATTCCCCACTGGCTGGGACCCCTTGATTTATTTATTGTTTCTTTGCCTTCTGCAAATTTTCTTTCATGTTTTTTTATATTCTATATGCAAAATTACTAAGACACAGAAGACTGAAAGTAACAAGGAAACCGAAGAAAAGTAGAAAGCAGGGAAAAGAATTTAACCAAAAAAAAAAAAAGGGCACAAAATTTGTAAGGACTGAAGAAGACAAGGAAGAATAAAGTAACAACAACAAAAAAATAAAAGAAGAAAAAGCAGCACAGGAAATGGAAGAAGGGAAACAGAAGTTTAAGTAGGAAGAATAAAAACTAAATGATGAGTGAGACTAAACTGAATGAAAGCAATGGAGAGAAAAGAAACAGAAGAAATAAAAAGACTGACGGAAAATTCAAGTCAACTTACCTAACACCAATTCTGAACATGTCAAGAACTTCTCTGCCCTGTATCCAGCCCACAAGTACTATCACACCAATCACAGCGAAGGAGTACATTGACAGCTGTTGACCTAATGTATCCATACTCTGCTGCAGTGGGGTTTTTGGAGCCTACGGCACACGACAGACAAACAGAAGGTCAAACTTCAGAAAATTAGTCTATACAGCATGAAATAGTTTATATGGATGTGTGTACATCCACTCATCAAACTATGACCCAGCTCTCTCTCTCTCTCTCTTTCTCTCTATCTCTCCCTCTCTGGCCCATGCCAATCAGTCACTGGTTGTGACTGATTTCCACAACCATATATCCTTTGCTCTTTCTATAAGATGTGTGTTGCGTCATGCTCCATGCCACTCTTTTAGTCTGTCAAGTATCTTGATTTTTTTTTCCTCCTCTACCCCTTTGTCCCTCCATTGTCACTATGTGTTCCAGTTTGCATGACCCAACTATTATTAATGAAACTATTACACTGTCTGAGGATCTTGATCTTTCCACTCCAGAAACTCCATGGGTGTCTGATCTCCTCCTTAGAAAATCTCTGCCAACAAAGATCTTAGCAGAGGTGGATGTACTCTGTAGCACAGGCAAGGATTCTAATGAAGGCAATTTTCCCACAATAACAATGTGCTGAGTAGCAATTGCACAGGTAGGTCAGCTGCAGGGTAATGGCAGAAGGAAAGGAAGTTACATGACACGTCCAAAGTACATCAACAGCTTTAACGAAAGTATTAAAAGATGATAGAATTAATATTAGTCTCTAAAGATAGCAGAAATAATGTCACAGCCTTTAAAACTGGAAGAAATAATGCCAGATCTTACAAATGGAAGAATTAATGTCAGTCCATAAAGAAGGAAGAATTAATGTCAATATACACAAATGGGAAAACTGATATCACCGCGTAAGTATAATGTCATTACAAAGATGGCATGTTTAATGTCAATATTTTATGATGGAAGCATTAATTCTGGTGTATAAAGATAAAAGAATACATGTAAAGATATATAAAAATAACAATATTTAACATCACAGTGTACAGAAAGCTGATTTAAAGTTACTGAACTGATGAATGTAACCAATGTTACATCCCAAGTCATAGATGTAACAACAATACAAAGGCTAACTAACCTCTTCAGCTTGCATAAGTTTGAATATTTCACCAAATTCAGAGTTCTGGCCCGTACAAATAACAATACCCTGAGAAAGAAAATCAAAGAGAACGATAAATGCAGTAGAAATGAGGACCTTCAGAAAAATAGGTCATATATCACGGAGAACGAAAAAAAGCAAATATACAAGTATTCAAACAACTACAAGTGCAATGTGAAATTCTCAAGGAAGTAAGGACCGAGAAGACAAAATACTTTGGCCACATCACAAGACATAATAATATACTGAAGGTCATACAATAAGGAAAGCTGGACGAAAAATGAGCAAGAAGGAGACAGAGATGTAGATGGGAAGATAACACACGAGAATGGGCAGGATGCAGCCTGGCTGGGTGCACCATCAAGGCAAGGGAGAGAAGATGCTGGAGATCCATTACTGCCAGCCTCCATGCTGAGAATGGATACAATGAATGAATTAGAGAGAAATACAAATGTTTATCAAATAAACAATAAGGCTTTGTTTATTAAAATGATAGAGGAAGCATAGTGTGAATGGTTAGCCTATGAAAGTGAAAAGCATGAGAGAGGGAGGGATGGAGAGAAAGGCAGAGAGAGAATGATTGATCGATTGATAGATTGATTGATTGACTGATTGATCTTTATTTCAAAAGGGTTAAGAATTGGGCATGTAGGCCCATCTGACATTCTGCCCTTTATCATACAACTTTCACTCTGTTCCAGACATTCTACAAATATGCTGCTCATATAACAAACATAATTAACAATAAAGTAACTACATACACATAAAATGACTAACTACATACACATATAAATGAATGACTACATACACAAATAAATGACTATCTACCAAACAAAAATTTCACTACTATTCAGAATAATGAGTTTGGTGACTGTAAGAGGGAAAGGGGTATGGAGATGAAAGGATATGTTGTTTGCTGCAATGTTCTCAAGACACATTTACGGTTTTCTGATGAATTATTCTTGTTCTTCATATGAATGGAAATAAGTGCAATAACATAGATACAAAAAGGGAAATTAAAAAGAGGACATCTATCATTCTTCAGAAAGTAAAACAACTAAAGAATCTGTGGAGAGGAGCAGACAGAACCACAAAAATAAGATTTTTAAGGGCATGCATCTTTCCCATCACAACATATGCCTGTGAGACCTGGACACTTAACAACACAGCTGAGAAACACATAAATGCCTTTGAATGTAAATGCTACAGAAGAGTTCTTAAATATTATGGACACAAAAAAGAACAAAGATATCCATACTACAAGACTAAATATTGAAAAAAGTTGGCTAGTAAAGAGGATTAAACAAAGAAAACTTAAATATTTTGGACACATTAAACGTAATGAGAATTTAGAGAAGACCGTCTTGGAAGGGTACATAATGGGAAAAAGGAAGAGAGGAAGACCAAGGCAAAGATAGCTGCAAGACATCGCTGATAATCTGCAAATGGATGCATCAGCAGCAGGGCATCTTGCTTACAACCGAGAGGCCTACAGGAGAGATGTTATGGAGGCAAAGTTCCACAAGGGACATGCAAATGACTGACTGACTGAATGAAGCTGACAGTCATTAAATATCCCATTACATGAAGCAAATCACAGAGCCCTGTCAAGACATCTGTTTGACCCCTCAACAATGAAAGGTAGATGAGGAAAGAGACAAGATAAGACAAGACAATAATAAGCTGATGGTATGATGTATATCTGGCTGAAGATGAATGGCAGAAGTTTTATAAAATGTAGAAAGATTAAAAATTGCTTTCTGCTTATTTGTTGTACTATTTTTTTATGTTGTTCCAGAAAGTTTTTTGAAGTTCAAGGTTTGATTCCCGTAACTGTCTTTTTTTTTTAGATTTTCATTTCTTTGCTCATCTAACTTCCTACATTTTGTGAAATCCCATTCTGCCTTTATCAATAATTGTATAACTCAACAATTTATCTTGGAAAAAAACCTCCAACAACGGAAAAAACTCCTCTATGTGAAACTACAGAATTCTCTGGACAATTTATGATTAACCAAGATTTGATAGGATATACAGAATTTAATAATGTATAGCATCAATCAATATTAGATGGAATATTAACAGCAGATATATACACTATGAACCAACAGAAGAAGTTATATAAAGAAATTAAATACGTGCTATATCATCTAATGTTAAATGAAATACTGAACATGAATACAAACAGGGCTACCAGAGTGGCTTACCTTACCATTGCCAGTGCGGACCAAACTGCCCATAAATGCGATGTTCTTACGGCCACTCATATTTGTGGTTACATGTGCTGGCTGTACATCTTCGGTCTTTTTCACAGGTTCAATCTCGCCGGTGAAGCTAGACTCATCAATACAGAGAGAATTTGCCTGAAACCCAACAAAAACGTGACCAACAATTCATCAGACATGAGTTCAAATTTAAAACTTTAACTTTCAGCTCAACAAACAAATAACTCAATATATCTGAGAGAGTGTGTGTGTGTGTGGGGGGGGGGGGGGTGGACATGATGTCTGCTCTAACAGTAGGACAGCCACACTCCTGCCTGTTAGGATACCTTTCTCTCACAAAGTGCTCACTGGCAACACAAAAGCCTTTAAAAAAATATATATGAATGATCTCTGTTGTGGTGGAGCTTACTGAAAAGAAGAAGAAGAAGCCAATCAAAAAAGCAATTTTTTAATTTATGTTCCAGGATATGCGAAACACTGGCACATAGTTTGGGGACCACATACTTAGAATATTGCTTGCACTCAGTCCTATTTCATTTTGACCAACATAACATTATCATTTTCTTCTTTTTTGCCTCATGCATCGGTCAGCTACCTTCACTAGATCCTATCCCATATCATATCTTATCCATCCGTCAAACATCTCCATTAGATCATACAGCATTCACAACATCAAGATATTTACATCTCATCCATTTGTCAACCAACTTCAACAGATCCTACAGTTTTCACATTAACATCATCATCATCTTTACCTCTCATCCATTTGTTAACCAACTTCACTAGATCCTACAGTATTTACAACATCATCATCATCATCTTTACCTCTCATCCTCTTGTTAGCCACAGCAGAAGCCACTCACCTCAAACAATCTGATATCTGCAGGGACCCTGTCTCCGATACTGATATGAACAACATCACCAGGAACCAGATCCTGAGCTAGAAAGGTCATCAGCTGACCATCTCTTACGCTGAACAAATCAATTAATAATCAAGCCATGAACCAGGATTATCGGTCTGTTCATTATTTCAGCAAACTCCAGAAATAAACAAATGATATAATGATTACAGTTATCACTTAAGAAATGGAACAGAGCAACTTTATTCAGTAATGAAGTTGTAAACTTCTGACGTTCATCTTAATCATACAAAAACAAAGATGGAAAAAAGGAAGATAAGAGAAAAGCCAGACTATATTTTAGAAAATGGCATACACAAAGAAATACTTAAGCCCATTAAACAACTCAACTAATAAAACATGCTGAGGACCAGTAGTTTAATAAAACATGCTGAGGACCAGTACTCTAATAAAACATGATGAGGACCAGTATTCTAATAAAACATGATGAGGACCAGTATTCTAATAAAACATGATGAGGACCAGTATTCTAATAAAACATGAAGAGGACCAGTATTCTAATAAAACATGATGAGGACCAGTATTCTAATAAAACATGATGAGGATCAGTATTCTAATAAAACATGATGAGGACCAGTACTTTAATAAAACATGATGAGGACCAGTATTCTAATAAAACATGATGCGGACCAAACTGCCCATAAATGCGATGTTCTTACGGCCACTCATATTGTGGTTACATGTGCTGGCTGTACATCTTCGGTCTTTTTCACAGGTTCAATCTCGCCGGTGAAGCTAGACTCATCAATACAGAGAGAATTTGCCTGAAACCCAACAAAAACGTGACCAACAATTCATCAGACATGAGTTCAAATTTAAAACTGTAACTTTCAGCTCAACAAACAAATAACTCAATATATCTGAGAGTGTGTGTGTGTGTGGGGGGGGGGGGGTGGACATGATGTCTGCTCTAACAGTAGGACAGCCACACTCCTGCCTGTTAGGATACCTTTCTCTCACAAAATGCTCACTGGCAACACAAAAGCCTTTAAAAAATATATATATATGAATGATCTCTGTTGTGGTGGAGCTTACTGAAAAGAAGAAGAAGCCAATCACAAAAGCAATTTTTTAATTTATGTTCCAGGATATGCGAAACACTGGCATACAGTTTGGGGACCACATACTTAGAATATTGCTTGCACTCAGTCTTATTTCATTTTGACCAACACAACATTATCATTTTCTTCTTTTTTGCCTCATGCATCGGTCAGCTACCTTCATTAGATCCTATCCTATATCATATCTTATCCATCCGTCAAACATCTCCATTAGATCATACAGCATTCACAACATCAAGATATTTACATCTCATCCATTTGTCAACCAACTTCAATAGATCCTACAGTTTTCACATTAACATCTTCATCATCATCATCATCTTTACCTCTCATCCATTTGTTAACCAACTTCACTAGATCCTACACTATTTACAACATCATCATCATCATCTTTACCTCTCATCCTCTTGTTAGCCACAGCAGAAGCCACTCACCTCAAACAATCTGATATCTGCAGGGACCCTGTCTCCGATACTGATATGAACAACATCACCAGGAACCAGATCCTGAGCTAGAAAGGTCATCAGCTGACCATCTCTTACACTGAACAAATCAATTAATAATCAAGCCATGAACCAGGATTATCGGTCTGTTCATTATTTCAGCAAACTCCAGAAATAAACAAATGATATAATGATTACAGTTATCACTTAAGAAATGGAACAGAGCAGCTTTATTCAGTAATGAAGTTGTAAACTTCTGACGTTCATCTTAATCATACAAAAACAAAGATGGAAAAAAGGAAGATAAGAGAAAAGCCAGACTATATTTTAGAAAATGGCATACACAAAGAAATACTTAGCCCATTAAACAACTCAACTAATAAACCAGTACTTTAATAAAACATGCTGAGGACCAGTAGTTTAATAAAACATGCTGAGGACCAGTACTCTAATAAAACATGATGAGGACCAGTATTCTAATAAAACATGATGAGGACCAGTATTCTAATAAAACATGATGAGGACCAGTATTCTAATAAAACATGAAGAGGACCAGTATTCTAATAAAACATGATGAGGACCAGTATTCTAATAAAACATGATGAGGATCAGTATTCTAATAAAACATGATGAGGACCAGTACTTTAATAAAACATGATGAGGACCAGTATTCTAATAAAACATGATGAGGACCAGTATTCTAATAAAACATGATGAAGACCAGTATTCTAATAAAACATGCTGAGGACCAGTATTCTAATAAAACATGCTGAGGACCAATATTCTAATAAAACATGCTGAGGACCAGTATTCTAATAAAACATGCTGAGGACCAGTATTCTAATAAAACATGATGAGGACCAGTATTCTAATAAAACATGCTGAGGACCAGTACTCTAATAAAATATGCTGAGCACCAGTATTCTAATAAAACATGATGAGTACCAGTATTCTAATAAAACATGATGAGTACCAGTATTCTAATAAAACATGATGAGTACCAGTATTCTAATAAAACATGATGAGTACCAGTATTCTAATAAAACATGATGAGTACCAGTATTTTCTAATAAAACATGATGAGGACCAGTATTCTAATAAAACATGATGAGGACCAGTATTCTAATAAAACATGGTGAATACCAGTATTCTAATAAAACATGATGAGGACCAGTATTCTAATAAAACATGATGAGGACCAGTATTCTAATAAAACATGATGAGGACCAGTATTCTAATAAAACATGATGACGACCAGTAATCTAATAAAACATGATGAGGACCAGTATTCTAATAAAACATGATGAGAACCAGTATTCTAATAAAACATGATGAGGACCAGTATTCTAATAAAACATGATGAGGACCAGTATTCTAATAAAACATGCTGAGGACCAGTATTCTAATAAAACATGCTGAGGACCAGTACTCTAATAAAATATGCTGAGCACCAGTATTCTAATAAAACATGATGAGTACCAGTATTCTAATAAAACATGATGAGGACCAGTATTCTAATAAAACATGATGAGGACCAGTATTCTAATAAAACATGATGAGGACCAGTAATCTAATAAAACATGATGAGGACCAGTATTCTAATAAAACATGATAAGGACCAGTACTTTAATAAAACATGATGAGGACCAGTACTCTAATAAAACATGATATGGACCAGTATTCTAATAAAACATGATGAGGACCAGTATTCTAATAAAACATGATGAGAACCAGTATTCTAATAAAACATGATGAGGACCAGTATTCTAATAAAACATGATGAGGACCAGTATTCTAATAAAACATGCTGAGGACCAGTATTCTAACTAAACATGCTGAGGACTATCACCACCATAAATCTGCATAAACAGATCATAATTTCTGACCCAGTTTAGGAATACTGTGAGGTCCAGGACTCTCTTACCTGTGACATTTTGGGGGTACCAGCTTTGAGAGAGCTTGTAAAGACTGTTCTGATCTATATTCCTGAAAAATAATAGTAAAAAAAAAAAACAAACTACAGTTGCAGCAATTCCTTTCCAAAGAATACTTGAAAGCAACCACTTATTTTTGTTCTGGTTAACTCAAAGCTTACTTTTAAAGTAATGTCACCTTTGTGTACTATGTGATGTTCTTTCTTGGTGACTCCATCTAGTCACGCTACAAGAGACACATAGAAAAGACTTTACAACCAGCACTGGAATCAGGGATTCTTCTTTTTCAAACAGTTCCCTAACATGAGAGTCAGGTATATATTTGTTTACACTTTTTAAAAAATACTTTTATATTTCCCAGAAGTTTTTTTCAAATTAATGGTTTTCAGTTTCAAATACATATCTGTGAAGACAGCCCAGTTTTTATGTCAACTTTATGACTTTTTATTTTTGATTATTTCTGTGAGATTTATGTTCTCATTTACAGAAAAATAGTGCTAATGATGGTAGTAGTAGTGGTCGCAGAGATGATGATGATGAATGTGGTGACTGTGGTTATTATGATGGTGATGATTACAGTGGTGGCTGTGATGATGGTGGTGGTGCTGGTGATTACGATGGTGGTGGAAGTGGCAATTATGATGATAAATAGCAGCAATTACATTAAACTCACCTGCACAAAAGCTACTGTCACCACAATTATTATGGCCTGTGAGAAAACAATAGATCAGTTGTGACCGCGTTCAAAATCTTAAACCAATGGACTCATAGAACACCGACTTCAACTAATAAAAATGTGTCCAGTGCTGCATCAGATAAATTCTTAGACCATACCTGTGATAGCTGCCACAGCTTTGTCAACTTAACTAAAGCTGCTGCTGCTGGGAGCCACTTCAGATCTCCACACACACAGCTGTGAGCTATATCCCTTGGTAGATGATGCTGCCATAATGAGGCATAATGCTGCCTTTTGGTTCCTGTACTAATCTGGAACACAAAGTTCGGTTTGCTTTAAGCAGGATGTGTTCATATATTTCCTAAATCATCAATGTCTAGAGCTTGGTTTGTGCCTGAATGGCATTGTGGTTAGTGTGCTCATCTCTCTTATCGTAAGGCTGGCAGTTCAAGTCTGCCTGAAGATGCTATGGTCACTCAGCAGTAGAAACTAGTACCTGACCTCCTTATTGAGTTGGAGAAGAAAAAGTAGTCAAGCATGATGCTCACCACTACCCTGTCATGTACCAACAAGTGAAGGAAAATACAGACACTAAACATTGCTGCTGTTAATTCTACTTTTGTGTTTACTTAATATAACATGAACAACAAAAACTGGTTAAAATCTACATAACAGACAAATTTCTCTGGTCATATCATGAGGAAACAGAAATTAGAGAACCTGACAATCACTGGAAAGTTCGAAGGACAAACATATAGGAAGACTAAGAGAAAAATATCTCGGTGAACTAAGCAAGTGGCATGGAACGAACAGGAAACCAAACTGACTAAAGCACAAACGATGACACAAAGTGAAAAATAATGCTGACATTTACTAGCACTCTTTCAGATGATATACTAGCAGAACTGCTCAAAATTATGACAGGGTCTTGACCACATAATCTGCTACTGTGAACAATATTTCTCTTTACGTCATATTCAGTCCCATCAGTTATGGATCCCACAGGAATGCCTGACTCTGTAGACCTTACGAGAAACCTGAAGAACTAGGGAAACCCATTATGATGCCTCACTCTTCACACTTGGCACACAAACTTACCTGTCATGCTTGGAACACAAACTTACCCGTCACACTTGGCAAACCTACCCATCATTCTTGAAACACAAACTTACCCGTCACACTTGGCACACAAACTTACCCGTCATGCTTGGAACACAAACTCACTCGTCACACAAACTTACCCGTCATGCTTGGAACACAAACCCACTCATCACACTTGGAACACAAAATCATCCGTCACACTTGGCACACAAACTTACCCATCACGGTTGGAACACAAACTCACCCATCACACTTGGCACAGCAACTGCTACTCTGTCCTCTTTAATTCTCCACAAATCACATTAAAATGAGACTACAAAACTGCCACACATTCATAAGAACAACATCAGGATAACCAGCCATCTAACACAAAGGTTTCAAGTAAGAATCTCAATACCTCCATCTTCAACACAGTAAGTTTCATCTTACCGTGGTAATGCTGAATGTATCATCATACTGTTTCATAAAGAGGCTGACAGCTGCAGATGCCAACAGCAGTAAGATAAGTGGATTTCTGAACTGAAAAAAAAAAAAAAAACAACATGAAAACAACCATAACTCATGAAATCATACTTACGTATAATTTCTAGACTATTGTGTTAGCACAGACCGAGAGGAAGACCCCAGAAAAGATGGATAGACGTAGTTATAGAAACTTCATGAATTACAGCATAAGCATCACTGAGGCCCTGAAAAACACCAACAGGAAGTATAAAGTACAGTAAGTGAGTACTGCATTAGCTGCTATCTGCACCAGTTTAAAACTCAATACTTTCATTCAAATTACAATACACTTACAATTACTTACGAAATGATATTTGTATATAAACTTTCAGCAGACTCATGAAAACACTTATACAACTTAAATGTTCTATTTGTCCAGTATTCCTTCATGAATGAAGAAGATCCATATCTCCAAGTGTATAACCAAATTTCAAATCTCTCAAATTTTTCATCCTGTCATGTCTTACTATAAAAATATTTATTGTAATGGAATCTGAATATTGTTCATGCATTGTGAAATATAAAATAATAAAAAATATACAGTTAATTAATACAAAAGTTCAATATTAAAAACACAAGCATTGGACAGAAATTTGAACTGCCACTTGTGTCACAGTCTGCACTGCAGTGTGAGAACCACTGATTTAAGCAACACTCCACTTGGTCAGTCCAACAAAACTAAGATACACATATACTGGCATGTAAACGATTGCAGAAATGTTTGCACTACAGGTCAAGAGACTTACAGAACAAACTAAGGGGAGTTTACCTGTTCTATGTACTTCTTCCACAAAGGCCTCTCAACTGAGATATCAAACGTATTTGGACCATGTACCAAAAGACGCTGCTGTGCTTCTTCGCTGCTCAAACCACTCACGATACTGGCTTGCAGTGTGTCTATAACGTCACTCACTGGCATACTTGCAGCTCTACTTGAGATGATGATCTGTGACATGACTGCAGTTATACCCAGAAAAATGAGGGTACACTGAAACCTTCTGTTCAAAAAAAAAAAAAAACATTTTCAGGACGGAGAAGTAACTAAATAAAACAAAATAATAACTAAAATGAGTTCAGTGATAAAAGATTGCTCTTTTGCTAAAACTCTACATAAAAAAAAAATCTGTGCTAATCATCTTCTTGTGATATCCCACTCAATTACTTCCCTTTGTAACATAACCTGCCTCCATCTTGCATTGCTTCCTGTCATCTATATATATATATATATATAATTGGATGTATATGTGTGTGTGTGCGTGTATGTTGCAACATCACACTGAAAGGCCTGGAGCAAATTCAATCAAACTTGGTACACACATGACTTACAATCTGGAAATGTATAATGTGGAGGTAAAACTCCCCTGTCTCCCCTTGGGGTCTGGGTACAAAGGGGGTGACATACTTTCCACTAAATTGAATGAGAACAAAAGAATGGTCTGAGGGAGATAACTGTGAAATAGAGCAGTGCTGGTCTAAGAACAGAATTTCTAGCCTCCCATGGCAAGTCCAAATAATTTTGATGGTCTAAATAATTTTGATGGGGTCTTTTTGTTTTAATTATAGTTGTAAAAATAACATTTAACTTTGTTTTTTTTCCTTATGTTTATATTAGCTTTTTATTGTATTCTATAGTAGATTTCATTGCTCAGTGATGGTGTGCCATTGTCATGTTTTTTTCAAATTAGCTTTTCAAATTGGGGCAGGGGGAGAGAGGGGGGAGAGAGAGAGAGGGAGAGAAACAGAGACAGGGAAAGAGTGAGAGGTAGAGAGAGAGAGAGATAGGGACACAGAGAGAGGGAGAGAGATAGATTTGAGATCGCCATGTTTCTCCCATGGACAACCTTATGTTGCTTGCTCAAGAGTGGTTTCACCCAAGAATTTATTTATTCTTGCTCCCGGAGGTGAAACTAAAAATGTTGTTTATAATCCCCCTGGGAACAACTGTGTTAAGAGCATACTTATCTTAACATAGTGTTTGTGAGACAGGTAACATAGATCTGTTTGCTTAAAAACTCTGACCTACTTCTGTAACCCAGAAACTTGTAGCAATCAACACTAATTGTAATTGTTATTTTTGTAAAATGTAATGTCAGGTTGGTGGATGGATGGGGACATGGAGATCTCTGGCGGGGATGAGGGAAGTCTGGTGTGAAACCAATGAATCCAGGACATGACAAGCCTATGGGTCTTTACAACAATGGCTATCAGAATAATGTAAATAAAACAGAGCCAGAAGACTATCGGTGGCGGGGAATGGATATCGTTGAAGCACTCATCAGATTCCTCATCTCAAAGTCAGAGTATCTCTGTGGAACTGTCTCCAAACCATCTGACATGGAGAAGGGACTTACATACAGCCACCAGAGGCTGGAAAACAAAGTTTTGGCCAGGCCAGCCACACTGTCTTCATGGCAGTCCGAACAAGACCACAGTCTGCCCTAGCAAGGAAAGGTGCTGAAGTCGGAGTTACCCAGCCAAAAGGCGCATCGCAAAAATCATTATCGATAATGAAATGTCTCTATCTGCAGTTTTCAAACATGGTGCTTGCCCTGTGAAGATTAACCAGGCAGGTGCAGTGCCAGGCCCCCTGCCCCGAAAGGGTCCACCCAATGCTACTGGAGGTCCTCTCAGCTCATCTTGTGGAGCCAGGAGACATGAGAATAGAGCTACTGGCCAAAAAAATACAATGGAAGAAAACTGCCAAAAAGCAAGAACTTAAAATAATGCAGTGGAATGCTGAAGGTATCAGCAGTGTTAGAGATAGCTATAGCAAAAAGGTGGAACTAGAGAGCATACTTTTTGCAGAGCAGGCAAGTATATGCTGCATATAGAAGACACACCTAACCAAAGATGTCGCCTTTAAAATCAGAGGCTACCAGTGTTTTAGATCAGACCGACAGGACAGAAGAAAAGGAGGAGTACTCACATTTGTTAAGAATAACATCAGCGCATGTCAGGTGGGAGTGTACATGGAAGGAGCTGAATACCAGATGATCCATCTAAAAAGTAGTAATATAGATTTCCACCTCCTTAACTATTATTGTCCTAATGACCGCCCACTTGCTTTAGAAACAATCCCAGACAAAGAGAGACTGATGGTCTGTGGCGATTTTAACAGCCATTCCCAGAGATGGGGCTATGACCACATAGACAAGAGAGGAGAGGAAGTTGAGAGCTGGCAGGATGATAATGGACTTCTCCTGATCAACCAGCCAATGGATGCCCCAACATTTTACTTAAGGGCTTGGCATACAACCTCAACACCAGATCTGGCATTCCACTCTCCAGATCTGAAGTGGAACATTACACGTGAAGTTGGAAAACTTGGAGGTAGCGACCATCGACCGGTTTTCCTGACAATAGAAAATGAACTCCTTAACACCAGTAGCCCTCTCCCCAGATGGAACTATAAAAAAGCAAACTGGACAATGTACAGACATCATACAGGTATCCTGGTGGGACAGCTGTCCATAGAAGGTAAGGATATTAACAGCATAGTGAAGGAATTCAATGCTTGCATCCTTCAGGCCGCCCGTGAAACCATTCCCAGAGGAGCTCGTAGGGACTATAAACCATACTGGTCTAGTGAGCTGGGAAAACTCCATGATGACGTGGAAGCAGCTCGAAAGCAAGCAGAAAATAGACCATGCCAAGAACACCACAATAATTACCAACATGCTAAGGCCAAATTTCAGAGAGCCAAGCTGCAAGCCAGACGGGAAAGTTGGAGAGAGAAAACAAAGTCCCTAAACTTTGAAAAGGATGGAAGGAAACTGTGGAAACTAATCAAAGAAGAAGAAGAGTTGTTTATAATCAAGTTTGAATTAAATTAATATTATACTGAATTTGTAAAAGACTTTACTCTATAATTTGTATACTGTACTTATACTTTTAAATACCGGTAAATAAAATCACTTCGATATTACACTAAAGATAGAATTCATTCCTTTTCCTGTCTAACAGACGATTGGGATAAATAAATACCCGGGCAATGCCGGGTAATCAGCTAGTTTACATATAATACCCACCTACCAAAACCAACCTCCTGCACTTCTGCTCCCTCTGTACAGTTTTTTAGCAACAACATCATGCTTCTTAAAATATGACCCAAATATTTTAAATGTCTGGTTGTGATGTTTTTCAATACAATTTTTTTTTCTTTCAAAATTCACTCATGCTGTACTGATATGCATCACTTGGTGTCCTAGGCTCACTATCTCTATCTTCAACAAGCACTTCTGTTGAGTCTGCTGTGTAGCCTTTGACTGTCCCCAGCTATCCCGCAAGGCAAGGGGATCTGCATTGTGCTCTGCCTGGCCCCTACACTCAGACCTGTCTGGCTTTGATGTCCCTGACAAGACCTGTTGCTCCCACCAGCATAGTGCTTTGGGTCACAGGGGCATACAAGCCTCTCACCACAGCAGGGTAACAACTGGTAAGAGAGGTTTATATGTGCTCCAGTGACAATTTGTTTTAGGCAAATAAAAAAGTTCAGCAAGTTCCACAACAGTTAACATCTACATGGTTCAAAACTTTTTTTTTTCCAAGTGGGGAAAATAGCCAGTGTTCATTATATTGATATATAAGAAGAAGATATATTGATATATCATGAAAATGAAATCAATAAAAGTTGTGAAATTGTTTCCATGCTTGTCACTTGAAACATTGGTAGGTGGTTCAATTTCTGCTTAATGTAAGTCAGTCAACTTGGTCACAAAAAACTGCTTCATGACTCCTCTGTGAGCAACATAAGGTGCCTACTGTGATAATGAACACATCATCTTCAAGTGAGTCAATATTTAAAGGAAAATATGAGCACTAACACTACATCCCCTATATGTAGGTAGAGGTTGACAGAAGTGTGTGGTTCAGTTTTATGAAAAATGATAGAAAGAATAAGAAAAGTGGGTAGTTTGGTATGATGGTACCCTTTGTGATCATCTATTTATCTCATTCCTCAGCCAGTCACCTTCAAGCTTACAATCATCTATCTGAACAGATTGTGTGCCTGTCTTTCTTATGGAGAGGACATCAAAAAAGCTAAATGCTTCATTTTTCATCTATTTTTTCGTGCTTTTCAGGGTTTTTTGTCTTTTTTTTTATGTGTTCTTTGAAAAAGTCATTTGGTGAAATATTGGACTACTATATGTTCTTCATTTAAGAGTGCTCACCTTATTTTCTGCCACTCATGTTCCTGCCTTCTTTCCTCACTCTTTTTTTTTTTTTTTTGTAAAACTGAACCATACACCTCTAAAAGGTCCAAAAGGTTCAAAATCAGACTCCAGCGTCACTGCACTCTGGACAGTCTCATATATGTTCTGCTGCAAACCACAGCATCTATACAAAAGTATGCTAATAGTTTGCTAATAGTTCCCATCGAGTGCTGGTTCTTTACGATGCATTTTCTGCCACACAGTTCAGATCTCATACCATATCCCTTCATTTGTTGCAGCTCCAGCAATCACTTCACAACTACATTGTTCTTCCATTCCTGCTCTTCATTTTCCCCAGTCTTTCCAATACAGCTTTAGCAATGTTACCCTTGTCCATTCTCAGACTGCCATTTATTTTAGCCTGTCCAGCAAACCTATCTGCCACTTTATTGCCACGTACTCCAACATGCCCTTGACAATAAAGCCATGTTAGGCTCCTCACAGCTGACTGGCTTAACAGATGAACTTGTTCTTTTCAATGCAATTTTTTTCTCAATCTTATAAAGCATACTCTGTGAACCCATCACAATGACACCATGAACTACATCATGGACAACTAGCCATTCCACTGTTGCCGACACAACCTCAATTTCCATTCGCATGCTTGATGTGGCGACTTCAAAGTCTCCTGAACCCTGTGCCTCTACTCTTCCATTGCAATAGACAACAAAACCCCAACCACTTCTGCTGTTCTGAGACACTAAGTCATCTGTATATATTACTGTGTCAGAAGACCCACAATGATGCTGGATGAGATCTTGAACACTACCCCTTTGTGTCCAGTCTTTACATTCACAATCCTTCTGTATAATAACCTTTGTTAGCTGAGGTTGGTCCTATACCTGTAACCAATCATCACCTTCAGGCACTTCATCTAGATTGCACACTGACATTATTGTATCCACAGCCTCAGTCATCCAAGATCTGCCTCTATTGATGCGTCTGCCCTTTATCAACCCCAGCTCCTTATGGAGAGGATGGTCCTTCATGCCAACAACCCTGATGTGTGCCTTTACCTGAGTACATTTGTGT
This sequence comes from Achatina immaculata, assembly GCA_009760885.1. Classification (NCBI taxonomy): domain Eukaryota; kingdom Metazoa; phylum Mollusca; class Gastropoda; order Stylommatophora; family Achatinidae; genus Lissachatina; species Lissachatina immaculata. The sequence continues at coordinate 66,735,696 of CM019716.1, read as the reverse complement.
TTTGACCTCACACTCAGCATATCAAGCAGAAAGCACACAGACGCCTCTGTATACTTTTATTACTAGAACCAGTTTTATCCTACTCGTCATTTCTCTCACCTATCACCTGTATGCCTCTGTGTAGTGGAGCAGGTCAAGGGGAATATGGGTCATAAAGCCATATATGCCTCAGCAGCATTACTTAGTTAGGAAGAACCATCATCATCATGTGCCGTGCCGACTGGCGTTGGCTATTATGCTTCTCCAGAGTACACGATCCTTCATGCAGGCCATCAGCTCAGTTGGTGATCTCCTCTCACACCATCCCGTCAGACTGTCCAGTATCATTTCTCTTGGTCTTCCTCTTGCTCTTCTTCCTTCTATTTTACCTGTTGTTATAATATTTTCAATGGCCCCTCTTCTCATTGCATGTCCTATGAAAGTACACTGTCTCTCTCTTATCTTTTTGACAAGGTTTTTTGTCTCTCCAGCTCTTCTCCTACATTCTTCAGTAGTTATTTTTGCTGTCCAGGGGATTCGCAACATTCTTCTAATAAACCACATTTCTGCTGCTTCCAATGATTTTTGTGCAGATTTTCCTATTGTCCATGATTCACTTCCATATAACAAGATAGGTTCAATATAGCATTTTAGGACTCGTTTTCTAACATTCATTGATAAGGATGTGTTGGTTAATATGTTTCTCATTCTCTGAAATGCAGTCTTTGCTTGGCCTATTCTGTTCCTAATTTCTGTTCTGCATTTCCCATCTGAAGTTATTACTGCTCCAACGTATTTGAATTTCTGCACCATCACCTTATACATTCTAGGCAATCCATAGGTGCTCCAACCTCCACTTCAAAATCTCCTTCAGCATACAGAAACTGATGACATCTGTTCTTGCCTCAGTGTCATAGAACAAGTAAAAGGAAACATGGGTCATAAAGCCACATACCTTATATGCCACCACGACAGTATAACAGACACGAAATAAAATAAGAGCGCTATATTCTGCGATGACATGGAACATGAGAGCATTTAATGACAAATCCCCTCTACGCCTCAATGTTATTGCACTGCTCTATCTATCTTAATTCACCCAAATGACTGCACTTAGAGTATATAAACTTGAAGAATAATGCACTAAACAAAAACAAACAAACAAACAAGAAACCCAAAAGTAACCCCATACCGATCTGAAAGATCAACTATTTGTACTAATGGCTTCGTGCTCCTGTTGCACAAATTGAAGCAGATTTAGTATTCCACTGCAGTCTAACAGAAAATTAGTTCATATGTAAAATTTGCAGCCGTGCAGTCGATACATTAATCTCTTTCTGTTATGGTCTTGGAGGTTTTAAGAGAAAATTAGTAAATGTCATCACTACATTTAAACGCTTGTCTTGTCGCCTGTGTCTATGAAGATGTTGGGACACCCCGGATGTTTTCAAACTTCAAAGTAGAAGAGCTGTCACGGTTGTTACGGTGATTAACATATATTTTATACTCATTTTTCTACTTTTAAAAAAAACAGTATTTTAAAATAATAGATTGATGAACCAATATAACTTTGTCATCTTAAGACTTGGACAGACAATAAACAAACGAAACAGAAATTAAAGCGGCAGAAAAGTTTTATTTACTTATTTCAGAAAGATGCAGCTAGTACCACAGACTCAGAAAAACATAACCGAGGAAGTTTTCAGAGACGTAGTTGATAAAGAAAATTAGTTAAAAACCTAAAGAAAAGTCAATGAAAATTCTTTGGACATTACGGCATGAAAACAGAGAACTTACAGAACATAATAATGCAGAATAAATATCGCATCGGAAATCGATCATTGAAATTGAAACCAGCATTCTAGGAATTTGTTATCCCTACCAGGGCTTCCGATAGGAATGTTATAAACCGATGAAAAACAATTTTTTCTCTCCCACCCCATCCTCCAAGAAAAATACCCATATTTGTTAGCGATTGTGCTTTCAGTCACCATCTCTTCCTCTCTTGGAACAAGGGAAATCTCCGGGCCCCCGAGCAGTGCATCTCCCGGACCTTGGGTGGTTACCGCAGCCGTCCTGGTTTTCCAGGCAGTCCCCGTTTTTAAAGAAAAAAATGCTTTCGGGACACTTATTTGTTCCGGTTTTTTGTTTTGCTTCTGAAATTAAAGAATTTTGCATTGTAGTTCTTCTCTCTCCCTACGATTGATATAACTGCTATACTTGGTTTAAAACAACAAAACAACGGAACTTGATTTGTTGTTCCTGTTTCCGAGTCTGATTTAGTGGAATCTGTGAGTTTCGTGTCATTTCGTTTTTCATTCTTTTGTCTTGTGAAAGAGACGTTTTCTATTGGCGATGCCATGTCTCCTCCGCGTTTCAGTGCCAAAAGAAAACGAGGTTCTGTATGGTAAAACAGTAAAGGTGTGGCATCTTTCATGTCCACTGTTTATAGTATACTTGTTCTTGGAGACTACAATGGCTGCAAGTGTTATATGCTTTGGTGAGAAAAATATCTATTTTACCTTCTTCTTCTTCTTCTTCGTTCACTTCTACCACCAAAAACCGCACTGTGAACCTACTGAATTCACGCCTGTGGTCCTCGTTAGGTCCCGTGGTCCCCTGTGTGGTCCAAAATAGACCACACGAGATCCACGAGAGGACCACAAGGGGTTCAGAGTATCACAGTGCTTTAGCCTGTATTCTTGGTGGGTCTCGGAAGCGGGATTGCGTGACACCGTGGTTTTCATTGCACCAGTTTAGTCTAGGGTTGGACTTTCTCACCGGAAGACCTCGACGTGTTTAGGATATCGGTGCATCCCCGCTGGGTGAGAGGCGGTAGCCCACCCAGGCCAGAGTTGGACTTTCTCACCGGAAAACCTCAACGTTATTTTGAGATACCCGTGTATCACAGCCGGGTGAGAGATGGTTGCCTATCCAGTCCAGGGTTGGACTTTCTCACCGGAAAACCTCAGCGTGATTAGGATACGCAAACATCCCCGCCGGGTGAGAGGTGGTTGCCTATCTAGACTTCCCTGGTCCAGTGTCTCCGACTTCAGCATTTTGCAGTCGTGACCGCTACCCTTCCTAGTTGTGACCAGGATGGAGCTTTTGTCCAGGAGGACGAATCCTCGCCACTAGTGACTTCTACCCTTGGGTTGAGCCGGTTTAGGCATTATCCCAGTATGGGCGTGTTTGGGACGGGACCGACCTCTAGAGCAGAGGTACTGTGACATGCATAGCCTTCAAGATTCACCCCTGGTATGAGCCGGTTTAGGCAAAATTCACCAGTATGGGTGTTTATCAGGCGTTACCGACCTCTAGAGCGGAGGTGGCATGACATGTCTAGCCATCAAGTTCCACCCCTGGTGTGTGCCGGTTTAGGCATATTTCACCAGTGTAGGTGTATTTCGGACGTGGGCGGCCTCTAGAGCAGAGGTGCCGTGGTATAGCTCTCGTAGCTATACTACTGGTCATACCGGTTAAGCTTCACTTTCCACCACCTTTTCCCATCGGCACCGCACAGCAACCATTATTTCTTTTCCACATTTACTTCCTTAACCGGGAGGAGCTTCACTCCACGCGCGGCATTTGAGGAGTCTCGCCAGCAGTGTCTTAACCTCTGGGACAAGCCGGTTCATGCATTTCACCCGATATGACTGCACTCAGGACGTGGCCGACCTCCAGACCAGAGGTGCCGTGATTTGACTGTTTGCTTCGCTTTATCCTTTCTACCACCTTTTCCGCAGTGATGCTGCGCGGCAACCTCATTTGCAAATTTCTTCATTGGCCGGGAGGAGCACCGCTCCACGCACGGCAGATGAAGATCTCGCCAACAGCGGCAGATGAGCTACCAAACGTGCCACTCATCTACCCTAAGTAACTGGTTTTCAGGCGCCAGATATTCGCCCTCGCCCCTTCTCCTGTCAGTTTAAACAGTTCTGCCACGGGAAGGCCAAGAGCTGGACTTGACTGCCAAAGGCTGTTTGTGGCGCGTTTGCAGTCCTTAGAACCATCTATTTTACCATTATCCGCGTCATAGCCCTTAAAATCGATGTGTCGTCTCTTTGAGATTTATGACTAGTGAAAGAAACTTAAGTACTTTTTCAGTGCTTTCTGTGTTATGAGAAACCTGTGCTCTTTATATATATATTATATATATATATATATATATATATATATATATATATATATATCCTCCCCATGCTGTTAAACATCACATAGAGCTTGCATTGTAATTCACTAAGTTTTCCTGCTTTTGTTGAGCTTTTCAACTTCATCAATGGATTTTATGCCTACTAATTTGGCATTTCTTAACAATATCCTCTTTAGAGTTCCATGTGGCTGACCTCTTTTTCTTTGGCCTGTTGTGTTCCACTTGATAACTTGTTTTAGGATTCTCTGATTGTTTCTTCTTATCACGTGATGGACATATGTCCATCTCCTTTATCTGGTCACCGATGAGACAGGTTGCTATGCAATAACTGCATAAAGCATTTTCATAATGCCTAAAAGAAAATGTTCTTTTCAAGAAAAATATTCACAGGAATGAACGAGGAAGAAATGAGCATGAAGTATAATGTAAAATATATAAGTGTTACATTGCCATTGTGCATGGTGGAAGAACAGATGGAAAAGACCATATATGTAGCAAGCAAAAAGCATAAATCAGAATTGTATTCTGTAAGCACTTCTAAAAGCCTGAACAGTTATTTTATGCCCAAATCTTCTGAACGGAAAATCAGTACATACAGCAGAATTGACAATTAAACTTCATATGTCCTTCATTTCAATGGATTGCACTACCAAGTTAAGCTCTAAAATTTTTGATGATTTCAAAACAGCAAAAAATGTGACATAGGAGGGAACATAGGAGCAGGTCTGCACAAAAGTCACTGGAAGCAGCAGAAATGTGGTTTATTAGAATAATGTTGCAAATTCCCTGGACAGCAAAAATAACTACTGGAGAATGTATAAGAAGAGCTGGAGAGACAACAAATCTTGTCAAAAAAATAAGAGAGAGACAATGTACTGTCATAGGACATGCAATGAGAAGAGGAGGCACTGAAAATATTATAGGAAAAATATAGGGAAGAAGATCAAGAGAAAGACCCAAGAGAATTGATACTGGAGAGTCTGATGGGATGGTGTGAGAGGAGATCACCACCAACTGAGCTGATGATCTGCACGAAAGATCGTGTACTCTGGAGAAGCATAATAGCCAACGCCAGTTGGCATGGCACCTGATGGTGATGATGATGAGGAGGAGAGAACTAAAGCAATAGCAATAGTAATACCCATTTTAGCTCCTGACACTATCAAACAATTATGTGATGTCTTAGCAAATGCTCGCTATTTTGGTATTGCGACAGACACTAGTAACTACGGTGCCAAGAAAATTTTCTCACTGATTGTTCAGTACTTTAGTCCTGAAAATGGTATGATTATAAAAGTGTTTAAACTGGGTTCTTTTAAAAAAAAGTAAAACTGCTTCTGAAATAAACAATTACTGTGTTAATGCATTAGAAGAGAACAATATTGATAAACGTAAATACATTGCGTTCTGTGGCGACAATGCAAGTACGAATTGTGGTGGAGTATAACGAACTGATACGAACAATGTGCTCACAAAATTGAAGAGTGAACTAAATGAAAACCTTCTCAGTGTTGGATTCCCTGTGCACATACTTCATAATGTGGTAAAGACAGCAGCTGATGTTCTAAATGTAGATGTGGAAACTATAATAATTAAATTGTTCTGTTATTTCTCAATATATACCACACACAGAGCACCTGAAAGAATTCTGCGAATCTGTGGGTGTGTAATATTGCAAATTGCTTTCACATACAAAAAAACAAGGTGATTATCTTTGCTTTCTGCAGCGGAAAGAGTATTACAATTTTATGAAGCACTAAATTCTATTTTCCTATCAGAAGAAAAAGTCTTGATTACACTGTTTGAAAATCCCCAAAGCGAACCTTATCTGTGGTTTGTCCAAAGACAGATGAGTGTATTTTAACAGACAAGTACTTAAACTGGGTCTTAGAAGTATGTGTAATTTTTGAGGAAACACATTGATGAATCAGCGGAAAAAAAAAAAGAAAGATTTCTTCCCCTAAAAGTGAAATCTTTTATGAAACAAGAAAATGAAGTAGGCCTATCAACTGTAGATATAAATAAATTTTATGTTGAGATGGAAGAGGATTATGAAACATGTCACGGTTATGTACAGAGGTAGATGAAATCATTGAGTGAATTCTCCATCTGTAAGTGGATGCTCTTAGGCTCCATACTAGCATGGCTTGAAGTGGAAGAGACTGTAAAGTTTCTGCAAAGACAATTGGCAGTCAACTGATGATTTAGTATTGTTTGATCAATTCACATATCTGAAGCACTGTACTGAAGCAACAGTCACAAAGATGAAGGGCAATTGGAATAACAAATGCAGTCAGGAGAAGTGGACCTATATCTATGGACAGTCTGAATCTTTGGAGCAGTACTTGGAGTTACTAAAACTGTGAATTTATCTTTAGTTTTCCTGGACATAATGCAGATGTGTAAAGGGTATTTTCCCTCGTGAATGTGCGATGGACAGAGAAACGAAATCGCCTTCATGTCTTAACAAATGAAGCAATGATTAAATGTGCTTTTAGTTATTGAATGAGGTGCTCAGATTTCTATAATTATGTCCGTCAGCAGCAAGATCATCCTTCCCAAAGTCTGATAAATACTAGCGGCAGGACATAGGACAATGCAGGATCATGAAGGTAAATATCCGACAATAAAATAAATTTGTACTAAGATAGAGAATTATCTGCATCCCATTAATTAATTTTGAGCTATTTTAATACCAAAATTCATGCATATGCAGGAAACTCTCTACCGTAGAGAGCGGAACAACAACACACCTCCTTCAGATCATCAGAGGAAGTACCCCCCCTCAGACAAGTGTTTCGGCCCTTTAAACTCCTGACACTCTAAGGGGGGTGGGCCCCTCTGGGTCATGACTCCCAGAGGTCTTGTGAGTTGTTGCTTTTTTTCGGTCCCGGGATCAAACCCATGATCTTCCAGTTGCCACGCGTCTTTAGCGATTTAGCTATGGAGGACTGGTATTGGTTGTGGCAAATGAAATTACTTATGCTCCCAATGCTTGTTTCGCATACTCCACAGCCAGCATGAGGCCTTTTCTGCTGTTTCTGAAAGGCTTCTCAGTGCCCTTGCTCTTGCTTGTCCCTTTATGCCCAGTTGCTTACATAGGTCATATGCTGATGTTGCTACGAATCCTCTAGCTCCCAAAGTATAAAATATTGAACATATGTATTATAACGAAGGCAACGGGAAACCACTGTTGTAATTCCCAAGAATAGTTATGCTTAAACAGAATAATCGATTCATCATGAATGACGTTAATGGATGTTCCTCTGGAACAGCCTCGTCTGGTAGGGCAGCTCACGAGCCACAGGTGAGGCCAGATCGTCATCAAGCTACTGGTGGCAAAACTAACAAGTTCAAAACAGCAACATGGAATGTTAGAACTTTATTCCAGGCTGGAAAATTAGAAAATGTAAAGATGGAAATGGAAAGGATGAAGATCAACATATTAGGAATGAGTGAAGTTAGATGGACAGGTGCAGGGAAGATAAACTCAGATAAATATACAATAATATATTCAGGAAGTGAGAAACATGAACGAGGAGTAGGAATTATATTTGATGAACAAACGGCAAGGACAATTGTAGGATATTTGAACATCTCGGACCGAGTCCTGCTAGCCCAACTGAAAGGACAACCAATAAACATAAATATTATACAAGTGTACGCTCCAACATCTGAAAGCTCTGAAGAAGATGTACAGCTATTTTATAATGACATAGAGACAGCACTAAAACACACAAAGTCATATGAAGTTACCATAGTCATGAGAGATTTTAATGCCAAAGTTGGTAAAGGAAGAACTTCAGACATCGTTGGTGACTATGGACTGGTGGAGAGGAATGACAGAGGTTATAAATTAATTGAATGGGCAAGAATACACAGCATGGTTGTAGGAAACACCTGGTTTAAACAACATCCTCGAAGACTGGCAACGTGGTGCAGTCCAGACAAAAAGACTTTTAACCAGACAGACTACATATTAATCAACAAACGATTCCGCAATGCATTACTGACAACAAAAACCATGCCAGGAGCTGACTGCAATAGTGACCATGATCCACTCTGTGGAAAAGTTAGAATAAAACTAAAGAAAGCAGGCAGAAAAGTGAGAAACATCAAACTGAATACAGAACTTCTTAAAAATGACCAAGAACTGCAAGAACAATACAAAGTTATTATAACAAATAGATACAATGCAATAGCAAAGATAAATAGTATAGATGAACAATGGAAAATGTTAAGAGATTCTATCCACCAAACTGTTAAGGAGATAATATCACCAAAAAAAGAAGCCCCTAAAAATAAATGGATGACAGACGACATCTTAGGACTGATGGACAAGAGGAGGAGGAGTAAAAATAACGAGAAAAAATATAACAATATAAATAAAGAAATAAGACACAAATGCAGAGAAGCAAAAGAAGTGTGGTTAAATGAGCAGTGCAGACAGATAGAGGACTCTCATATTAAAGACAGCAAAAACATACACAAACGAATTAATGAATTCACAGGCAGGAAAACAAAATATACCACAGGATGCCTGAAATCGAAAGAAGGTAAAATGTTAATGGGAAAAGAAGACATTGTGGACAGGTGGACAGAGTATATCGGTGAGCTATATGGAGGAGAAAGAACAGAATTAACACTAGATACTGAAAACTGTGAGGGACCACCAATACTTGAAAATGAAATCATAGATGCCATCAAACACATGAAGAAAGGAAAAGCGACTGGGCCTGATAATATAACAATAGAAGAAATAGAGGCACTAGAGGAGACAGGAATAAAAATAATAACCAAGTTACTGAATGACATTTACAACAGTGGTTATATTCCCAGTGACCTGATTAAATCCATGTTTATAGCACTACCAAAGAAACCAGGTGCAAAGGAATGTGATGACCACCGGACTATCAGCCTCTCATGTCACATAACGAAGCTACTTCTGAGAATAATTATGAGAAGAACAAGGAAAAAGATAAAAATGGAAATAGCAGATGAACAGTTTGGATTTGTTGAAGGAAAGGGAACACACAATGCCATTTATGCTTTACGAACACTAACAGAAAGAGCTTTAGAAGTACAGAAAGATCTCTACTTATGCTTCATTGACTACACCAAGGCATTTGACAAGGTGAAACATAATGAAATTATTAAAATGCTTGAAGACATCAATATAGACGGCAAAGACCTGAGGATTGTAAAACATCTATACTGGCAGCAAGAAGCAGCAGTTCGAGTTGAAAATAGAATTGGAAAATATCAACCTATAAAACAAGGGGTGCGGCAAGGATGTGTACTATCTCCAGGCCTTTTTTCTCTGTACAGCGAGAATATTCTAAGAACGATCATCACAGAACCAGGCATAACAATTGGAGGATACAATATTAACAACCTTCAGTATGCTGACGACACAGTACTGATAGCTGAGAACCAACAAGACCTGCAAAATCTCTTGGATAAAGTCGCCAAAGAAAGTGAACAGAAAGGCCTTACTTTGAACATCAAAAAGACAGAGACTATGGTTATATCTAAGAAACAGAATCCACAAGCATGCAGTATTAAATTAAACGGAACTATTCTAAAGCAGGTGCAGAAATTCAAATACCTTGGAGCAGTAATAACTTCAGATGGGAAATGCAGAACAGAAATTAGGAACAGAATAGGCCAAGCAAAGACTGCATTTCAGAGAATGAGAAACATATTAACCAACACATCCTTATCAATGAATGTTAGAAAACGAGTCCTAAAATGCTATATTGAACCTATCTTGTTATATGGAAGTGAATCATGGACAATAGGCAAGTCTGCACAAAAATCATTGGAAGCAGCAGAAATGTGGTTTATTAGAAGAATGTTGCGAATCCCCTGGACAGCAAAAATAACTAATGAAGAATGTATGAGAAGAACTGGAGAGACAAAAAACCTTGTCAAAAAGATAAGAGAGAGACAGTGTACTTTCATAGGACATGCAATGAGAAGAGGGGGCATAGAAAATATAACAACAGGAAAAATAGAAGGAAGAAGATCAAGAGGAAGACCAAGAGAAATGATACTGGACAGTCTGACGGGATGGTGTGAGAGGAGATCACCAACTGAACTGATGGCCTGCATGAAGGATCGGATACTCTGGAAAAGCATAATAGCCAACGCCAGTCGGCACGGCACATGATGATGTATTATAACACATGAAATAATAAGTTTCTGCTCTTCTGAGCTGAACAATAACGTTAGTAAGGATATCTTATCTTATATCTTATATCCTTCCCGTGCCGTTAGACGTCACATAGGGCTCGCAAAGTAGTTCGCCAATTTTTAGTAAGGATATGGCGTAACTTATATTCTTTCCTTGGATAAGCTATTTGAAAATAAAATTCTTAGATTGTGGGACATGTCTGTTATTGTTCATTAGTTTTTAATGATGATACTCAGAATAGCTTTTCATTTTTCAGTTTGAGAAAAATGTCCCAGTTTTTCCTTCACAGAATCTGGCAACTCTACCTGGAACCTCCCATCCCCCCTCCCTCCATTTGGCCTGATCCCTACTGATAACAAAGATCAATGGTGTAGTGTGCCAACAGATAAGAAAAATAGCATCTTCGCCATCATCAGGTGCC